>JAODKM010000035.1:3765244-3785993 GCA_026780845.1 Petrocephalus sullivani | reverse complement strand
GGGGAGGGGAGTGGCGGGTGGTTGTGGGGGGGTGGGTGGTGGGGGGTGGCGGGGTGTGTGGGGGGGGGGTGGGGTGTGTGGGGGCGGGGGTGGGGGGGGGGGGGGGGGGGGGGGGGGTTGTTGCTTCTAGCCTGGAGAGAAATCTGTGGAGAGCAAATATGGTGCCATGCACAAAAGATGGGTGCGGTGAGAAGCCCACACTGCAGACGCCTGCACTTCAGACCATCACACCTTCTAATGAGGCCCCAGTTCCTCCTCCCAGTATCGATCCCATCCCTGCCTGAAGGCGCCTGCTGCCATAAAACGTGAGTGAGATTGAAGGTTACGCAACTGCAAGCCTTCCCTCGCCACCCCTGCCGCACAGCACATGCATAAAACAGGGAGAAGCCCAGCAGTCCCAGATGTGAAGCACATTAAACTCCTCCATCACAAGCACATAAACCCAGCAGAGACCAGACCTGGCCGGGCCTGTACTGGGCAGCTGGCTACAGGGGTCTCAGTGTCGGGCTCCCAAATCAGAGGGTTTCACACAGAGAAGCCATTACGCCCTGCTGACCTGAGAAGGCCTCAGCTGAGCGCTACCATATTAAGTCAAACCTCCCAAGTCCACCACCCACCCTGCAACCCCTACCCTAAAATTACCCTGTTTGTTTCTGGAAGGCAGAGGTCAAGGTAGGGATGAGCTGTTTTTTTTTGGGGGGGGGGGATACACAGAATAATCTTTTAATCTCACTATCCGGCACTGAGCATATTCGCCACAGGTGTGCAGTGTGTTTTTAACAATGGACAGCCTGCTAATGTTACTGACATAAATACAGATGCAAAGCCACCTGGGATATCATGTTTTCTGAAAGCCACTATGTTTGTGGACTGTTTACTCGGCCTTTGATGTCCTCCAGCAGGGAAATAAAAACAGCACAACATGTGACTGAACAGGCACTGAACACAACTGTCACAAAAGCAGAGCCCTGAGCCACAGATTGAGGAATGGGCCCCCAGCCAGCGACACAGGAGGCAGAAGCAGCACAGTGCCCCCTGCTGGGGAATACTACCCCAAGACAACAGTATCTGAAGTGACGAGTCAGCACGTCCAGCTAAGGTCAATCCTGCAAGGCCACGTCAACTACAGAAACAAATGCCAAGTTTGAACTTTCCTTAGAATAAGCTTCCAGCATGGAAGACGGCAGGTCACACACTCAAACAAGGCAAAGTCATTCAGACTTGGCCATCAAGCCACCCACACATATACAACCCGAACCCTAACGCCATTAATGGGCCTCTTTTCCACTGGCACACAAGACATGCTGTACATCAGGATTTACTATCTGTGAGAATCGCTCTGTTAACATCTAACTAATTAGCATTCACTTGCTTAGATTTGCATTACGAATCGATTCCGTTCAGCTGTTCTATAGTAGATTTATGCATCAATGCATCTCAATGTGCAATTCTACTAATAATTAATAATATATAGTATATGCCCTTTTTCCTCCAGCTAATCCAATAATATCAAAGGTTTTTTTGTGACCATGCATTTCGACCAATCAGATGGTAGTTATAAAAGCAGCTGGCTTTAGTCATGCTTTCGGCCCTGTTAGTAAGTAGGGCCATATCAGCGCAGGTACGACTCTGGTACAGCGCAGTTCTTGATGGCAGTGGAAAAACTGCCATAAGTGAGCCTGTAAAATCTGATCGGGTCTTGCAACAAACTCACTGCTTTGTGCTGTTTTTTTGGATTGTGCTCCAGCGGCCATGTGCCATGTCCATCCAGAGCCAGCAGAAAGACACTGGAGCTCACATCCAGCACATTCCTCCATAAGCAGGACAAACAGACTACCTAAATAACAAACAAACCCTTCTTGCTACTGATTCCTTTCAATAAGAACCAGATACACATCTGTCCTCACAGTGATTGTAGCCAAGCAGACTGACCTGAATAAAGAGGGTAGGGTGAATTTGTATACATTATTTAAGTAGTCAGATGTAGGACAATGCTGACTATGTTCTATCACTCTGTGGTAGAGAGCGTCGTGTTCTTTGCAGCTGTGTGCTGGGGCAGTGGGTTGAAGACAGCTGATGCCAACAGGCTGAACAAGCTGATTAAAAAGGCTGGTGCTGTCCTGGGTGTCAGACTGGAGAACTTGGTGGAGGTTTATGGGAGGAGAATGCTAAAAAAGCTTCTCGGTATCATGGACAACCTCTCTCACCCCATGCATGCCTCCATGATGGACCATCGAAGCACACGCAGCAAAAGACTGATCTCCTCCAAATGCAGAACTGACCGCCACAGGAAATCCTTGGTACCGGTGGCAATAAGACTGTACAACTCCTCCTCACTCTGTAGGACTAGGGACTAATAACAAGCTCAATGCTTGTTCTTCTCACCTTCATATGCTGCTACACTCCATTCTAACCAAGTGCACGTTATGGGTCACTTTAAAATCACCACAGAAAAGCTATTTATTTTCTCAGGATACATACATCCTTACTACTTCGAGCCACTTGATATTATTGTTGCGCTATCCTATTGTTTATTATTGTAAACTAACATTCTTATTGTATACATTGTATTTCTTTATATATATATATATATATATATATATATATACACACACACATATATACAGTATATTCTTATTTCTTATATTGTATGTATATCTCTGTCTCTCTTACTGCACTGAGCATGTGTATGACAAAAGAATTTCCCTCGGGATAAATAAAGTTCTTCTTATCTTATGTAGGACTCCCCATTCTACAGAAAAGCACATAGTTAATGTTATAAAACCGTCTGTTGTCATTTTTTTTCAATACTGAATGTACCACCAATTCCACATTCACCTTCACTGGGATATTAGCTTGTGCTGAAACATGGATGGGTAGGGAAAAATAAAGGGTTGACCCAATAGGCTAGTGGCAGTTGGAATGGGTGAATACAGGCTTCCTCATGCTGATTGGCTGACAGGCGGCTCCTGCATCACAGAACTCCCATCTACTGACATTCTGTTATGTCACTCAGTGTGAGACATTTCTGGGAGCCTAAATCCCATCTTTCAGTGACACTTCTAGAGCTGGAATAAGTGAGCAATTATCTGCTTCCTGTGAGCACCAGGCTCACTGGAAAATTACATCAAAGACACAAATACCCCCCTGAGCTAGGAACTCAACAGGATTATCAGAATAAGCATCAATCTGGACTAGATAACATCACCCGCCCCAGGATGGCACTTGAAAATGGATTCAAGGCTTGCTGGAGAGCATCCCATCCTGACACGAGGAGACAGACTCTCCTCCAGCTTCGCTCTCGGAAAAAAGTCATAAAAGGCGCTCGTGCATGGGGACTAGTCAAGGTGCCAGGCTCGTTAGACAGGATTCGCTCTGGAGACCCATGGAAAACGACCCGCTCTCTACTCACTCTTAAAAATAAAAGTAGGTCAGGGGCTCGTAAAAGCTGCACTGCCTCAAAACACAACTACTGTGCAGCAGGCTGGAAGATGTGAGTGATTAACCACTCCGCTTATGGAAGCCCAGGTGTGTGAGTCTGTCATTTTTAACAACCCTTCTTACAGGAGCCCAGGTGTGTCAGTCATCTTTAATGACCCAACTTACAGGAGCCCAGGTGTGTCAGTCATCTTTAATGACCCCACTTACAGGAGCCCAGGTGCAAGCCTCAGTCATCTTTAATTACCCCACTTATGGAAATCCAGGTGTGACCATCAGTCATCTTTAACAACTCCACATACGGGAGCCCAGGTGTGAGTCCAAGTTGTCTTTAATGACCTTGCATACGGGAGCCCAGTCATGTCAGCCATCTTTAATGACCCGACTTATGGGAGCCCAGTCGTGAGAGCCAGTCATCATTAACAACCCCAGCTTATCGGAGCCCCGTCGTGAGTGTCAGCCATGTTTAATAACCTTGCCTACGGGAGCCCAGTCAGGAGTGTCAGTCATCTTTAATGACCTTGCCTACGGGAGCCCAGTCAGGAGTGTCAGTCATCTTTAATGACCTTGCATACGGGAGCCCAGTCGTGAGCGTCAACCATCTTTAATGATCCTGCTTATGGGAGCCCAGGTATGTCAGTCATCTTTAATGACCCTGCTTATGGAAGACCAAGTGTAAGCGTGAGTCATCTTTAATGACCTACTGACGGGAGCCCAGTCGTGAGTCACCTTTAACAACCCCGTTTACAAGAGCCCAGGTGTGAGTGTCAGTCATCTTTAATGACCCCGCTTATGGAAGCCCAGATGTGAACGTCAGATGTCTTTAATGATCCCTCTGACAAGAGCCCTGGTGTTAGTGTCAGTCATCTTAAATGACCCGACTTACGGGAGCCCAGTCGTGAGCATCAGTCATCTTTGCTGAAGAGAACAGAATAGCATTGTTCGTGTCCACTTCAGTAAAGACTGCCAGTTCACACCGGCCTTGACTTGCATTTCCAGGAAAATCTACATATATGGAGGAAAAAAGTATAAAAAATAACAGCAGCAGGGCAGAACAGCATACCAGTCTGGTCAGACAATGACTATCCAGCAATAAATAAATAAATACACATATACTTTCACTCACATATACTTATATATATTTATATATACACACACTATGTGACAGTAACTAAATTAACTGGGGGATGATCTTTTTACCTGTCACAGCGAAGCACTAGCAGTAAATCTGTATGACCACTAAGAGGCCACGTGGCTTAAGGCAAGTTGAATTAATCATTAGAGCAGGGGTGGGCAATCATATCTGCAAAGGGCCGGTGTGTATGCAGGTTTTCGGGATAACCTTCAGATCAGCTGTTCAAACCCAGGACTCTTTGGCCAATCAGTCCTCTAATTAATAACATAATTAGAAAATTGCAGTGAGAACCTGCATACACAACTGCCCTTTCTGCCCACCCCAGCATTAGTGGTCACTCATAATTTTATAATTTTGACAATTAAATGTGCAAATTTCAAAATGCCAAATAATTAAGTCCCCTCCCTTTATACTCCATAAATAATACAGCCTGTAGCTGAATATCAAATGTCCACATTTTTCATCCGTAAGTCATTGGTTTAGAAAAAAAAAACTTTCTGTGGGGCAATTATAACTTAGAGGAGTGGAAAAACAGTTAGACATTGAAATAAATATTGTTCTTGGCTTTTTAAGCTAATTAACAGACCACCCTGTGCCATTTATGGCTAATTAAACCCATGTACAGAACTCAAAAATCCTATATTTTACAGTCAATTAAAACATCTTACTGCAATCATGTGGAGCGCATTCCTTGAGCACTAAATCTCTAACCTTTCACATAAAAATAGAAGGAAAAAATGGGACATATTTCAGAGCATGTTTCGGTCTCATCCACTTTTGGCATGATTCACAGACCCGCCGTCTGTTCCCAAATCCAGATTCCGTGCGAGTGTTTGCAGATTTTTCACTCCAGTGCGGGGTGTTCCGTGAGGCGGGGGCTAATCCGCCACCGGGGATTTCAGCCTTGATTGGCTTCAAGATACACTGCAAACGTTCCCCCTAGCTGCTTCTTGTAGGTGCTGCAGATTCCTTAACTGATCTCTGGTGTATAGGCGATTCGAAGAGGTTTACAGAGCAGTGGCTGGTACAGGTACTAACATCTCCCTTTCCTTAATCCAACACAAACCAAGATTTAGAGACATGAATTTTCCCCAGAAAGAGCTTTATATCAGGATAAAAGCCGTGCATTGGCAATTATTTCAATATAGTCTCAAAACAGGATCAAATTGGATCAACTTGTCATAGGGGTCCCATTGATTTAGCCACATTAAGACCACCTAAAATCATAAAACCAAAGAATAACAGCTCTAAATGTTCGATTAGGTGAAACGCAAGACCTTAAAATATTTGGAGACATTGCGCTAAAAATGGACATGTCACAGCAGTGGCCACAGACGATCGGTACCTGTCAATGAGGGTCCCGAACAGCAGCCTAATAGTCTTCTGAATGTTCTCGGTGCAAAGCCACCCCCACTGGTCCTTCATGAGCAGACAGAGAACATCGAGGGCCATATCTGCCAGGCCAGTCTCAGCCGCTGTGACCAGGCACATACACAGAAACACAAAGTGACTACACAGACCGCTGTATAATCCAAAACAAGTGAAAACATACAAATGACATATCGATAAAATCTAGAATAAATAAGGGAAAACTGCTTAAATTTGACCATGAGGTTATGACTGTTCTGTGTGAAATTCTATTAAATGTTAAAATGCCTACTAATATTTTCCAATACTGTCCTCTAGTGACAACAGTGTGGTACTGCAAACAAAAAGGAGCCGTTCGGCTGCTAAAATGAGTTCCTGTCCTTTATATCTGACAGCTGGACTAGAAACACATGCTCAATTCGGTCTATTCATAAATATTTACACTGCATGACATCTGTAGCAAAGCAAATAAAAATATATAGTCATAAATAGAACAACCACATGAATTAAGAACTCAGTGTGAAGTCCATTATATCCTAATAAACGCCTGCCCCTGGGACGTGATGACCGTGGGGGGTTTGTAAAGCACTTCTGATACAGGTCAATGAGCCTGTTACCCAGGGGGTTAAAAAAAAGCTAATTCTAAGATATGATTTGGAGACATGTTCAAGCCAGGAAAGCCAAGAAAAACTTATTCAGAAACAAATTCATCTTTAGAAGACTGACATGAAATGTACCCATGAACCTCTAGGAGCCTGTCCCTCACCTGTGGCCTTACTGGCTGAAACCTGCGGCTGTCCCACTAGGCCGCTGAGCCCGATGGTCCGCCCCCGCTCGGCATCCTGCACTGATGCCCGGCCCAGCATCTGCTCCTGCTCTGCAACAAAGACCTCCAGACCGTCCAGAGAGAGGCCGCCAAACACCTACATTGGCAGGGACGGGAGAGGTGACGGTCACTGCAGAGTGCATCAGGTGCTCAGACATCCAAGCATAGCTTCTGCAGACCCCATCACGAATATGAAGGAAAATGGCCACTAGGGGGCAGTGACAACACACTCACCGTGCCTCCCTCCTCAAAGCAGTAGAGCACCCGGGGCTGCACGCTGGCCGCGCTGAGTACAGGGCTCGCTTTACTGGAGAACTTCAGGCGAGATCTAACAGGGAAAACCAGACACAAGCAGGGTCTCTGATGAAGCCCTGCTCTCAGCCAGCAAAACTCACTTGTTCTGCAGGAATCTTGTTTGCCCAGTCAGCTAATTTTACATTTATGACATTTAACATTATTTGTGCAAACTGCTGGTCTGTTGGAGCCCCAAGGGGAACACTGCTCTATGATATATGTGTAAGACACTAAAATGCCTCCCTCCGGGAAGGGTCCGGGAAGAATGAAATGGAACACATCCTTTAAAATGGCCTCTTCAGCGAGGGTCTGGCTCTGGCTCTCTTTATTAACGGTCACTTGGTGTAACACAAGCAGCCGCACAGACAAGGAAGCTGACAATGCACACAACAGTTAAGACATTTACTATTAACAGTAGTACTCGTGTCAGCCAATCGTGGGCGGCGGGTGATAGCATAACAAACCAAAAAGGGTACCCTGCACAGGCGATGCCACGAGAAAGCTCATACGACGTCGTCTTGCTAAAACTGTCCGAAATATGGGGCCACCTTGACCCTACAGACGAGCCAACTGCCTATAGTGCTAATAGTTTGATAGCACAAACTTGTTTTTCTTGTTATCCAGCGGCGTTTTCCCATCAGGCTCAACATCTCCATCCTCAGTGGGACTTTGGGGTTCAGAGCGAGGGAAGGCTGTCTTCAGGGTATCCACAATGGCATTCACCACGATCTGCAGACCCATGTTTGGTATGGTCAACAAACACAAGGCAGCTACCAACTCCTACATACATATGAAAGATGGGATCCTGACTGTAGGTTTTAATTTTCATGTGATATATGGTATTGTCACCCAGACCCTAATTAGCTATTCAGACCAAACCATGGTCACACAAATGTTATTGGCTTCATTTCAGCATCAGTCCTCTCATTACTAATCTAATTATGGAATTGCAGCAAAAACCACAGAAAACTAAAAGTCAAACTTGTATCTTGCAGTACCAGGCCTGGACTGTAGGTGGCAGTGTGCGCTTAATTTGCTAATAAAACCAGGACTTTACAGACCAATTTTTGGTCTGTAAAAAGCAGGATAACACCTTAAGGATCATGGTCAAGGTGACCGTGCCAAGTTACCTTGTCTATCCGTGACACGATAAATGACTTTTTCACGAAGGCGATCCTTGCGTCTGTGTTGAGGGCCAGAAATTCCTGCATCTCTTCACTGTTGGCTGTTTCAGGAATAGCACAAAGTTGCTGAAATAAAATTTTAAGAAGGATGAGTCCTGCAGTACAAACTCCATCACAATATGCTGTGGGCTGTGCTTTGCTTAAATGATGATAAACAGTGACACTTTAACCCTGAAAGATGACACTAGTATAACATTTTACAGCAGAACAGTTTTATTCAGTACAGACACACAGGACCCTGAACACCCCCCTTCTCCCTAGAGAACTGACTGCAACGCCACCTTCAGGAAGGTTTCCAGCAGGCCTTTCCTGGCTTCCACTCTGTCCGTGTCCATGTTTCCAAAAGGGAGGTCTGGGAAGATTTTCTTGGGTCCTTTCACATCTAAAACACAGAGGAGAAGAGCGTATAAGAGCCTCCCGCTGAGAGGTGTGCGGCCGAGGCTCGCGTGGGGGGCAGCTGATCGGGAGGCTCACTCTTCAGGATCTTGCGCAGCTCTGGTTTCTCCTCCAGGCGGCTCTGCAGGTTGAGGAACTCGCTGTAGCGCCGGTTCACAGTGTGGTAGGCGACAGGGGGGGCTGGATCTGCATTCTCAGCATCCACCGCAGTCTCATACTATAGTGGGAAGAGTGGGACCAGGGAGCAGGGGACCATATCTGGTGGTCAAAATTAACCCTAATCATCTATGGCCCAAACAATTCTCTATAATTCTATCGCTCTCACACGCTTAACTTTCCTTCTACACATACTATAGTGGGAAGAGTGGGACCAGTGAGCAAGGGACCATACAATAGCAGGACGAGTGGGACCGGTGAGCAGGGGACCATACTATAGCAGGACGAGTGGGACCAGTGAGCAGGGGACCATAATATAGTGGGAAGAGTGGGACCAGTGAGCAGGGGACCATACTATAGCAGGACGAGTGGGACCAGTAAGGAAGGGACCATACTATAGTGGGACGAGTGGGACCAGTGAGCAGGGGACCATAATATAGTGGGAAGAGTAGGACCAGTGAGCAGGGGACCATAATATAGTGGGAAGAGTGGGACCAGTGAGCAGGGGACCATACTATAGCAGGAAGAGTGGGACCAGTGAGCAGGGGACCATACTATAGCAGGACGAGTGGGACCAGTGAGCAGGGGACCATACTATAGCAGGACGAGTGGGACCGGTGAGCAGGGGACCATACTATAGCAGGACGAGTGGGACCAGTGAGCAGGGGACCATAATATAGTGGGAAGAGTGGGACCAGTGAGCAGGGGACCATACTATAGCAGGACGAGTGGGACCAGTAAGGAAGGGACCATACTATAGTGGGACGAGTGGGACCAGTGAGCAGGGGACCATAATATAGTGGGAAGAGTAGGACCAGTGAGCAGGGGACCATAATATAGTGGGAAGAGTGGGACCAGTGAGCAGGGGACCATACTATAGCAGGAAGAGTGGGACCAGTGAGCAGGGGACCATACTATAGCAGGACGAGTGGGACCAGTGAGCAGGGGACCATACTATAGCAGGACGAGTGGGACCGGTGAGCAGGGGACCATACTATAGCAGGACGCTTGCAAACCTTGCAAACGCTCGCAAACCCAGACACCCAAACAAATACACTCACAAACTCAGACACCCAAACAAACACGCTCGCAAACCCAAATGCACAAAGACCCGGGCCTCAAACCAAAGCTTTGACTCAAACATGACCAAAAAAGGATGACACAAACACACACCTCGACATCCAAACACACACCTAGACACAAACATGGATTTCAGGCAGAAAACACAGAACAAAACATACCCAGATAAACAAACACACACCCAGACTAGGGCTGAACGATTTATCGATTTCAAATCAAAATCGCAATTTGAAACAATGCAATTAGCAAATTGCAAAGGCTGCGATTTAGCATATACATTATACAGCACGTCTGACCCAGGGATTAAAACTGTCATGAGAGTAGTTTTACAAATTCATGCCGTCCTCCTTGTATGACAGTCAGTCTAACCAATCAGAAGTGCCGTCCTTCTCTCAGTCATGCTCACCAATCAGAAGTGGCCCAAAGTGATCGCGTATATGCTCACAAACACATACACGTGACACCCAAGGAAAATGTTACTTATTCCTAATGTTTTTATTACTGGGATGGTTTTATTTTCATTGCTTTATGTAACTTAACACAGTTGCGGCATTTGTGGTAGTAGTTTTATGCGTCATTGTTCTCAGCTAATTTGACCCTTGTGTACATGGGGCTTTCTGAAAGCACTTTACTATGGGTAAAAAAGTGGTCGAGCTCCGTTTGCAAACGCGGCACTTAAAATGTGCACGTAAAAATACAAATCACTTTACCGTGTTCAGGTTGCTAGAGAATTGTTATATGGTTTATTAGGTGCATGCTCTATATAATTTTTGTTAATAAATAAATACATTCTGGATTCAGTTCTTACATTTCCATTCTTTGGATTAATGTATATCGCAGTTCATATTTTAATGTACGGTTGTGCTCAATTACAGTTTTTTTAAACACATATAATGAATACCGAACTGAGTTAAAAAAAAAAAATTATTAAAAAAAACGCAAATCACATCGCAATATCTGTGAGATAAAACACAATTAGACTTTTTCTTAAAATCGTCCAGCCCTAACCCAGACACACGCAACTAGACACCAAACCACGCAGACAGGCCCCCAGGGTATCTGCTGCGGCATGCAGGCTGGAGACGGAGCAGGCCAGGCCCACCTTGATGGTGTACAGGGTGTAGGGGTGTGAGCCAGTGCCTCTGTGCTCCTTGGCCGTAATGGTCCCAGAAATACGTAAGTTTTGGATGATGATGGGGCCTTCAGGGCTGCTCGGGGGCTCGAAGCTGAACGGCGACAGGGGCGAGCAATCCTGCGGGGGGCGCAGTGCCACTGACAGTTCGTTGGGGTTACATCGAGAGGCCTGCACCCCACCAGGGGGGGCCGTGTCTCCCTCGCTGGCCTCCTGCGGCTCAGGCACCAGCCTCACATCCGCAGAGCCCACTGGCGTACCGGGTCGGTCCGATCCCGCTGATACCAGCACCCTCGGACAGGTGCTATCTCCCAGACCCATGCTGTTCTGCAGTTCATCCAGCGGGTCCACAGCACCACAGACATCTAATGGGGTGGGATACTCTGCAAAGCGGTCTGACAATGTGTCCTCACCAATCAGGACCAGCGACTCCACTGAGTTCTGTCTGAAGTCAGACAGGGGAGAATCCAGGTCAGAGTCCAGTTCCTGATAGAATGGGTTGAATTTCCCAGGCCGCAGGTAGTCCATGGGGCTGACCTCTGCTCTCCCCACTCCAAACAGCCTGCTCCCTACTTCCGGGCCACTTTCCTCATCCTCTGGGTTCTGAGAGAAGAGCTCAGTGGCGTCGATGACATCATAAGCCAACATCTCTGGTGTAGGGGGCTCCGTCACTATGGGTAGCTCTGGGGGGGCCCTCAGGGTCAAACTGGAGGGCACCTCAACATCCTGCGGCTTCCGGACCTCTGGCAGCGGTGCCAGGGGGCCGGTGTCGGGCGGCTCTGTGACCGGCGTCACCCCCTTCGAGGCCCACTGGCCCTCCTCGGCAAAGACGCTGACCACCAGCTGGTTCAGCCAGTCTGGGTCAGACAGTTTAGCCAAAAGAGGCAGAAGAACATTGCACGTGACAAGCTCCCCAACAACGAAGCGGCCTGTCCGGGTCTCCAGGTGGGGAGGCGGGACCAGCACGTGCAGGAGGAGGTCCACCACGGCCCGCGTGTAGCTCACCTGGTCGGCGTCACTCCGCAGCGCCGGGTGTGGCGTGCCACCGCGCGAGTACAGCTCCCACAGATCGCCGGCTCCTTCTCTTGCTGCCGTTTCCCTGGCAACCAGGTAGCTGCGCAAATGAGCACCACACAGCTCCAGCACTCTGGCTGTGAGGGCCCTGCGCTCCACCTTCTGGGCCCGTTGTTTCAGCTCTGTCGCGATGGTGAGCATGGCCCGCTCCACCTCCTCCTCAAACAGGGGCTCTGAGGACACCGTCCTGTACCAGGAGGACACAAAGTCCCGGACGATCTTGTGCACCATGCTCCGGATCTGCCGGTCCAGCTCCCGTTCGCCCTCTGGGCGGCTCTGGAGCCTTTCCAGAGGCAGGAATCGCTCCAGGTGGACGAGGCTGCCCGAGTCCAGTGCAGCCTGCGAGCCCAGCCAGCCGCCCAGCACCAGCAGCATGCTGGTGAAGACGCACAGCAGCCAGACATTCACCAGCATGTGGAAGAGAAGCATCCAGGCGAGGAGCGCCCCAAAGCCCAGCACCCACCGCTGTGCAGGGAACTCGGAGAAAGCCCATGGATCCCGGGGTGCAGCCTCGGGCCGGAACATAGCTGCTCACAAGCAACTGGACGGCAGATAAAAAGCGGTGAGAAGACGCGGCACATCACTATGTATATTTACAGAGTATTGATCGTTGAACTAGAGATAGATAAATAGATATATAGATAGAGACATATAGAGGGCGATAGATATCTTTTTATCAAATCGCTGTCATTTAACATAAAAGAATTCGGGCGATAAATACCTGCCAGACCTGCGCTTGTGCCCCAGCCGCCCGTCCCGCAGACGCCGATTCGCTTCGCGATCCGGAAGCCGCAGCCTCGGAAAGCACCGCCACGGCGGGGACGCCCGAGCCTTTCCCCTCTACCTCCTCACGGGGAAGAACACCAGCCCCGGGAAGCCCTGGGTTCGGGACGTGGGATGCCAAAGGCGGCGCGATCGCAGGCCAATCGCCACATCTTACACCATTTCAATGGCACCAGTGTGTTTTACTTCCCGTGTGGCGCCGCTGTGCGCTCACACGCGCCCCCTGCTGGCGCGGATGGTCACTGACGTCCGACGCTTAGCGGCCTTGACGCGTTTGCGGTAATAACGTGGAATTTTTGGTATTTTGGGAGGGCTGTCAGTGGAAAGTACCATGACAGCTTCCACATGTACTCTCCTCACCTGTCCGAGGCACTGAACCAAGTCAGCGGGACACAATAGCCATTGTCTTCAACCCACCTTATTAATTAATGCTTGCATCCTAACCTCTTGCAGACCTCCATCTCCATGTCGCTTCAGTCTCTCTGATACTGAAAGTCGTTTCTGTTCTTCTATTGGATATTTCCACTTGTTTAATATAGTAATCAATCAGTTCCCACTCAATTCATTGTTAAGAGCAACTTAAACCTCATAGGCCCCACAAGCTGGCTGCCCATCAGGGCCAAGCTTGCTCTAATGGCGAAAGATAATTTCCCCACGGGGATAAATAATGGTATATTAAATTTGATAACATTTTAAATTAAGTGAATAATATTAATCAATATTTATTTTTCCTGTATTGTGATTTATAATCTTTATTTGGTTATTCTCATCGTCATAATGGATTAATCTGTTTTTATTAGCAGACAGACTCATGAAAATGATCAGGGGGGTATTCCACGCAACAGGATAAAGGGAAAGTCTCGCTTATTTCGATAAGTCTCAGTTAAGTAGGAGTTCCGCTCCATCAAAGCGGTTTAAATGAATCCCCACTGTGTTACCATGGTAACTTGCAAACAAGTCTGCTCCGGACCAGGTTAACTTTAACTCACTTAACAGACTGCGAGAGATCATTCCGTAATACGAATTCCCGCGCTATCACTACTCATGTCAAAAATAATAAAGACTAAAAACGTCGAGTCTCAGCATTTTCATTGTGTTAAAATATTAAATCCTTACAGTATTGCAAATCTCAAACAATAAATGCAACATTTGGAATCATACATAAAAAATACATATACTAATAAGAACATTGCAGCATAAAATGGTTTATTACATTAAATATATAACAGCAAGAATAAAAATTATACATATATATATATATACATATATATACACACACACACACACACATATATATATATACATATATCATTAACTATTAATTAATTCATTATTAATTAGAATAAGAATTAAGCCCAGGCCCATTTAAGCATTACTGAGTGAGACCAACACCTGCATGGAGAGTCAGCTTAAAGAAGAAGAAGGACACACAAGTGTGGCCTGTCTATTTGTAGAGGACCCTGTGGAGGAGGGTACACGAATTATTCAAAGGGCATTCAGACCACCAGTCCCAAGGGTCTTTAGGGACAGAATAAACCCTCTTGTCTACCCAGATCTGTGAGAGAGATATCGATTCAGCAGACCTGCTTGAAGCACACCTCAGCAAATGCACATGGTGAGGCCAACCCTGACCACAGTGCAGTCTGTCTGTCTGTATTGCACTGTGGTTCTTTGCCAGTGGGACATTCCTCTACAGTTTTGGTGATGCTCAGCATCTGGGTAAAGCAGTGGTATGCCGTGAAATAAGAAGGGTTTACCTTGCTCTGAGGCAATTTCTGAACATCTTTGTCACCAAAGAGGATTTCTATGCAATAGCAGGTATGTGACAGTTAGAATACCCTTGAATGTAAAGTTGCCTCCAGGCTGTATTGAGTCTGGTTATGTCTGTTAAGTTAAACCTCACCCTCAGGTTTCCCAAATGTCCTAGGTGCTATAGATTGAACCCAAATACAGAACCAGGCCCCAGCTGGACCAATGAAGGCAGACTACGTGAACAGGAAATCTTTCCACAGCCTCAGTATACATGTATGTTGGTTTGGAGAAACGCTATATATTGTTAGGTGGAGGGATTTAGCACTGAATAGGATGTAACGTTTTATACAGAACAATGACTGCTCTGCCAGGCAAAGTGTGCCGTATCACTGAATCTACTCTCCGTGTTCAGATGATCTGTGATGGGGATTGCCTCATTTCTAATGTTGAGGCAAAATGTCCAGGCTCTGCCCATGACTCCAGGATCTTTAAAGCATCCTGACTGGCACACAAGTTTGGAGTAGGCAAGAGAATATCATCTCAACCACTTTCACTGAACATGTATATTTCATGGAAACTAATGAGCGATGTCATCTTAATATCCAAACAAATACTTTTTCAAGCTATTTGGTGCACATTGCTTCCATTTTGGGGGGGTATATTTTGAACTGTAGGAATGTCATACACAGCTGTCTTTCTTACACAGGAGAGTTTAATGGGGTCCTGCTCCGGGGCAGGAGTTCTGCTGGCCTGCCATACCTTTTAACCCTTTACCCAGAGCCTTATTTCATCCACCTCGCGGCGATCCATTCATCTGGGTTTTCATTATTTTCGAAATATCTCAGGTGCGCGTACTGAGTGAGACTATGCATGTCTTGAATTAGCCTTGATTAGAAAAGCCTGGACTGAATTAGTGGAATGACTTGAGGCTTAATTGGGAGATGGCATTAGTTTGAGTCTCACTTTTTTGGGGGAGTCTGGCTTTCTTTAGCTACTTTCATGGAATACCCCCCTGGTCTGGACCAGGATAAGGGGGTGCTCTGTTTATGTTTTATTGTGCTATCGCAGGGAGACATGATTACTGAAAGTCTAAAGCAGGATTACTGAATATAGCAATGAAGAAGTGGAGAGAGCATGACTCATGTACAGACATTCACAGCTCAGCCAAAATGGGAAATAATTACTATTCATTAAAGTGATTCATTTCCAGTTGGAGTCATGTGAGAATTTGCCCCAGAGAGGCATTTGGCCCACAGAGAACTGGACTAGTTCCTGTTTCAGACCTATTGACTGGCCCTTCAAAGAGAGACAAGACACGGCGGGATTTGTCATCAAGCAGGAAAATCAAGGGAAATACCACAAGCTGTACCGTAGTATCAGCACATGACTGAACTAGACGCAGGATAGGTTAATCCCAGGACCTGCTGGTATTTCCCCATCCTTTCCCCAAAAAGATATTGACTCAAAGCCAAATCAAAGTCACACACAGAGCTATTACAGTACACTGTGCAATGAAATTATTGGGTACCCGACTCCAAAGCTGTTATCAAGAAAGGTAATAAAGATAATGGAAGGCATTAAACACTGTACATAAATGATATTCATAAATATTAGGAAATAATGAAGGAAAAAAACATTAATAGTGAAGAGTAACAAGCCAAAGAGGAAGGAGGCAGGAGCAGGCGTAAGAGGAAACCAAAGGAGGGATGTATCACAAGGACAAATGGACCAGATGGGGTCAAAACAAAAGGCACAACTAGCAAACAGGGCATAAAGCAAAGTAAACACTAGGATGCCATCAATGACCAGACTGGGGAGCACAGGACTGGGGGGTACTTTTATACAGGATTGATGAGGGGGCAAACAAGAGGCAACTGGTGGGAGTGATCCACGCAAGGGCTGGAACGAGAGGCAAGACAAAACAGGCAACAGGTGTGGCTCGCTAGCCACACTGGGGGGAGAGATGAAGGGGCAGGAAGGCAGGGCATGACATGATGGTGGTGGTGCATATGGAGATGGAGATACCTATCTGAATGCAAATGGATTGCCCCAATAGTTAGTGCTCCTGTGTCATATGGGGTGAGATGTTCAGTGGGTGGGACAATGGAAAAAACAGCAAAAAGAACAGAGCACACAAAGTATTTTGTGAAAGTGTGCATGAACCATCACCATCCATGTCTATATCAGGCATATTTGGTGTTTTAGCAGTTTGGTTTTATATTTGATGTGCCATGTATGGCACAATGAGTCGCAGAGCTACGTCACACTTCCAAGATGGAGGGTATAAAGCACTCCCAGGGTGTGGGTGTCGTCTGCCCTCATTCCACACAGCTTTCCTCCAGATACTTTCAGCAATCAAAAGACATGCAGTTTGGTGGAAGGGAATCTCTAAATTGTCTTTCATATATGAGTGTGTATAGAGCAGGTGTAGGCAAATTGTTTCCAAGAGTGCCGGTATCCAGCAGGTTTTCCTACGCTGTGGGTATCCTGCAGGCTTTCCATCCTACCTGATAAGTTCCTATCTGCCTGAGATCAAGTGTAATTTATCAGAGACCAGGTAGGATAGAAATTCTGCCGGATACCGGCAGTCCAGGATCAGGGTTACCTACTCCTGGTATGGAGGGTTTGCACATGACATCGCAGTGGAGTCACTGCAGTCACACCCACTGTGTGGCAGAAAGACTGAGCAGCAGCTTTAGCATTTAGCTTGCATGCCGCTAAAACACCTCTGAAATGGGAATGAGCTGTTGTGCAATTGATTGTGCAAAAAGATTTAACAGGAAATGTTAAATGTTTTGACTGTGACTCTTTAAACTTAACCGGTTGGTTGAAACAAAAGTTTGGTCTGGGTTTGTAGTTTTTAACTTGAACTGTGCCCTCTGTGCCCTGCAATGATCAGGCACCACTTACAGGACATAGCCAGCCTGGTACTCGCTGCTCTCTGAGATAGGGCTCAGTCTCCCCAAACCACTGTATAGGGTGAGGATGGATGGATTGGCACATGAGGAGGAAAACCTCTACCCCTTGCTGATTCCTGAATAAGTGTGTCCTCATCTCAAAGATAACCAAATCCCCACCCAAACCTGGTAAATAAACGGTCCCCTCCCAAACACAAAAAAGTACACTGCATTGCCTCTGAAATATCTTTATAACTTTGATAACAGTCATTGTGCTCTTTGGACATTGGACACCCACCGCACACACATAATGGCCATGTGAGCCATGGCGGCATGTGCCATGAAAAAGAAAGCCAAGGATGAAATGCAATCAGAACACAAATCTGAACATGATAACTGTCTGTCCAGCCCTGAGAGCGGAGGGCATGCATAAATGGAATGGCATCAAAATAAGACTGAACTCTATCGATCAATGTATCAGTGGAGGCTTTGATCGAGGCTCTTGGGGGACTAAGTGAGGAGTCTGAGTCTCATGGCTTGCGAGTGTCCTGGGTATCCAGGCCTTGAATGACCTCTCAGGCACAGCCAACAGCAGTGTGTCTGTCTGCAGAGAGAAAGCAGTTCACATACTTCACCAGCGACATTCATGTCTCTGATGACTCTTCCTATGAAGTCAGTAGACTGATTGGAAGAGCATGGGGGTCATGAGGTCGCTGGAAAGGGGTGTGTGGCTCTCCCGATTTCTTTGTAAGAGGACGAGACATGGACACCATCCAGTGCACTAGCCTTAGTACATATTATCCAGTGCACTAGCCTTAGTACATATTATCCAGTGCACTAGCCTTAGTACATGTTGTCCAGTGCACAAACCTTAGTACATGTTGTTCAGTGCACAAACCTTAGTACATGTTGTCCAGTGTATAAAGGGAAATCAGGCTATGCTTTGGTGAAGAGAAACGTCTATTTATAGGCCTGTGGTTTGGTTTTTCTTCAATCTTTGTAGTCTTTTGACTTGAGTGATTTACTGTCACGCCAGATGCCAGACAGTGTCCCAGTCTGAGCCAAGCAAAACCCTCCTGAGGGTGTTTTATTCAGGGGAGGACACAGGAAAAAAGGCCAGGGAGGAATGCAGGAGGGGCGTGGCCAACATAACAGGCAGGACGAGCAGGACCTGATTTTACAAGATCAAAGGATGGATTTTATGTTTCAATTACTTTCATTTATTGTTATATTGTTCATTAACTAATTGGTATTTGTTGTATTTTTTGGATGGAAAAAACAGCAATACAAGTAACATTAAAGAAAAAAAACTACAAAAAAGTGTTTTATAATGCAATAATAGTTCCTACACTATTAATAAGAAATAAGGTGTCTGTTATTAAGTACAGTCACGTGCATCATGACACCGTTTTTCAGATGCTATAAAATCAGGGCCTCATTTATACCTGATGCCGATCACGTACTGCCTGTACTTTCCAAGCAATAAGTAAGCTCGTTGTAAGCAATTGAAGTTTCTGGAAGTTGAAATGAGTCACTGTCACAAGCACGAAACATAAAAGAAAGTTGAAGATTTGTTCCAGTAAGGAGTTTCTTTAGAATGATATAATTTCTGCCTTTAAGAAAGACGACGTTCTGCACAGGTAACGATGTGTGTTATGCACGGCTACCGTATGTGTAAAATGTAAAGGACCTGCGTGTTTTTAGAATCTAAAATGCCTTTGGGGTGGGGTGAGAGGGAAATTTCAGATTCCCCGTAAGTCAGCGTGACCCGCGGGAGCACGTACACGGAACTTCGGGAATATTTCTGTCGCTTCCCACCTACCATCACTTTCGATTGTGTGATACATAAGCGGACAGACACTCATGATTTGTACAGACTCTCCCATCTCGACATCAAGACAATGGGTCAGATGAGCCTCTGTAAGTGATGCATTGATTACGAATAGATAAAAAAAACATATAATTTATAACAATTATCATAACAAAAACGCATGTAGAGGATAAATTCAATGTCTAATTCATTGGACCGTAATTGCTAAATGGGAAATATAAAAACATCGTACATCGCAGGGGATTTACGTGAAATAGCTTCTTTATGACGTACTCCGTAATACTACTGAAATTTGCGAAATGAATCATCCTTCTTATATGAATCGTCTTTTCATATATGTAATATCTTATTTTAAACTTACTATAAGCGTCTGATGGGCAAGTTGTCTAGAAAGAACCTAATGCGGTAATTTAGGGACTTTTTTCTGATTGGCATTTTCGCTAAAAGTTTTTCCCATACAATAGCAAAATTGTTTAAATCAGTTGCAAAGTAAATGAAATGAAATGGTCACGGCGAGCTGATGCGCCGGTGCTACTTGGTTTCGTTTCCTCGAGTTTCTGATTCCTTTCAGTCCCACTCCACTGGGCGCAGGAGCGTCCGCAGCAGCACCGTCCAGAATACGGGGCTTTATTCTTACAATCATAGTCCGTATATGCTTATTAAATAGCTACATTTTCCAAATGATTTCATTCTGGACTCTTTCAGGGCTGATCGCCGCAGTCATAATTGGAGCCATCAATGCTGAAGGTGATAAAGATGACCCCATACTGGAATGTCTGAAAGACTCCGACTACGACAAACTTCTTGACATTGTAAAACACGGCCTGCCCAAAGCCAAGACACCGCATAATATCCTCATAGTCGGCGGGGGCATAGCAGGACTCACGGCAGCCAAAATTCTGGAAGATGCGGGACATAAGGTAGGTCTAACACTGTCCTTAAAGTCTAAACTGTAGAGAAACTTTTTCACTTGCAGCTTAGTAAGAAAAGCACAGGATAACATCGTAAAACATCCTTATAACGCGTAGGCCACGTGTGAAGAGTTGTGTGAAGTGATTGTTAAAAAAATTGGTCCCAGGTGATGCGAGTGATGCGCGTAAGTGTTAAAGTGTTGGTGGAGAACTTTGCAGTCTGACCATGTGGGTCAGAAGTTTTTCTATAAAACCAGTTTGGTATGTTTGATTAAGTAACAGGGGGGATTTGTAAAGGCAATAATAACAATTAACAAAACCTAACAACTGTTCAGGTGTGCAGTTAGACATTTTGGTCCCCATGAAAGCATATCATATTGGGGTCCAAACCCAGACCAATTAAATTATGCTCCAAAATTTTTAGTGCCCTTGGAATCGTCCTAACGACCCCCCCGCCCCCCACCACGCACCCCCACCCCCCCCCCCGCCCCC
>JAODKM010000035.1:3752507-3765189 GCA_026780845.1 Petrocephalus sullivani | reverse complement strand
CACACTTTTGGAGCCCACCCCCACCACATAAAATTCCCCCCCCCATCTCTCCGCGCCTCGTGCTTCTACATCTACCCCCCCCCCCCCCCCCCCCCCCGCCGCTGCCTCTGCAACTGTATAATAACTTTACGCAATGAAAGCAAAGGTAATTGTGATTATTCGGGACTGTGTTGAATCTACAGGTGATCATTTTTGAAGCAAGCAGCTATGTTGGTGGGAGGATAAGAACTTACAGGGAGGTTGAAGAAGGGTGGTATGCGGAGATCGGCGCAATGAGGATCCCCAAATTTCAAAAGTGAGTACAAAGCAAAGCCCAAAGGCTAATGGCCGGCCCATTACACCGGTATATGTACAGTACAGCGGCTGGGGTAACAGGACGTCCTTTTAGACAGGCCTACGACTTGCTCGTCCTTTCTGCCGGGTACTTTGCAGAGCCACCATCTGACTCACCTGATCTTATTGCATTATTGCATTTGCTTTCAACAATACAATATGAAATATAATGCAGCTAGACACTGGGTCAGGGGCAGCACCGTGGTGCAGTGCTGATTCATCATAACAAATGTTTTCCTTTGATATGAAATGTAATTATGGCAGTAGTTCAAAAAGGTCCTTGTTTGAACGTGATGGTTACGGCTTCTGAGCTGTCCCTTTCTTCACTGTGACATATCGCTTCCATGTTATACCAAAACCGTAGCATGTGCCGCGCTCCGCTAACCAAATTTATTAGGCATACCGTTATTAAGCGTACGGATATACAGATTACTAACTTCTGGGCATCACAATACATCCGTCATCAATATTTTAGGCTCACTACTAATCTGCTTATGTAATTATGGGCGTAAGATACAGCATACGGTTTGTTGTTGTCAAAATAAAATTAATTTAAATGAAACTGTCAATTTGATTTTCTGGAGGAACATTAATCGTTTAGATTAATCGACTGATCGGTAAAATAGTCTATAGATGAATCTATAGAGGAATAGTCGTTAGTGGCAGCCCTAGTATGGTCTATTATTTTTATATAAGAATATCTGAATTATTTGTTAACGAATATGCGTATTTTATTATCATGAATATTAAAATAAAAAATCTATTTTTTATTCATTTCAAGTTATTACTTTTTAACCTGGAACGTTATTTCTTCTCCAGGATTTTGTTGGAATTCATTAAAAAGTTCAGCATTAAATTGAACAGTTTCATCGAGCAGAACAACAACACCTATTACTTTGTCAACCGAAAGAAGCATCGCGCGTACGCGGTGCAGGACGACCCCGACGTGCTCGGCTACCCGGTGGAGCAGCACGAACGCGGCCGGACGGCAGCGCAGCTCTTCGGCGCCGCTCTGCAGCCGGTCAGTGCGAGCGGCCGGGGGGGCCGGGGGGGCGCGGGGCGCGGGGCGCCAACCAGCCGCCGCACTCGTCTCTATTCGAGAATCAGAAAACAAATAGAAACGTAGCACGCAGATATATTTCTGACCGTGTATTTTACCTTGGTTGTGTTTTGCAGAATCGGCCTTAAATACTAAACCTTATGTAATTCAGTACACAGAGGGCGAATATATTATCATAATAAAAAGACGGTAGAAATCAGTAATATAAAAGATAGAAAGAGGTCCAGTAATAACACATTGAGCCAAAGCAAACTGCTTCCATTTTTTACAGATCAGAGATGACTTGAAAAGTGGATATAAATGCAGACAAGTTTTGAAGAAATATGATTCCTACACTGTGCAGGTAAAATCCCTGGAAGAGAGGAAATGTTTACCTTTCCCCCAACAGCTGTTCCATCTGTATGCCAGAGATAAAAAAATATGCATGCAAATCAATGGTGGAAAAAGCTTATATTTTTTTACAGCACATTTCATATAAATTGAGCTATTTTATTGTCTGATTGAAGAATATAGCAATCATTTCAACGATACAACTAAAAATACCTGCCTGGGTCTCCCACAATGTACCCAGGTGACATTGAGAGTATTCCTCCAATGGGGAGCCTCTGCTAACAGGCCTGAATCTGCCACTCATTGCAGGAGTACTTGGTCCAGAAGGGCAATCTGAGCCGCGCTGCCCTGCGCATGATTGGCGATATCCTGGACGAGAATGGCTTTTACTACACCGCCCTGATAGAGGCGCTGTATTTGCAATCTGACATCAGTGATGACAATGAGTAAGTCTAACCAGCAAATTGCTCCAAACAATTATCCCCATTCAGTTCAGGCGGTTTGTTTATGATCCACTTAGAGTTTCCACTAAGAAGCAGGTGAGAAATTTCCAAAGCATCCGTGCTGAAGAAAAATAATAAAACAAAGCATGTTATGCTCCCTTCTAGGTATGCTGAGATCACCGGTGGCATGGACAAGCTGACAAAGGCCCTCACAAATACCCTCAAATGCAGCATTTTCTTCAACACCAAGGTGAAAGGCATCAGTCAGACAAAGAGGAATGTAACCGTTTACTTTGAGAGATCTGGTCTGCAGAACATGACAGCCGACTACGTCCTGGTGACGACCACGGCCAAGGCCGCCCTCCTCATGAAGTTCCAGCCTCCACTGTCATCACTGAAAATGGAGGCCCTGCGATCTGTGCATTACTCCGCCTCTACCAAAGTCATTCTGAGTTTCAAGGAAAGGTTTTGGGAGAAGGAGGGCATTAAAGGTGGCAGGACCATCACTGACCTGCCCCCTCGCTTCATCTACTACCCCAGCCATAACTTTACAGGGCCAGGGGGGGCTGTCCTGGCCTCCTATACCTATTCGGACGATTCCAACCTCTTTGAAGGGACTGAAGAGAACGAGCTATTAGAAATGATGCTGGAATACTTGGTGGAGATCCATGGGGAGGACATCCGTCACCTCTACACTGGGGGCATAGTCAAGAAATGGAACCAGGATCCATTCAGTCATGGTGCCTTCGCCATATTCACGCCCTACCAGTACAGCTTTTACTCAAAGGCACTGTTCCAGAATGAAGGTAGGATCCACTTCGCTGGAGAACACACGGCCATGCCCCATGGCTGGATAGAGACCTCCATGAAATCGGCCTTGAGGGCTGCCAAAAACATCAATGACAAAAGGGAGTAAGCGGACAGGTGGCTGCGGTGACCCAATGGACACCATTCTGCTGCAGGAATTGTGAGCGCCGTTGTGAGGGTGGTGAGCGGGCCGCTGAGCACAGGGACCTCCTGTGGGAGAGCCATGAGCCTGCAGGCTGGTTGGCTGCCAGTGCAAGGCCTTCAGCTCATCCACTTCAGTGCTAGGCTGAGTGACTGTCTGAACACAGAGCCATCAGCCTGGCCAGCTGTGCAATCAAACTCTGTAGCGCCGATGCTGTGTAGGTTTATACTGAAAACACCTTTGTACCTGAAAACCCCATTTGATGAAGTGAAGGTGATTAATCGTCATTGTTGACGCACTACAGCACGCAACAACAAAATGTGTCCTCTGCATTTAACCCATGTGACAATGTGACACAGCAGGGGGCAGCTACGTGAGCGCCCGGGGAGCAGTGCTTGGGGACGGTACCTTGGTCAGGGTACCTCAGCGGTACTTGCGGGTCGGGGACACTAACCGCCAATCTTACGATTACACGGTTGTGTCCCGAACCACTACACCACCTGCCTGCCCCATTTGGTTTGTTTTGTGATTTTGTTTTGTTTTGTTTTTTTATGGTTATTTGACGTTGAGAAAAGATCTATTAAATAAATATGTAGCAGCCAAACATTTGGAAATCCTCTGAGGTGGTCAAATATGGTACCTACATTTTTAGTTCTCATATCTGAAATGAAACAAATATTTAAACACTTATGGCAGTATACAACATCAGTCACGTATTCCATCAGCACAAAGGTCTTGGTGGTTCTACAGGCAGCACTAACAGTACATCTTTAGAGTCATGGCTTTGAATGTAATGCCAGCTGTGTGTCTAAATTACCTGGTATCCTCACATTATGCATGAACGCCAAACATTTGGCCATACTAACACTGCCTGGGAAGCCTTCGGGCTCATTGCAAACACCTATGCCCGAAACACTGCAATTCCTGAGTCATACACTGTAGTATACACAGGCAGCACTGGACACAAGGCTGACAAACAGCCTGGACGGAATGCCAGCCCATCACAGGGCACATATATACACGCACTCACACATAAAGCCATGCATTACAGGCAATTTAGAAATGCCAATTGGCCTAACTGCAGTCTTTGTGCTGCAGGAGAAAACCAGAAGAAGCTGGACAATGTCACTCAATACAGCAGCGAAATAAGCTGCATCAGACTGACAAGAGTGAAGGTTTAAAATCCAAGCACAACATCAGATGCCACAGCACACTCACAACAGGCAGACTGAAGGCAAGAAGAGATGCGGAGCTCAGAGCAGAAAGCAGGAAACCACAGCACAGGCCGGCCAACAGAGTACTTGTATTTGCCAACAGCAGCAAACCAATGAGAATGACAAAGAGCCTTAATTCCCATGCAAGAGGTAAGAGAAGTGGGTTCTGAGATGGTAAACCAAAGCCATCACTGAAAGAGAATACCAGTACTGAACCAGGGCCGGATATCTGTAAGCACAATCTGCATGGGTGTACGTGGGGCTGAGGATCAGAATGTCCAGCGTGAAGTCAGGAAACTCAGCTGCAGGTTACAGTACCTACCCAGAGGCAGATATAAATCCCCTGAAATGGGGCACCAAGTGCTTAAGTATTATTTAAGCCAAGCTGAAACTGCACACAACAGGTCAAGAATTAAACTATTTTGCACATAAAATATTGACAAGTCAAAATCCCATGCAGAGAATATGAAAACTTGTGACCAAATAAGTTTATTTTTATTGAAATACCCAGTGACAGTTACAATTGTTAAATCCATTTAAAAGAGAAACTGAAATATGAAAACATCATTAAATAAATTTCAGCACAATAAGACGGACTGAGGGACTAGGCGAATGAATGAATCGTAATCAGTGTTCGCCCCATACGTTACATGACGTGATGAAAAGTCCTTTTGGGAGTCCGTGGACATGCATCTTCTGGGTGTGAGACGCGCTGGGGGTGCCCATCAATGCACTCCCTTCTGAACCATCTGAGTAAAGCGGTTGGTGATGACGAGGGTTGTGTCGATGAAGCGCTCCACGCAGTTCACAAGGCACGTCTCGGTGCGAGCATCCAGCTTGGAGCCCGGCTTTTCCACACATTTGTCCCAGCACACGTCTGTGAAGTTGTGCACCTGCAGTACAATGTCATCATATTTTAAATCATATATCACTTAAACCTATCCATCCACTTTCTCATACCACTCTGGGGGGGGGGCAGCCAGACCGCAGCACCACAGTGCCGCCCCCAACCACTCACACAGACCAGCGCTTATTTTATGCGCTCATTTCTGTTGGACAAATTTGTATTAAACATTGCAACATTTAATTGATGTCAATGAATACATGTTTAACGATATGGATCATTAAAAACTAAACAAAAAACGAATTTCCACTGGCATTCTGTCCGTGAGATATGCTATATAATCCACAAATATTTAAATAACATATAAAGGTCTAAGCAAGTTTTTGCTGACTTTATATCATGGTTCTCAGCTTCAATTTTCATTTCGAGACAAGTGAGAGTAGCACCTTGTAAATAGTCTGTAGGGTTTGCAAACTACCCCAACCTTTGATGCAGCTAATTTAGGTCTGTAATGGAATAATACTGAGATTTCTTGTGTGAGCGTGACAGCTGGCAGCCCTGCTTTCTACATGTACCTAACTAGCCAGTTACCAAATATGCCTCGTCACTGATAATGCCGAAAAAATAAAAAAATAACAGCTGTGACAGTAATTTTCCGAAAGCGTCACATCTTAGGTAAGCAGCCCGGCGAAGGTACCTGCGCCTGAAACTGGGCTTTCTGCTGCTCCACCGCGATCATCCTCTGCAGCTCCGCCGTCTCCGCCGTCTCCGAGCCATTCATATTGAAGCTGGAGTTAAAGTCGGACATCTCTATTTTCTAATGTATTTTCCCCCTTAGAAATCACAAAATGAACTATATTTCACAGCAAAAAGTGACGACCTTGTCTGCACGCGTTACGCCGGTCCGCGCAGCTCACGTGGGCCCACCGGAAGCTGTGGAACGATATTCTACTTCCCAGCAATTTCATCTTCAGTTAATTCTCCCATTTATGCTGTAGCCAAAAATACTGACCACTGTGATTAAATAAAAAAATGGACTCTATAAATATTTCGCTACATTCATCTTTAGCTACATTGTGCATAACGTTTTCCGTCACTTTTAAGGTAGAAATACACTTTGGCTGAAGATCAATAAGAGGAAAAGTCAGTGATACTTTAATGTGTAGAATATCTTACATCCAAGTGCGCTTGCGCGTCAAAGTGCTTCCGGGTGAACTCAGTAACCTTGGTTGTTGTGAGGTGCATCATGGCGACTCTCGTTAGAATGAGTTCCATCTGTCATAAAGGCGTCAAACGTATGTATTTTCATTCGTAATAATATGCAGTAGTCTGACACGCCATGAAAATGGCATTCCTGTTGTATATGTGTCGCTAGGAAGAGCCTATACAGCTCTTAAACTCTCATTTAGATGTATAAAAAGGCACGTCTTGCCTCGCTCCCCATTTGAAAGGTTGTTTTGTTTAGTGGTTTCTGATTATATTGTTAGTTTCAAATCGCCATGTGACATAGGGGCATGAGGAATGGAAGCACCGTTTCCTTGTAGCTGGTATCACTAAGGAAATGATTGCGTAAGGTTGTCTGTCGGACGCTTATTTGACAGGCAGTAATAGAGCCGTAGTCAGACTTGCACCCTTAATACACAGTGTGGTCGTATTCCATTTAAATGCTTTATGAATTATAGGTAATTCTATTGGTGTGTAGTGGAGTGTTGTTTGATAAACAGGTTTAGACTTCCAGATTTATCAAGGAAATTCGGTTTTATAAAAACCTCAAAATATTCCTTATGGCTTGTGTGTCTGAGAGCTTGAAAAGTGTCGCGCTTTGTTAGTAAAAATTTGCTTTACATTTACCTTTATAGTATTTGGCGGGCGCCCTTAGCAAGAGCTACTTATGTAAGGTAGTTTCTTCCTTCCTGTCGCCTTATGATGCACCCCGAACGATTGCTTTACAGTTAATTACGTATTATTTTTCTGAGCTGAGTGGTTTATTTATATATAAGTAGCATACAACTAGTAGTATACGTATTCATGTACATATAAAAATGCTTTGCGAATGTTGACAGGTCAGCCAAATTATTCTGCTTTTTTACATCACAGACAGAACTGAATATTTTGTTAAACCTGTAACTTTATCTTAATAAAAATAACCTAGGTTAGGAGATGTATTACTTGTATATTTACTTTATATTTTTCTCCCGAAACCCCTTTAGCTCTGCTTTTCCGAAGCTCTCTGTTGCTGCGGCCTGTTGCTGCTCAAAAGAAGCTCCAGGATGGTGTTGCGCTGCTGGCAGCCCAGATTCACGCGTCTCCTTCCCACTACGGTGAGTCCAAAGTACACGAGTTGAGTCAAGCTGGTTTTCCTAATCTAGGTTTTAAAACGGTTTTTAACCTTTCCACGATTAACGCGTCTTAAAACACAAACAGGCTAGTTTTATAATACAAATGTAAAGCATTATTGTTACTAAAGTAATTACTGCTTGTTAGTTAATTCCTACTTGTGCCGAATTTTAAAGACTTTGAATAGCTCCTCCCCACAAGTACCTTTGTGAATGTGAGTGGAATTTGACCTCTTTGGGTGTTTCTGCAGCAACCACTAGGGGGTCTTCTTGATTTTTCTTAGGCAATGGCTCTGGAGGTCCTGTGATTTATAAGCATTCGACAAGTTTACATCTTGTCTCTCTGCTCGACAGTGGTTGGTGGCTCCAAGGCGGCATCCAGACACTGGACAGGCGAGCGGCTCTTGAGCGTGATACTGCTTGGTATGTTGCCAACTGCCTACATGTTCCCTGGGCCCATTATGGACTATTCACTGGCGGCTGCCCTCACCCTGCATGGCCACTGGTAAGAAATGTGCAGGCACATCCCAAGGGCTTTGTAGGTAGAGATGCATCATAGATCGGTTACCATTGGTTTCAGTCAGTGTTTGTAAAAAAAAAATCAGGATATTGGTATCAGCCCGATGTGGCGATCTTGGCCAATATTGCTGATGTGGGATGGGGATGTATCTGACTTGCTATTGGTCAGTGAGAGATGCCATGTGCTGTGTCATGTTCAACAGGGGCCTGGGCCAAGTGGTGACCGACTACGTTCATGGAGACCTGAAGGTCAAGATGGCCACCACAGGCCTCCTGGCTTTGTCAGCCATGACCTTTGCTGGCCTCTGCTACTTTAATTACCACGATGTGGGCATCTGCAAGGCTGTGGCTATGCTGTGGAGCGTGTAAATGCAGGAAGGGGACAGGGGGGGTCAAAGTCTGGGAATCGGGACGTCTATAAACATCTGAGGGATTTTATGTACATTGTAGGAATACATTTGTGGAAAAAGCAGTTATTTGATTTACTTAACAATTGTTCATACAGAGTTTGAAGGTCTTCATCAGGAGTCTTGCATGTTGCTGGTGTCTGTTCCTGCTAATGTGTGATGTACAGTGAAGGAGAGTCTTTCCATTAAACCCTCACTTGTCTTTACAATCAATGCTTGTTAGAAATGAAGGAACATGCACATTTAAATGACGACAGGGTTTCCGCAATATTTTGACTGCTGGTTGCTGGGCCCGAATCCTGCAGTTCGAATGTACACCAGTGATCCTCTCAGTATTAAAAAAAAAAAAAAGCTCCAATCCAATGCTCCTTTTGTAATGTTACCACTGCTGTTCGATATTTAAAAACAGTTCTAGGTACTTGGGAAAGCCTAGCCTAGCCCAGCCTGCACTGTGTGAGCTCTTACTGAAAGCTCTCTGTGTTTGTGCATCATGCAGAGCTGCCGTGCTCTTGTCAGTCTCTCTAACGCTCTGATTTTTAGTTCCTTCAATAATTCTGCTGCCTCCTCATCAGTACCCAGGGCAATGTTCTGTTACCTTATGAAGATTTGGTTCCTGAAGTTCCCAATTACCTTAATCCACTTCAGATCCTTGCAGGTGCATATTGTGCAAACGGCATATGAGGCCACGATGATTCACTATCATTCTACTAAATAAATGTTAACTACCAAAGTTTTAAAATGTTGCCAAATCTTTGTTTCCAATGGACCAAACAACCATGGTCTTAATACTGTGGATTAATTGATAAAATGTATCAATATTAAATTAAAAAAGAAATAAAAGCTGTATAAATTCTATGTTCCTGCACCTATTTCAATTTCCCACTCATTGTGGGGGGGCGATAGAATCCGTGGGTAAGGAGCTGAATGGCAGTAAGCGTTGCTGCTGTGACTCTGTGCATGGGCAGAAACAATGCACCATTACCCTGAATGCTCTGCATTAAAATTTTAATTGGTCTACTACTTTGGTGTGAAGCCATATGCACAATTATGGTCATATGCATATTAATTGCAAATAAGCACTAATTGCAATTAATGCCAAATAATGATAACATATGACTGATGTAACTAATCTTTTCAGCATAGCTGGAGAACAGACCAAACTATTACAAACATGAGAACAAGAGAATCATACGCACATCGGATTACCATGACAACAGATGGTTCAGTTCAGTTATGATGATTAGGATTTGGAATGAGTCATAAATGCTGTCAGATAAATGTATTTCATTAGAGACAAAATACCTATATAAAGTCATGCAAATACAGATGAAAAAATATATATAGAATAAAGGTAACACTTTACTTGAGGGGCCACGAATCATAGTAGTACCTCATTGACTACTGAAGTACTAATCATGAAAATAAATTAGTTAATGATTAACTAATGAACTAACTAATGAAGTTCCTGCAAAGAATACATGAATCGTCATGATTGATTAATAATGAAGTAACAGAATCAGAATCAGAATCAGAAAAACTTTATTGATCCCGGAGGAAATTGCTCTTTTACTAAGCATGTATTACTGCATTATTTGTGGCCCCTCAAGTAAAGTGTTACCAGAATAAAACTGACTTATAAACTTTAAATACAAAAAAATATTTTAGAGATTAACCCCATCTTCAATTAGGTACAGTTTTCTGCTAACAGTTATCTTTTAATCCTTTGCATATATCATTTTCATTCGTTAGATTAGACTGTTCGAAATGACAAATCATCTATCCGTCTTATGAATCCACTTATCTTGGTTAGGGTCAAATTTAATTTGTTCTTGCTTAGAAAAGGAACCTCCCCCCCAGAAAAAAAAGTTATACACGCCCCCAAAAGTTCACATACAGTACAATACAATGGAACACAAAGTTAAAGGTATGACAGCAGACACCATTAATATGTACCTCACAAATGAAACTTCACTGGCCCCCCACACTGCCTACTGAGAACATCTCACAGTACCTCTGAGAACAAAGTGTGATGACTCGTCATCACAATCTGCCTGCTTAAGAACAAGTTTTACAGGTTCTGGCGGCTCGCCCTCAAAGCTCAAGAAGAAACTGGGCCACATGGACGATGCAACTCTGTGCTTGTGTGGCTGCCCTTGGAGGCTCTTCAGAAAGAACAGTGCTTCATGCTTTGTGGACTCAATGTGCTCTGGAGGGTCCTGGACACCAGGAAAAGGACTTGTTAATGTCCATGACACCGAGAATAATTTATCTAGATTTTTGTTTATGCAAAAAGTTATAATATGGTAAAAAGCAAGGAAATAAGGAACAAAAAGAAAAATTTACAATAAGAGATGCTGAATGCTCAACAATAAACTGACCATAACCATCATGGTGACAGAACATATCAAATTGAATTTGAAAGCATACAGAGATGTTTGTGGATACGGAACTGCACAGAGGAGTGTCAGACCTGAAGTTTGGGGCAGACAGTCTTGGATCCACCATCATCAAGGCACCACAGAGTCCAGGTCTTTCCTTCAAAGAGTATTTGCAGAGTAACAGGGACGCCTCCACTAGAGAATTCCGTGTTCTTGAAGAGCCGGATCAGGAATCTACAGCTTGCTGATGAACGGGAGAAGGAAACATCGGCACAGACAGTCAAAAGATAAAAGCATGCAAATAGAAAGTAGATGGTCTATCAAGTGTGCTACAAAAATATTTGAATGTTGCATTGTTTAAATTAAACAGAACATCACACATTTCCAGCCTCTTAGACAGCTGGACAAATAGACTGACCTTTAGACTCCTTCTCTTACCACTTTTAAGCTCATCCACAGTCAGGCGAAAAAATTTCAGCTTTGCAGTTCCATCCTTTTCCACCACCAGAAATTCTTGGTTCTTGTTCTGGATCATTCTGGTGTTGCATTTATCACTCCTAATATAGGCATCGTCCTCATACGCTGTAAAAAAAAGTCTATATTTGTACAGATGCCGGATGGAGCACATGGTAATTTTAATGTAAAAAATCAGCATATAAGAAAGTTAACTTAAAATGTTACACATCTGTAGACAAAAGATAAAGAGCGTAGAGGCATTAATACTGAAAGCAGAAACATTTACTGGTCACAGAAAATTCACTCTCAAATAGTAGAATGAGGTTCATATTTTACCTGGATCTTTTACTTCCAAGTGAATCCGCAAGAATATGCAATAAAAGAAGAAACCGCAGTGAAGCATACAGCTTAATTGTGAGAGATATAGTCTATAAATTGCACAATTTGCTGACGTGGTATTAGCCAACGTCACATTGTTAGTAAAAACCTTCCACTGCATGTCGGGGCACTGACTTAGCTGCTGTGTACCAAAATAACCAGTAAATAACAGGTAAATCCAACTGCGCGGGATTCTGCCTAGACATTCATAACAGATAATTAACACGTGATATTAAATAATATGTTCTCTGTTGACCTACCTTCAAAGAAGATTTCATTTTTTATTATGGCAGCAAACTCTACACAGCAGGATGCCTCACAGCTGTTAGCCATCTTGCCAGTCGTTCCTGTTTTTTGTATTAAAACATGTAATTGGTGTCAGAGAAACCACACTGCAGTCGTTCATAGCTGAGCTCAAATTTCCTTCACAAGATGGCCTGCATTCAGCAAGTGCCTGATTTACACAGAATATTTATCCTAGTAAATGCCTCAACAAAGCAGAGGAAGGAGCGTTTAACACCGAAAAAAAAAAAAACACACAAAGAATAAAGAATACACAACCAAATGATGAAATGTAAAAACAAAATATAATATGTAAAGGTGGGCATAAACTGAAAAATTATTATATGCCCATATATGTGCCCCTCATTTGTGATCTGCTGTTTTTACGTGACCCCCAGCCCTCAAAAGGTCTGTGCGGCAGTTTCTGATTGACAGCAGGTGTTCACTTCAATTTCCAAAGGACAATGCACACTTACATCATTATTTACAGAGCACTACCAAACTTCCCAGAGCACCCCCAGGAGCATCTAAGAAGAAAAAAAAACTTAAGAACATGTAGTGAGTTATCAAAAAGTTAGATGTATACTGTGAAACTTCCCCTTGTGGGAAATTCTGCATTGACAAAGTGCTATTTAAAGTTTATTTATATTCTCTGTTGAATTACCTTTAACAATGATTTCATAAGAACATAAGAACATAAGAAATATACAAACGAGAGGAGGCCATTCGGCCCATCAAGCTCGCTTGGGGAGA
>JAODKM010000035.1:3637040-3657939 GCA_026780845.1 Petrocephalus sullivani | reverse complement strand
TCTGCAAAAAGCACAGATGCGACCCTGAGGCCCCGAACTGGACCCCCTCTGCCCCTTGGCTTACCCTTACAAATTCTGTCCATAAAGGTTATGTACAGAATTGGTGTCAAAGAACAGCCCTGCCGGAGTCAAGCACCCACCAGGAACGAGTCTGACTTACTGCTGACAATGCAAGCCAAACTATTGCTTGGTTATACAGGCACCTAATGGCACGTAGCAATGGAGCCTGTACCCCATATTCCTGGTGCATCCCCCCCACAGGCCCCCCCGAGGGACACGATTGTATGCCTTTTCCAAATCCAAAGACCACTTGTAGACTGATTCCCATGAACCCTTTAGCACCCTTATAAGTGTTGTCTTGTTACTGTCAGTGTTCTATCTGTACTGTAAGGAACTGTATCTCACCAAGTGCGGTCAAGGAGAATTACTGAGGAGGTACTTATTCTGTAAATGGATAACTTCATAAAAATTCTGAGGTAGCTAATCACACAGCTAAACACATTTGGAAGCCAAGATTAGCAGATTAATCAATGCACAACATTCTAGGAGTGAAGTCTGACTACCCTTAAGAGTTCCTACAAGGCTTGAGCAGACCTCAGCCCAGCTTGGACGTCTCTCCGAGCACCTGTCTGTATTCCCTGTAGCTTGGGCTTGGGCTGGGGCCTGGGCTGGGGCCTGGGCTGGCTGACACATAGGCCCCCTGTGAAAAATCCCCCATCCGTCTCTCGGTTCTCTCTCTCTGATCAGGCTCGCTTTGTGCATCAGTAAAGCAGAGGGCGGCGGCTGGCTGCTGGAGCCCATCCCTCCTGTGTGGGGCTCTGAATAGCTGCACTGTTAGCCTCCTCTTTCATACCCTGCTTTCCTGCTCCCTCTCTCTTCCCTTCTCCCTTTCTTCCTCTGTTTCTCCCTTTCTGTCTCCAGGAAAAAGCTTGTGCTGTGAGGTAAAGGGACCTAACAGCTACTAAACCCAGCGTATTACACACAGACACATAATGCACATACAGCTAAGCATACCTCTCATTTATGCGTTAATATGTCTTAATATGGTGTGGAGCTTAATATGGTGTCGAGCTTTATGCAACATCAAGCTACTAGGGACCACTTCAGTTTTCAACTTGCTACTTCTGACAATTTCACTGGTTGATTTAACTGGTTGATGGTACAACAGTTTGAATATGGAACTAAAGAAAAGGGTTACTGGGGACCAGACATGACCGATTACATGAGTCGTTGATGCTGCTTTAAAAGAATAACCAGGTTATACTGCAGGGCAATTATACAGCCAATTCACGCATCAGCTACATTTTAGGATTCTTTTAGTACCAGCATCACATATGACATGTCAAAGACCACCCGGCTGCCCTCCTGAAGTGTCAGAGGACAGCCAATCGGGAGTCTGCATTCACTGGCACAGGTAAGGCACTCCAGGAGACGGTCAGGCCAGGCTGATGAAAAGAAGCTGGGACAAAGGGCCGGGCCAAGCACGCCTTTGTGAGAGCGGCTCTCACGGGCCTCCATCATAACTCTCCCCCTCGGGCCCTTTCTATCAAGGCGGAGTCTTTCCCAAGGCTACTGCCAGTGCTTCTAAAGAAGAGAACAGAAAAGACCCACTTTTTTCCATGCTCAAGAAAAAGGATCAGTAGAAGGGGTTGAGAAGGTTGTCCAAGTGGACGAGGTTAAATAGGAAGGAGATACTTGTGCTCTTGTGACAAAAGAACAAACTGAAGTGAAAAATGTGGAACGTAAAGGAACAGTTAACCCAATAAGCACAAAGTGTTTGGTAATTTTGCTGCACTACAATGGGACAGTTAGCCTGACCACTACAATGTGCTGGCTAATTTTAGTAAATTACAAAGCAGCAGAGAATCTGATCAGTATGTTGGGTCGTCTAATTTTAGTACACTGCTAGGGAACAGGATACATGAACAGCAAAGTTGTTTTGTTTTAGTGTATTGGAACAATAATGGATTTCTACTGTAAATAAGCTCTTGCGGAGAAACCACATTCTGTTATACTCGTCAGACTGTGCGTATCACTGGTTGTTCTGGTGCCCACAGTAAATGTCTGAGTGGTGCAAACAGCTGATTGGCCAAGGCATGAATATCCTGTTACTCCACCAGCTCAGGCGATATGACACCAGCCAATGAGTGAGGAAAGAAAGTGGTAAGTGCACATAAAGGACAGTTGCTTTAATGCAGTGCTTTCTCCATCAGGGGTGCTCCACCACCATCAGACGTTTTTCCCAGAATCCTGTACTGCAGCAGCGGGAAGCAGGCAGCCTGCCACGCCCCGTGCTTCTGACCACTGAGGATGTGCAGTCACTATACACTCATGAATTCAAGGAAGCAGAACCAAGGACTGGGAGACAGCAACAGAGCTAAATACAGTGACCTGGCTCACCGTTCCACATTGGGTCACACGGACGGTACGGATGGCTGGACGGATGATTGTTGCTGTTACTATTTATGAACCTGTGTTACAGAAAAATATACAAGTTCTAGGAAACCGCAATTTCCAGTAACAAGCCAGGAGCGATAAGTACAAGACAGATGCAGTCTTAGTTCTCAACAGAGTTGACATATTGCAATATGAGAAAACATGGGCAACGTTGCTGGAATCATGGACAGAGAGACTGTACACAGATCAGCAGCACTGAAGAATGTGCCACAACTGCCAGCTCCATGCTGGCCAGCGCCACACAGATCTGGCAACGTCCATCCATGAAGCCTTCTACAGCATTGATTCCTACTGGAAACCGTTACGACATTAAAAGATCCCCATCTGTGGGTGTGAATATGAGGGGTGCCCGTCAGTGCCCCATGCACATCCCCAGTCAGCATCTTGTAGATTGCACTGGGCACTAATCTTTCAGTGTGAAAATGAGGCATTCGAACCACAGGCCGCGTCCCTTTCACTGGTTCTGCTTGGCAGTCTCAAGTAATTAGGGGGTGTTTCTGGTTATTGCCGTAGGGGCTCTGTAAAGCATTCACTAATGAAGTTCTCTCAGACGAGGAATACTGTGGAAATCCGTGGAAACGATCCAGCCCCCCTTCCAAGTCTTCTAAAGAAGATAAAGACAGAGAGATGCAGACATGAGTGTTTTAAAGCGTAACTCCGTTGCTATTCTGAAAAGCTAACATACTACATAGAAGAACAGGGATCTCTTACCCCTGTTAGCAATGCAGCACTAAAGCTTGGAAGGTTTTCCTATGGAATATACCACCATTGTTGTGATTTGTGATTAGAGAGAAAATCATGCAGCTGGTGCTGAAATGGGCTTCAGAGTTATGCTCCAATATCATAGATTTGCCTCAGTACTGTAACAATTTTGAAAATTGAAATACACGCAAATAATAACATTTTTTAGATGTTATCTAGTTAATGTTCACTTCTGGTGACCATTTAGATGGTATTTCACCAGAAAATCCTGTCTTCTGCCTATAACTTCAGGCTTCCCAATGGAATATATACCAGTCAACAAAACGATCCAGCCTGCTCCAGAGGAGAGGACCAGGCAAACAGCAATTCGTGGCCTGGATTATTTCCAAAATTCAGGGAAGGCTTGTGCTGTGGCAGTTTTTAGCCACCTAGAACCGAGAAACAAGTGAGTGTTGGAGGTGGGTCTCAAGGCCCGTTTCCTTCCTGATCTCTGGCTGCTCTGCTGGCTTTGGCGCAGGCTGACTGCCGCCCAGGAACAGCACATGAGGAGGAATCACATCACCTTCCTCAGCAAGCGGGTACAGGATGGGGGGGTGGGGGGCTCTGGCCCCTTTTGGCCCCACTTCGGAGGTTCTGCAAAATTCTCCTGACTATGCCTTCCTGCCGATGAAAGTTAGAACATAGAAATAAAAAAACGAAACGGCTGTTCCATGGCATGGGCTAGAAAATGCCAAGTCAGAATTAAAAGAGAGACAAACGGGAGAGAACACAGTTTGGGCATGAAGCTTCTGACTCAGGCGGTGTCAGTGACGTGACGGTGTTCACACTGACACACACACTCAGTCAGAAAGAAGCAGCCAAACTGTGGAACATCTTGCCACAAATATGCTGCTCAAAAGCTCCACTTGGATTTTTCCCCCCCCAAGGGCGGCAGAATGGAAATCGCTTTTCTGTTTTTATTTTCTATCAATTTCCTCTAATATTACATGAAAAGCAAACCCTTATAAATTGTCCCTGGAAGTTACACAAATACCAGGTCACTTGGAAAAGAATTCTTATAAACGTGTTACATAAATAAACGTAATTTCTTACATCAGGTATAAAGACTATGGAACCCATGTCTGAATAACTATGTCAGGAACAGTGCTAATGTTAATAAAAAATTATAAATGACTGAATTTTTTAACTGAACTCTCAGGCCCAGTTTACAAAAGAATGTCCTTTGCATTTTCAAGACACTTGATAGAGGATAGGTAATTAATTATGCATTGATTTGAAATTTTTAAAACTTGCCTGGACATATATATTTTCCATTTATTAGCTGAAATTTCTCATTTAAAAAACATTTTATTGACTTGAATTGTCCCTAATATTATGTACATTCAGTGGCCACCTGCTCATTTATGCTAAAGGCCTTTTCCAACAATAAAGAGAAACAGCCACAACTAAATACTTAAAGCATGCAGACAGCTTCAAGAGGTCCAGTTGGTTTCCTACAAAGGCAATGTGTGCGATAAAAGTGACAGTGAAAGTTCTGAAGGGGGCAGGTGGGATGTTCCAGCATCTCAGTTATGGCCCCTTCCAGGATGTCCTGGGCATCAGAGCATGGCGGACCAAACAAAAAAGATCCAGCGTGTGGCAGGTCAGAGAGGAGAGCAAGTTGCTATTGAGAGCACTCAGGCTAGGTAAAGACAAGAGGACGGATCCAAGTGCAAACATGCCATGAACTAAACTCAATAAGCAAAGCTTCCAGCATGTTGTATCCATGACCCAAGGACTTCAGGCTGTTCCCTAAGTAAAAGCAGATGCTACCCGTCACTAGAGAGATGACCATAGTAAAGTGGCCACTGGGCATAATTTTGTATCAAGTATGAATAATATACCAAACTGAATTGTCAAAAAGATTCAACACTCACGTTACATTTTGTTTGGTGTAACAGTACTTCTGTGATTATGTCAACTGATTTGTACAATATTTGTGTCAACTGAAAATGACTGTCCAGATCTGAGAAATTTATCTGGCACGTAATGTCTGAACAAAGACTCCCCAAATCCGTCAATGCCAGAGGAAGCTCTGCTGTTATTACATCATGTTTATCTTCTAGCTCTCTCCATATTCCTCATGAGACACGGGCAAGGCCCCGAGCCGGCCAGAGTGGCCAAGTTCTACCAAAAGACACAGAGGCTCATTTGTGCCATAATCAGTCCCCCTGATCTGTCCCCAGATCTGTACCCTCTCCTTACAGCCTTACCTACCACTTTGCACTCTGCACTCTTTTGCACCTTCTAACTAACGGCTCTCCTGCATCATTTCCAGTCAAGCTGCCCACCAAATCCCCCCCCCCCCCCAAGCCTACTGCATGGAGCCCAAATACAGTGATTACATATTTCATACTTATCAAACTACTGAATTCAGCAAGGTGAGTACAAACCATAACATGGTTCATATCACAGACAACATGTATAATAAACAATTAAAAAAATATAAAACTGTCCTATCATATATTGTTTAATGCTTACTAAGAATAGTGACATATTATAAAATTGCAATTTTAAAAATCTAGCAGGATTTTATGCCTAGGTTCAAGGATGACTGTATATTTGTCTTTAATTCCAGGTTGATACACTAACACTTCAGTGTCTTACAATGTGAACAGCATGCCTATAACTCATTCTTGATGCTCAAATACTGCCGAATATTTGCAATTAAACCTTCAGCCATGCATGCGTTATCTAGCACCTAGAGAAGTATCATGCTCTGTATAAGATCTCCTAAGTTATAACTGGCAGGAATAATGTGAGAACGACCTCTTTTCGGTTAAACTGTGTGCACCTAGTGGCAAAAGCACAGGCCTTATGTGAAAGGGTATTATAAGGACGATATATTCATAAATATAAAAATGTACTACATTTTACAGCATTTTATTTTTGAAAACATTAATAAATAGTTGACAGCACCAAATGAACACAAAGCCCTCTCGGTTATTTCTGCGGGAACACTTAGACAAATCCCCACGGTCTGACAAGAGGTGCCATTCCATTCAGGAAAAGCCTGGGCGTTCAGAACAGCACCGTTCTTAGAGAGAATGTGAGAAAGACTACGCTGGCACAGGCCAACAGAATAACACGGCGGCCCACTGCTCATTGCAGGTTTGTCATGCTCATGTAAAGCAAATGCAGTGATTCCATCCAGGAAAAATAAAACATCTTCAGGTCAGTGCTTGAGTGGAGAAAGGATTGTGGTCAAATCCACAGAAAACTAGCACTGTGCTCAAAACCTGAAATTTGATATGTTGTACATTAAAAATAATTTTGTTGTATGCTGATACAGTCACAGCAAGTTACCATGTGCCGATGGCAAGCAATCTAAACACAACGAGCATGCCTAAATGACAGGCACTAATTTCACACATTTCAGCTCTCCACACTGAATTCATGGACATAGATATTTCCATACATGAGTCAGAAAATCTAACTAGGCCTGGTAACCCAGATAAAAAAGCCTTAAAAATAAAATTGTGTCGAAGAGTGCATATACGGTTAATTATAGTTGAGCTGATGTGGCTTCTTGATTGCATTCAACAAAAAGCATGAACAGATGAGCAGATGAAGAATTGCCCTGTGGTCAGTAGCGCCTTCCTGCTACCTCGTCACAGGGGCCATTGGGCTGGGAGGTAAGTATCAACATCAGCAAACAGAGGGTCACCTAGCAGCAGCCATTTCAATACCGTCGCATTTGCCAAACCATACAGGCAACTACACAATCGAAAGTGTCGAAAAATAGACAATACAGCCTGTCTTTCAAAATCTGGCAGATTTAATTACCCAACGGTCTGCCAATTTTCAGTGATGCTCTTCAACTCCCCGTCGGTTCCTGAAAGCATCAAAGCCCCAGAAGATCTCCCGGACCAGGCCTTTGACAAACAAGAAAGGCGACTGAAATGGGAAAAGCAGCCCCAGAAGGACAGAGATGCATATGCAGAAGCCTCAGGCGACCAGCCTTACTGAGAGCAGGTTCCAGCTATTCTTAGCTGTGGACTCAGCCTGTGTGACACATCCAACAGCACCAGGAACATAAAGGTATCCAGGCAGCGTGGCCGAGAGCTGCCAGCCCAACTCTGCAGCCGGGTTATCCAAACTGATGCAGTCAGCGATGTACCGTTTCCTCTGGGGGATACATCTCACAGTCCAAGATAAGTCCCACTGCCAGAAGCACCCAGCACAAAGACAGCCTGCTCTGGGCCACGGTGGACCTATGGCTTTGTGTAAACCTGCTCCCTTCTTCGTAAATGCCCCATATCTTCAAAGATCTCCTCCCCCAGGTAAGGATTTTATTTTACACAGGCAGACAACCGTTTTTTCCAAACCGCCCTGGCAAATCCTGATCCTACAAGGACGAAGACGGTACTACATTATTTCTAGCCAGCCTTGGATAGGTAGCAGCCTTGAGACTGACAGGGACGGCAGCGCCACGTCAGCAGCACAAATACTAGGAAGACAGAAACCGGCTCTCTGCCACCAGCAATGAATACATTTAAAGGGTCATATTCCTATAGATTTCATTTCTGTAACTAGCTGATAAACAGCAGTTTAAGCAAAACAATTACACAGGCACTCACACACATTACGCTTGGTAAGCAAAACAAACAGGACAATTGCGACAAATTTGTAAGAAATAAGTTGCAAAGAGAAGCATGCTATGCTCATAAAATGTCTGTCAGCCACAGTACAGCATGGACAAAAAGCTTCGGAGACCTACCGAGTGAATGCATATCTGCAGATTGAGTGGCTGACAGCCCCCAGGAGAAACAGGAGATGGCTAGATTTAGCTGACTGCAAAGCCTCAGTGTCACTCACACTCAGTGGCGGGCAACATAATGCTTAACTAACTGCCCTCACCAAGACACACCCAATTTAGTATCTCATCAAACTGTATCATGCTGCCTCTTTGGGGGAGATCATCCATTAGGCATACGTGCAAAGACCAAAAGAGCCCAAGTGATAGATTCGTGGTATCAGCAGCCATCAGCTTAACCCTTAGCCACAGCATTCAGCCTGCAGAGAAATCTGGCAGCGGACACCATGAAGCATCTCTTTGTTATCCTGCCCATACGCAGCCCATCCCCACCTACTGGCCCTGCCAGCTCACTAGCTATGTGGCCCTCAGCAGCTGGTAACCTGCTCACAGGGTCCCCTTCCAGTGGCTGCCTCCGTTTCCCATGATGCGGATAGAGCCAGTGAGGGCAAAGAGATAGGAGTTTTCCACCTTGAACAGACTCACATTTAACTGTGATCAACTACATTTATTGTAAAGCTGAGTTCAATTTCACTAGCCACACCCTGGCCTGACAGACCTGGTCAATCAAGAAATCACTGAAATAGAACGTCTGACAAAGTGAAGTAGGCTAAAGGATCTCAAAGAGCAACACATCATGCTGCGACCTAAAGAAGCCCAAGAACAGATGAGAAACAAAGTCAATTCAGTCTTGAAAAAGTCACAAAGCCATTTCTAAGGGCTTTGGGACTCCAGCGAACCACAGTGAGAGCCATTATCCACAAATGAAGAAATCTTGGAACAGTGGTGAACCTTCTCCGGAGTGGCTGGCCTATCAAAATCACTCCAAGAGTGCGTCAAACTCATCCAGGAGGTCACAAAAGACCCCAGCATAACATCTAAAGAACTGCAGACCTGACTTGCTTCAGTTAAGGTCTTTGTTCACGATTCAACAACAAGAAAGAAACTGGGCAAAAATGGCATCCACGGGAAAGTTCCAAGGCGAAAACCGCTGCTGACGAAGAAGAACATGGAGCCTCATCTCACATTTGGCAAAAAGCATCTTTATGATCCCCAACACTTCTGGGAAAATATTCTGTGGACTGACGAGACAAAAGTTCACCTTTTTGGAAGGTTTGCGTCCCAGTACATCTGATGTAAAATGAACACAGCATTTCATAAAAAGAACATCATACCAACCGTTAGGCGTGGTGGTGATAGTGTGATGGTCTGCTGCTACTTTACTGGGTCAGGACCTGGACGACTGGCTGTAACTGAGGGAACCATGAATTCTGCTCTCTACCAGAAAATCCTGAAGGAGAATGTCCGGCCATCAGTTTGTGCCCTGAAGCTCAAGCCCACTTAGGTTATGCAGGGGTTAGAAACAGTTAGAAACAGTCACATATAAAAGAAACAGAAACAGTTAGAAACAGTTAGAAAACTGTTTCTAACACTGGCACAGCAGAGTCCCTGGCCAGGCGCCCCTGCTGCAGATTAGAAACAGTTAGAAACAGTCACATATAAAAGACAACCTTTCTTCCTGTGATAACACTAACTTTGGAGGAACTGTTAAGCAGGTGTTTGGACGCCACATTGCCAAGGCAGCGTACAGGCTGAGGAATCTCCCTCTTCTCCTTGTGGGTTTATCGTCCCCCATCGTTACGTTTGGGCTGTTAGTGCTGCTGTCGCGGCTGCTACTTACTGATGGGAATACAGCAGATTACAAGGCTCACTGCATCCATTAGTTTGGGGGAAGTCATTTCAGATATGTCTATATTTATATTCAGCATGACTGGGGGGACTGTACAGTGTGGCCTTCCGGCCGGGGACTGTACAGCAGGGGCGCCCGGCTGGGGACTGTGCAGTGTGGCCTTCTGCCCGGGGATTGTGCAGCAGGGGCACCCAGCTGGGGACTGTGCAGTGTGGCCTTCTGCCCGGGGATTATGCAGCAGGGGCGCCCAGCTGGGGACTGTGCAGTGTGGCCTTCTACCCGGGGATTATGCAGCAGGGGCGCCCAGCTGGGGACTGTGCAGTGTGGCCTTCTACCCGGGGATTGGGCAGCAGGGGCGCCTGGCTGGGGACTGTGCAGTTTGGCCTTCCGGCAGGGGACTGTGCAGTTTGGCCTTCCGGCAGGGGAATGTGCAGTTTGGCCTTCCGGCAGGGGACTGTGCAGTTTGGCCTTCCGGCAGGGGACTGTGCTGCAGGGGCGCCTGGCCAGGGACTCTGCTGTGCCAGTGTTTATTTGCAGTGGCTGGATGTGCAGTCATCAGGCAGCTATGAAAGGCGTCTGCCTGAGAGGAGCTTTTGCACGGCGTGTCCTCAGGTACCCTGCCGTCCCGCTCGCCTCCCTCCCGCCCGCCCGCCCGCCCGCTCTGCTTTTTCCCCCTTCTCCCTCCTCTCGTATTGTCTGACCTCTGCATGTCCCCCACACTCCTCCCATCTCTCTGCCCCCGCCCTTACTGACGCTCCTCCTCGCCTCTAGCTCACGCCCCTTCATCGTCTCCATCTCGCCATCACATGCTGCTGCTGCTGGAGTGCAGCCGCTCACCTCCATCCACGGCCCCCCCACGGCCCTGCTTTCCCCTTCGCCGCTTCTCTTTGACCCCCGCTGCTCTCCCTCTCCTCACCACTGCAGGCTGATGGAAGCAAAGGCGGGGCTAATCCACACTGGTTGCCATGGCACCAGACAGCATGTGCCTGCTGAAGACGTCGCTCCCTCGCTGCCCCACTGCCTATCAAAGGTGTGCAAGTATTTGCACGAGTATGTGCAAGTGTGTAAAATAGAGCACAGCATGATATAGGTGTGACTGACTGCTACAGCAATTGAACAAGACATTAAATTAAGTGAGCTGGTGAGTGACTGTGAAATTTGTAATATCTCCTGTAATTTGCATCATTATACAGAGGGTTAGGCACAGCTGTGCTCTGCTGCCACACCTGGTCAGAGAGCGTAATGACAAGGCAAGGAAGCAGCTCCACGGCTCGAAACCAATCACCACTACCACCAGGTAGGGCTAATACCTCCAGCTCCGTGCAATCGATTCTCACATTTGAACCTTCAGTGCTTAATTGCTATTTTTTGAATCCATGAGCCCAGAAGAACCCCATACGCACACATGTCAAAACAGACAAACACACACATGCAAAAAAACACAAACACAGAAACTGACATGTACACACGTACACAGAAACACAAACACAAATGTACACACGCACACACACACAGACATTCAGACGCACACACATGGCACTCCAAAATGAGTGTACTTCAGTGTTATTGTTATGAATGAAAAGCATATATAAAGAGGCTTTAGACAATGACTATAACTGTTTTTATAGGACACCTTTAGTCCGTTTCGCTGAATGCTTTGACACCAACAGTGACACAGTCACTGTCTCCATAAGCCTCTGTTGGCCCCCAATGAAAATGGCCGCAGATGACCGAAGGCCAAAGCTCCAAACCTGATGAATAATTTAGCAAGTCTGTATTTCCAGCCATCTGTTAATCTGTCATTCTGTGTCAGTGCCTCTAATGGTCTCACGCCCTGGCTTCTGTGATCATGCACAAATGAAGGATGCAGGAGACCGGAGTTTGTGAAGATAGAGTCAAGTTCAGCTCATGTCTTTATTCAGAATAGTTTTTTTCAGTATATATTCAACAGCAAACGTAAGTGAAAATATTAGTGATACATTTCACTTTGACCAAAAAAACTACTTAAAAACAGAGAGTGAGCAGTTAAAGAAGATTAAAGCAGCAACTTGCAGCTTCAGTGCTGTCCTGGCTTACTACATGCATATAACCATTTGTCACTAGTGCACTATGTAATGTCACCAGCAGAGGGAGGCATAGTGCCTGCTGTCTGTCTGTCTGCCTGCCGGCCTATCTTATCACCTCTCAGGGCCTATTCAGACACACTTCAGTAACTTATTTACCCCTTATATATAAAGCAGAGACAGCCCCAAACCTGGAAAGCAGCAGTCAGACATTTCAGAGAGTGTCCCTTTAAAACATGTGAACTAGGAGGGGGTGATGAGAGTGTTTTCATCCTCATTCTGGAGCAAACAGTCTCCTTCTTTCTGGAAAAAAATGATAGATGACAGCGATCTCAGGGCTGCTGTACAGGGTGCACAATCACAGCCTTTGTTCAGGTGAGATTCCCCACTCTACATCCCTCGCCCTCCATACCACGAGACTGAAGTCCGGGGATACGTTTACTCAGCTTAAAGAAATCAGAGCCAAGTGCTGAGTCCGATTCCCACGCAGAAGCTTAGGGGGACCAGCCCCCACCTCTCCCAGTAAGCACACTCATTCAGGACCATATTAACTACGGCCCCAGAAATCACAGAGAAAACTCAGCTTACATTTGCTACAAGACAAAGAACATGACATTCCTGTCACTTGAAAACGGGTTAGTGTGGCGCGTGAGAAACAGCAATGCAAAAGGCCAATGATGCAGCCCTGCTGAATAAATGGTCATAAATCCAAAGTAAGCATGGTGTAGTGAAAAGTGCAGGGGCTGAGAAGGTGACGGAGATCAGGCTGGTGCACGCCTACGAGAGCGCTGCACACTCGCCACGCACACATCACTGCACGCATCCCGCGGGAGCTCTCAGGTTCTCTGCTGAGCCGCTAAAAATGGCAGAGCGCAAATCGGAGCACCAACGAGGTCAAACGTCCATTTTAGAGAGCCTTCACGCACTGACAGATGCTGTCTGCTTTGATCTAACTTTAGCCGTTTAGCTATTCAAAGGCGACTGTCCGGAAACAGACCTGAGGGCCGTCGGCTCACTCCGTTACGAAGAATGCAGCAATGAATCGATAACATGGTGCTAAGCTGGAGCACGCAGATCAGACACTTCATTTCACTGATGGTAATCATATTTAAATTGCACAATGGAGACAATGTAATTGCAGGGTTCTAAGTGCCTTGACTGACAACTGATTAACATATCAGCCTCACATTATACGCGAAATCATTAAGACATCAATTAAATCGATAAGACATCAATTAAAACTAAAAAAACAAATGTCATTTTAAAATGTCTAAATGTTGAAATGCTCTCATTGTAGAATCTTTAAGATTTCATGTCAAAATAGCACCTCAAGCTACACTGCTGAATATTATTTGATGATGTTATCACTGTTCATCTGATAATAGCTTCAGTAAAACAGCTTCAATACTCTGGTGCCATGTTCCAGGCTATGAAGTTCTTGTCATGTCACACGAGCAGAGAAAATGGGGGGAGGGGGTGCAGCATCTCTGCAAGGGGATGGCTGAGCTGCGCATGCGCAGACGGCTCCACGGCAGCGGGCATGGGAGCGGCGAGGCGCTCAGGGCACTGCGCGGCCAGCTTGAACCGAGTGAACCGCAGCAGAGCCTGCGCCGTGAGGTCAGCGAGTCCAACATTCCTCTGGAGCCAAGTGTTTACACTGCTGGGGAGTGGGGGGCCAGCAGGGGGATGCTAGAGGGCCTACAGATGGGAGACTGAAGAATTGCTCCATACACCCTGGCTGAGACCCTACAGCATTAGCTTGCTACCAAATCCTGATTAGGAGCAACAGCAAAGTGTGATACATGAAGCGAGCCAGATTTTATTATTTTTGCAAACTTGTTAATATCTTACAAAAAAGTCAAGTAATTACTTCTCACATAAAAATAGATAAGTGCACATTTAAGCAGTAGTTTTATGCCACCAGGTTTTTCAGTAGGCTGCTGATTAGTGACGATATCTGTGCTAGAGAGTAACTGGGACACTGTTTTGCACCAAGTATTCTAATCTAATTATAGCTAGAATAAGCAAAAGTAAAGCATCTAGTAAAAGCTTATAAACTTTGCATGCTCACAAAAAACATGCTGACAAAGGGTTATCTTGCCTTTTCATTTACATTTATTTATGCATGTGTTCCTTTGTTCTGAACACACTGGTTTTAACGCATTTTTACAGCAGAGTACTGGGCTGTGACCATTTCCCCATTGTGGTAATAACAATATACAATATAAAAACACACAATTTTATCTTTGTTAACGTTTTAGATGGAAAGAAATTGCTATAAAAACTGATATGAAATATATAGGTAAGGAGCACCCACCGGCTGAATGGGAAAATCACAAGGGTGCACTGCTTTCTGATTTAAACTAACACATTGCAACGTGTGGATTTAAGACAAATTTCCTTACGTGTGGTGTCCTAGCTGCCATTTACATATTTATATATAAAAAATACCTAACGAGCTAAAAGACACAAAATAAGGTTTTTCCTCCCTCTACTGGTCAAATCAAACACTGCACCTTCAGCAACACCAGTTCGTTTCAATCTGTGGAACATTAGTTACATGTTATTAGTGCACAATAAACAAATAAAAGATAAAAAACAAATAAAAGAAAGAAAGAAAATAAACAGATGTTATTGAGAACATCTGTGTAAGACTGTAATGCTCAGTTGATAATGTAAATAAGCAAGACATTGTATGCATCATTCATATAATTAACGCCATAGCTATTATGGAAGCTTTCAAGGGCAAAATTATGGCGAGTGTTGAATCCATGCCCTTAGAGCCCAGGGAGGCAGTCGTTTGGATGCCCAGGCCCAGAAGCCAGAGACTGGAGTTATTAGAAGTGTATGACAATGAAGAGAGAGCACTTTAAGGATTCACCTCCCAATTCTCACTATGCCTACAGTCACCAGCTAAGAGCCCAGAAAGAGAGCGGGGAGGGCACAAAAGGTGAGAAGTCATGCCAATCATCAGAGGGCCGAGCAAAATGACAAGAGCAGCAAAGCAGCACACCTTTTGCTTTGGGATTTCTGCACAACACGCTGTAACAAAGTGCATGGCAGGTAAAACAGCACATGCTATTTCTCACGGGTTTATAAACAGTGCTTTGCGGGCTGTTTCCCAGGCTGGGTTTGCAAGAACAAACTCTCAGTCCTTCATAAAAACGATAATGGAATAGACTACAGGTAGGGTAACTGGTTATTTATCTTGTTTGAATGCTGTAAGATACATCAAGCAATGACAAAACACAGTTTTAATAAGACAACAAAGTTACAGCACTACTCCTTTGACTAATCACCCAACACAGACGTACAAAATTGCACCACAAATGTATGCATGCAGACCTGCCATTTCTAGCCTTGTTTTTACTCATGTAAAAGTGTATGCCTTTATAACATAAAGGTCTATCAAAGCAAGTTATTAGAATTATTGCTGTTGTTGCATTATATATCAGGGTACATCTGATTCATTTCTACAAAGGAAGTTAACTTTATAGTGATTTAAGATATGTTTTCAGATAAGTCACCAGACAGGTAATGAGAAAAGAGGCAGCGAGACAGTGAGGCTGACAGGCAGATAGTGAGACAGTGAGGCTGACAGGCAGACAGTGAGGCTGACAGACAGGCAGTGAGACAGTGAGGCTGACAGGCAGACAGTGAGACAGTGAGGCTGACAGGCAGACAGTGAGACAGTGAGGCTGACAGGCAGACAGTGAGGCTGACAGGCAGACAGTGACGTTGACAGGCAGACAGTGAGGCTGACAGGCAGGCAGTGAGGCTGACAGAAAGGCAGTGAGACAGTGAGGCTGACAGGCAGACAGTGAGACAGTGAGGCTGACAGGCAGACAGTGATGTTGACAGGCAGACAGTGAGGCTGACAGGCAGACAGTGAGGCTGACAGGCAGACAGTGAGGCTGACAAACAGAGAAAGTGGCACAGAGGCACAGAGGCGGAAAGGCCGCTACACTGGAACACAGGTTGTGGGAAGTCTCCCCCACAGCTGTGCTGCCACAATGACAGCTCTTTCAGGGTCAGATTCGTACTGACACATTAAACACAGCTGCCAACAGAGAGGTCTCAGGGACGAGTCGTGGCACACTGCAGAGCAGCACTTCCTCATGCTGAAATGTCTATGTCAGAATGCGTTAGCTGACAAGCTTGCAGCACCCAGCTACCATTCTGCACATTTTTGTTAACAAAATATACTATATAGTCACTTGAATGCCTATCTAACAATTCCCCCATATAAACAGGTGCATCCTTATAGGGCACCTGCTTCATGTTCTGCCCCACACTCAGAACCAGCACAGCGATTCAGTTCTGGGAACGGAACTGGCAGGCTCACAATGTCTAGTTCCTCTAAAGCTTGACCAAGAGCATACTAAGCACTTATAATATGGAGAAAACCTTCCTGTGCTGTTATTGGAGGTAAGAGAAACCTAAAAATGTAGGTACTTCACCGAGCAATTTAAAAAGTCAAAAGCATTGTCAGGAATTTTGCTTAAGGGTTTAATTTGCAGATATTCCCAGTTTCATAAAAGAAAAACCTCTCCCCCTCTCTCGTGTTTGACTGCTTAGCCCTAGCAAAATAAAACAATAGTACAGTGTTACTTCAGTGCTCTTCCCAGTGTCACTGGCTCCCCTCTGCAGTGCCTAGATCAAGATCCCATGGACCAGCAACATAAATCCCACCCCCCCTCCCAAAAATAGCACTTTCCTATCCTCTTTCCTCAGGAAGTTATGAAGCACCAGCCTCCCGATGACCCCCTTCCCTAAGCTTTTCTCCAGCACGCAGCTGTGATGGACAGTGATAGGCGAGTCCCTGGGCAAGGCGTCCAGTGCAGGGCACACTCTCCCTAAGGGGGATACACAGCACACCACTGCGCCACCTGCAGTTACCTGGACAACGATTTTAAATCACGTAAACCTTAGGGTTGAGTGATATGACAATATTATCGCTAAACAGACAATATCAGAAAAGTGACCCGGGGTTAATATCTGACTGACTGAAGGCCGATTATTGCCTTTGCCTGGAAAATAGGCCCAGGCTACACACAAAGCAAGCTATAAAAGGGTGCATGTTTCTGCACACATTTCTGACATTATAGTGCAGCATTTCACAGGCGTCGTCCACAAGCCATCTCTGCAGCTCATCCCAAATATGCCAGTGAGCAGTTCATTCCAAATATGCCAGTGAGCAGCTCATCCCAAATATGCCAGTGAGAAGCTCAACCCAAATATGCCAGTGAGCAGCCTATTCCAAATATGCCAGTGAGCAGCCTATTCCAAATATGCCAGTAAGCAGCCTTTCCAAATATGCCAGTGAGCAGCTCATTCCAAATATGCCAGTGAGCAGCCTTTCCAAATATGCCAGTGAGCAGCCCATTCCAAATATGCCAGTGAGCAGCCTTTCCAAATATGCCAGTAAGCAGCTCATCCCAAAAATGCCAGTGAGCAGCTCATTCCAAATATACCAGTGTGCAGCTCATTCCAAATATGCCAGTGTGCAGCCTTTCTAAATATGCCAGTGAGCAACCTTTCCAAATATGCCAGTAAGCAGCCTTTCCAAATATGCCAGTGAGCAGCTCAACCCAAATATGCCAGTGAGCAGCTCATTCCAAATATGCCAGTGTGCAGCTCATTCCAAATATGCCACTGTGCAGCCTTTCTAAATATGCCAGTGAGCAACCTTTCCAAATATGCCAGTGAGCAGCTCAACCAAAATATGCCAGTGAGCAGCTCATTCCAAATATGCCAGTAAGCAGCCTTTCCAAATATGCCAGTGAGCAGCTCATTCCAAATATGCCAGTGAGCATCCTTTCCAAATATGCCAGTAAGCAGCTCATCCCAAATATGCCAGTGAGCAGCTCATTCCAAATATGCCAGTGTGCAGCTCATTCCAAATATGCCAGTGTGCAGCCTTTCTAAATATGCCAGTGAGCAACCTTTCCAAATATGCCAGTGAGCAGCTCAACCCAAATATGCCAGTGAGCAGCTCATTCCAAATATGCCAGTGAGCAGCCTTTATAAATATGCCAGTGAGCAGCTCAACCCAAATATGCCAGTGTGCAGCCTTTCTAAATATGCCAGTGAGCAGCCTTTCCAAATATGCCAGTAAGCAGCCTTTCCAAATATGCCAGTGAGCAGCTCATTCCAAATATGCCAGTGAGCAGCTCATTCCAAATATGCCAGTAAGCAGCCTTTCCAAATATGCCAGTGAGCAGCTCAACCCAAATATGCCAGTGAGCAGCCTATCCCAAATATGCCAGTGAGCAGCCTTTCCAAATATGCCAGTGAGCAGCTCAACCCAAATATGCCAGTGAGCAGCTCATCCAAAATATGCCAGTGAGAAGCCTTTCCAAATATGCCAGTGAGCAGCTCATCCCAAATATGCCAGTGAGCAGGGAAGGGCCTTCCATAGCTCAGTGTCACACTAGGCTCCAGTAACCCTAACCCTTCCTGGTCTTACCAATAAGGCAAACTTGCTCTATGAAGCAGATTCTCGTCTTTCATTCAGGAGCAGTAACTTTGTTCAGTTACATCCAATAGTTAATAAGTATTAAGTGTAAATGAAATACAGAACTTTTATAATGAATGAAATTCTTTGATATATAATTATTTATATGACTTAGTGAATATTAGTGAGCCTATACACACAAACTACACAAAGTAAGGGGTCAGTTGTAAGCTTTAATGTCAATTAAAGGAGGATAAGGAAAAAATAGCAAGACACTACGCTGTGCAGCAAAATAACTGAATGCATGTTTTCACAATGCAGCTCATCGCGATACTGATGCCTACAGCATATAAGCTAGCGTGTCAAGTGAGACATGGCACAAGGCGTATCCCAACCTCCGACATAGATCCCCTCGCTGTGGCTAAGCTGTCATACATCCACCTGCTTTATTAACTACTTCGCAGTCTTTCTTACTCTCCCTACCAGTGTTCTGAATGCCACAATTTCAGGACTTGGCAGTTTCTGCAGCCACACTGAAAATGTCTGCAGCCATACTTTCCAAGTCAGTGAGCTCTTTCTAGACGCTCTCCAGATATAAATGCACAGAATGCCTCCCATCCATCAATGCTCTGCAGGGTTTCTGCAGGCAAGAGTCTGTTAAGAAGCACAAACCCCAAATTAGGCCTGAACACCCAGCATTTAGGCACATCTCATCTTGCGGAGCTGCTACTGACTGACAGTGCTGTAGCCAAGCCATGCCAGCCCCTGGCCATGTGCCTCTGCCTGCTTATCCTCCCAGGAACAATGTGCTGCAGGTATTAAGGTCCACAGGAAGCCCACAGGAAGCCCACAAGAAGCCCACAGGAAGCCCACAGGAAGCCCACAAGAAGCCCACAGGAAGCCCACAGGAAGCCCACAAGAAGCCCACAAGAAGCCCACAGGAAGCCCACAAGAAGCCCACAGGAAGCCCACAAGAAGCCCACAAGAAGCCCACAAGAAGCCCACAAGAAGCCCACACAGCCTTTGAAGCCCTGGTCAGAGACACAGGAGGCAGGCATTGCAGCACTTACTGATTTCTTCCCTGGTGAATGAGGGTTAGGAGCCAAAGTGAGGGACGGGCATGGAGAAGGGCAGAGACCTGGGTGCTGCAGTGGGTGCTGCACCCACATTCAGACACTAAAGCAAGAGGAGAATCTGACACAGTTCTTCAAAGCACAGTTTCTGGAAGCTTGATGGATCTCCATGTTCCATTGGCTGGGATTCAGGCTGCAAATTCAGCAAAGTATTTGGGAAACACTGAGGGAGCTGGGTGTCCCCGCAAAGTATTCTACTAATATGTCCAGCATAAGTGCATACAGAATCAGTCATTCTAGACTATACTGGGTTTAATAAGTAATTTAACCATTAATTAAAAAAATCTCTGGAAAATGAACAGAGTTGAAGCTAATTTATTAATTAATAAAACTATTCTGCTCAGCGGTAAATCAACCTTTTAGAAGGTAGCTCTGGGAAGCAGAGCTGTGTCTAATAGTAAGTTACAGGTACATTTTTAAGAAGAGATAAGTGGCTTGTCCTGGTAAAGTTATCTCACACAAAAAGCCATTAACCAGCACTGCTTAACAACCCATCTAAATCAAGCCGTGGACAATCTCTGTGAGCTCATCCCGCTACCCCATAATATGCCATCAGGCTCCTATGGCAGGGATGAGCTGGCTTACATCACATATACTTCAGGATCATTTTACCACCAGTGAAAAATTATATATCCAAAGCTTAGGAGAATCAGTGGACTGGGATATCCTGTAATCAGAAAACAACACAAGCAGTCAGACAAATGTGGCTGGTCATAAGACATCAGCGAAGACATCGACATGATCGTGGGACAGACGTCCTGCAAAATGACACATGGTGTCACTGAACACTAAAAAAGGGCAGAGAACACTTTACATGGAGTGTCACATCTTCATAGCTCCAGCTGAGCGTTTTGTATATGAAACAAATGTTCATACATTTCCAGTTTTCCCAGTGGGTGAACTAGACTACAAGTAAAAAGTAAAATCTTAAGAGCAGCACATGACACATATGCACCAGGACAATCCCTGCGTGTGGTTCTGAAGGGCCACTCCGTTTTCCAAGACAAAAGTCCAGCAAATGAATACTACCTGCTAGGATACAACCACCTAATTTTTCAGCTCTGCTAAAATGAAAAAGCCACTTGGTATTTACAAATGTGGTCGTGTGTCCGGGACCATCCATCAGGGCAGTGAGTGAGGTGTGGAATCACACACGCCTCCTGCAATCATCTCTCTCCTTTCACTCATGGTCTTAAATTCAGCCTCAGTCTCCTTCTTCCTCCTCACATCTTTCAGTCCAAAGTCTAAACATCTTTCAAGGCCCCCCCCCAATCAGGAATCAGGAAAGGTAAGCGACAACAGGACAGAGAGGCCGGAAGGCAGGCAGGCAGGCAGGGAGGGAGGGAGAGAGGGAGGCAGGGAGGGAGCTGGAGAGGGGCAGGCAGGGAGGGAGCTGGAGAGAGGGAGGCAGGGAGGGAGCTGGAGAGAGGGAGGCAGGGAGGGAGCTGGAGAGGGGCAGAAGTGAGTCCCCCTCAGCCACTGTAGGCGGCCTGAGCCCCTCTGCCAGCTTTAGGGGCTGCATGACTGAGCACCACGGGCCCCAGGCGTGAGAAGCATTTCCTGCTCAGCCCCACCACCCCCCACCCCCCAGCCTCCAGTCCC
>JAODKM010000035.1:3623955-3634139 GCA_026780845.1 Petrocephalus sullivani | reverse complement strand
TACACCGTCATTACTGACCCCCTTCCTTATAACTTTCTAAGGCGGGTGGGGGGCTGGACCATGACAGCAGATACACCGTCATTACTGACCCCCTTCCTTATAACTTTCTAAGGCGGGTGGGGGGCTGGACCATGACAGCAGATACACCATAATTAATGACCCCCTTTCTTTATAACTTTCTAAAGCCCCCCCACTGGCTGGATGTACACAGGTAACAGAGGCTGCCATTGGGAGCGCACGACAGGACAGCAGGTGGTACACAAACTATCCCTCATGACTAAAAAAAGCAACTATGGCCATGATTCATATATTAATGGCAATATTAGGAGCAGACACCGTCTGGCCAATGAAATTCTGCAAACATATTCCTGAACAATTTTAATTTTGGTATGGTAATCTGATTCTTACCTAGGATCATCCTCAAGCACCTGAGGATAAAACATTTTATTTTGGAAAAAATAGGTGCATGTATTGGCAAAGTTCATCAAGGATTATTCTCAGGTCTCATATTGACTACTACGGACAAGTAGTAGAGAGGACCATCTGAAAGTGATAGCTACCTTCAAGCCGTGAAGAGGGGAGGGGCAAGGAGCCCAGTGCCATCTCCAAAGCCTGAGAATTAGCCATCAATCAAGAATTAGTTTAAAAGCTTGAAGACTTCCCCGTCCTCAACCATCTATTCATTACTTTTTTCTGACCTACCAGCACATCAAGTGAAAATCTGAGCAGACAATAAATGTAGTAGGGTTAGGGTGAAAGGAGATGTTGCTTAAAGCTGGCTTATAAAAGGTGTATCAAAAAGTCTAAAGAGCTTTACAGAGGTTTGTGGAACGTCATGAATATCACAACTCTACAGTATATGTCCAAAGAAGAGAAAGCAGCAGAGATCTTTACACTCATAACAAATTAGCCTCACTAGAAATGGACCGATGGCCTTAGACTCTGCACAACCATACAGGCTGCAGATTATCCCCCGGAGAGCCGTTAAAGACCCACCCCTCATATGCACAATGTCCAAGAGAACAAAGAACAGAAAGTGTCTTTCAGCCACCTTTTGCCACTCATAGATCACATCTACATTTAAAGGTCTTGCTAATTGATAGGCCCTTCACAGGGCACAATGTGCCCCCCCCCCTGCCAGCAGCCTGAGCATAGTAAACTGGGAGCTTTTAATTCACACACTGAAGCCACGTCCAGTGACCAGATTTTTAAATAGTGTAGTGCAACTGTAAACTGTAGCCTCCCAGTGCCACGATGGCGGAGGCAGGGCAGAAAGGGAACACTGTCAGCTAACTCAGACGGTACTGAAGTGACTAAGATCACAAAGCATCATAAAGCAGAATGTGAATCACAGGTACTGCTGCAAACAATATTAACACTAACAAATATACTTTTCACAAATTAATAGAAATGAAACTTTAAAATGTAGAAAAAAAAATTTTCATAACTGTCGAATCTGAAACCTGCCGCTCAGGGTTACTTTAGCAGCTGTGTTTAGCTGAGACCTTCAGACGGGACCTATGAGCCGGGCTGATAGTGGCAGTACTGAAGGTGATCTACATGCAACAAGACATCTCCCATCATTACTGTAGTAGTAAAAAAGCTCTAATGCCCTGCTTACCTGAGACACGGGGGCTGCAGATCATTTACATTTTACATCTGCATTTTATGTATGTATCCAAAGCTATGTATATTATTTTGAGAAAGCAAAGGCAAACAGTCCATAGAGAAACTTAAGGGTTAAGGGTCATGCTCAAGTCATCACTCTGCCAACCCAGGGATTTGAAAATTAAGACTGGGGGGGTTCTAAAAACAAAAGACAAGATAGAGAATTATTAGGTGTTCAAAAACTAAATTTCCATCTTGGATGTACCCCTGCCTCGTACCCTGAGCTGCCAAGGATATGTTCCATGCACAGCCATGACCTGGACCAGATTAAGCCACTGGAAGACAGAAGGATGTATATTTAAATATTGCTAGATCATTAATAAGAAAAGAAGAATGTAAGTTTTACAATATTTTTTTATTCTGGACTAAAGCTAAAAATAGCACTATTAGTAATGACCATAGCGCAGAAATGAATGCCAAAAATAGCACTGTTAGTACTGATCATAGTGCAGAAGTGAATGCTAAAAATAGAAAGATAAATAGATTTTCCTTTTTTCGCAAAAAAGGACAGCAGTGGTCAGTGAACAAGACTATAAATCGCACATCTTGCATTTCTGTAAGAGCATCATTAATTATGAGCATCACATAAGCAGGGAACGGGCTCCTCAGAATCAGGCAGCATCAGAAAATATTCTGTCATTTTACAGAATTAAATAATATAATTCATAATATGGACAGAAGAAATACAGAAAACTTTAAGACCATAAAAGGCTAAATTAAGGCTACATTACATAATACCTGTAGGGCCCTAAAGTCAAACTTAGACATATGTAACCAAAGGCAGGAGAAAATCTGTTCCGCAGATGATGATAATTGTCATGTCCTGCTTTCCTGCCCCTCCCACTTTCTCCCCAGTGTGGCTCTAACAAGCTACACCTGTTCTCTGTTAGTCTTACCTCTCGTTCTGACCCTCCTGTTAAGTCACCTCAGCTGCTCCTTGTTGTAATCCTTATAAATGCCTTCTAGTCCTGTACTCCCCAGTCCAGTCTTAGCATCTGCCCTCCCCCTGTGATCCTTTTGCTTTGTTGTTAAGCCCTGTTTTGTTTGCTCCTGTGTCCTATATCCTGTGGATCATGACAGTAATCATTCCAGGTGATGGAGCTCTGATCAGAATGAGGATGCATCAAACCGTCCCTGATAATTGCTGCGAAACTTTTATTTAAAAATTGAATCTAATAAGTAAACTCATCTGAGGCCTTTTAATAGTTTCCCACTGGCACCAAACACTAATCATTCTGTAAATAAAGCGAATTTCCTAAACTAATTTACATTACATTTATCAAATAAGTTACCTTTGCATGAATGCATGCAATGAATGTATTCTGCTTGACTTAATTGGCTCAATTGACTTAAATATTTAATGACTTTTCCCCTGCTTTTCTTGGGAGCTTTAGAGTTAATGGGGAGAGTGTTCAGTTGCTGTGGCCCTGGGTCCACAAGTCGGTCCGTCCAGTTCAATCAGCTTTCTCTTAGGGCAGGGCCGCCCTGTCCAGGATCTGCAATCTCCCTAATGGAGTGAGCTGCGCACGGAAGAGCAGAGCGGGTCATGCCAGGACAGGAGGGCAGAGCCTCGGTATGCTTGGCGGCCCCACAGCTCAGGCTGTCGGAAACTGGAGACATTTAACTTCAGGTGCATTTATAAGAAAGTAAAGCGTAAAGAGAGAAGTCAGCGCTTCCCGCCCAGAGGGCAGCATAGCGCCACCTGCTGGCAGCTGCCGCGGTGTTCGGGGGAATTACCGCGTCTAATACCTACCAGTCCGTCTCCTTACCGATAAATAACAATAACGCGCCATTTACGTAAAAGGGTGTCATGTTATGACCTTTTTCGTTACCTGATCTCAAATTTTTTTTTTTATCTTTTTTTCAGCGCTCGGACATTCATTTTTTTGGGCTGCTGACAATTCATTCTAAGACGTTTCTGTGGCTGGTTAAACGATGAATAAGCAGCACACTTCAAGTTGCTTAACTTAATATCACGCCGGTTAAAAAAAAGAACATACTTTTTCGCATGTCGACCTTTTGTTCTTGACTTACTCTCTAAGATTTCGAGAGTTTTAAAGGGTCCGGGCAGCTAGCGCGCGGCTCGCGCCTGCCCTCTAGCGGCGGCCTGCCGCCATCGCTTGGCCCTTAGCGGCTCCCTGCTGCCCAGGCTCCATTTCGTCACGTCACAGCATGAGGCATTTCCGCCTTTCTGCAAAGAAGCGGGGCAAGAATGGGTCTCTCTCCAATCTTTCTCGTGAAAATGTACCTGCCTGAGTGTAACTTGTAGTGATGGACGGCGTATCAGGGGTATAGTTTTGGGTTTGAGCCTCTATCTACATGGCTCTGGTTTGGACTCCTGAAGCTCATCCAATCTTTATTCCGCATAGGGTCTCTAATGGCCACCCACTGCATCGGCAGATATTGCAGTAAAAAATGCAGCTTTCTAAATGTACCTTCTTACAGGCCATAGCTCTGCGATTTGTGTATCAGGGTGACCAAAAACAAATACAACCCAGCGTACAGAAAACACATTCATATGTATAAATAAGCACAGTGCTACACTGTGTGGAAAGCAAATGAAATATTCCAGTGAAGGACTAACTGACACTTATTACTTATACTAATTAGGCTAGCCAAGTAAATCTTGGCACTAAGACTAATGGATGTTGTTGTTTTGTTAGCAAAATGACCAAGAAACCTTCAGGTAATAAAACATTTATTTGCAAACATAATTCATATATTTTTGAAGCAGTAAGTTACTTAAAGAACCAATACTGCGGCAGTCATGTGCAACAAAACATGCCGCATACTCTCCACATCGCCACTTCTGTCTCTGCATAAAAAGAATTAAATAGAAGGAAGTTTTGCTTCTTCAAGTACTTGGAGCTTGTCTGTCGGAGACAGGCTGTATTTTTGTCTGGAACACGATGGTCCATCCACTACAGGAACAGCCATTTAAGACGGTAAAGCACCTGGCTTTCTTTCATTGCTTTCTCTTACTCATTCTCTAATTTCTTTTATTTTAATTAAAATATTTATTCAGATCTAGCACAAAGAATAATCCCCACAGTGCTAAAAGACACTTTAGACGACTAAAAGAAGGTTGTCTAGTACAAACAGAACAAAGAAGGAGCTTTGGTCACGACTTCTGACTTCCACTGAAGTTCCATGAGTAAAGTTGTTCATAACACTTAACATTTTTAAAATGCTTTTAAAACACTTAATTACAGACAATGCATATCTCTAGCATTCATTATATATTAAGATGTACAACACATGACCAACTTTATTAACCTAATTTGATATGGCATGTGAGCCCTGTGTCACTGGCAGGCACGGCATTCTGGGGGAGAAAGTGCTCGCAGACATTTTGCTGGAATATTAGTATCATTGAAACTTGGCAAAAGCTCGGAAAATAAGTGCCGGATGACTTCGCTGAGAGAAAGTGAGCGAAGACGTCTCAGTAAGTTGGAGCCGCTGATTTTGTGTGCCTGAAATTTAGTGGAAGGTTTTTTTTAGACATGAAGCTGAAGCTGCAGGCAAAACTAAAGCAACAAACATTTAAAAAGAAATCAGCAAAACGCACAAAAACGTTTGTTGCGCCTTGAGCATTATATATAAGGACAGACGAAAGCAGTGTAAAAGAAGCCGTGACTAATTTTGTAACTAATGTTTAATTAGAGTAGGTAATTAAAGGCTCTCACACTCTTTTCCAGGTACAGAAAAGCATCACCAGTGATTTGGGTGTATGATGAATGTATAAAAAATGAAATCCCTGAAGCTGAGGATAAAACATGCACTGTAAAGTCGATCACGTAAGCTGATAAAGCAATAAACAATTCTCACGACTAAAATGATGAATGGAAAAACGAAAAATTCAAACTTATCGTATCTATGGTAAAATACAGAGAGTAATGCTCGCATTCTCTGATCTCGATGTTAGTAAAATAGCCTCTACACGAAAGATTAAAGGTCTACTTAGAACGGGAATGAGCAAAATGATCTGCCTACTGGCCTACAAATTAATCCATAGACAATTTTCTGCCACTTTATAGAAATTATTTATATTATTTATGTACATTTACATTTTAAATTGTCAGTTGTCTAATGTATTGTTATCCTTTGTGCAAAACATATCAAAGTTCATTGTTAAAGATGTTCCCAGTTTAACTCTGCAAAACTTGAGATCCATTCTATCAGACCCTGAGGTTTAATGTAAGGGGAATGTATCTTAATCTCTTCCTGCAAATACTGCATTTTTTTAACTTCCGGCTGGGGTTCGAAGAGGCATGGATACGGTATTGAAGAGTATGCATGGGATTCACGTCGTGAGTATGAGGCCATGCTTACGAACCCCAAAACAGGCGCCAGATGGGATCTTTACTTTGTGCCTTTGAACACACTGATAAACTTGAACACACTGATAAATGGAAGATGTATGCCAGCAGAACATAACGGTGTATCTCGTCACAGCCTTCTCAGGTGGAATATGGGGGTTGCAATATGCCTAGAGAAAGGCCAGAATTTGTTTCTGCAAAGAGACAATGACTGTTATGTTGGCATTTCCTACTGGGCCAAGGCCACCCTGGCCTGTGAGGAGCACAGTGGTTAAATGACATTTAGCCTGCTGAAACAGCACAAGAAGTGTGCTCATTCTCACACACGCAGAAGGTGGGATTTCATATCAACACTCACTGAGCAATGGCGGCTCATGAAGAGGTCATAAATGACTCACTTTGGACTAGGTCAAAGCAGCAGCGGCGAGCTTGATAATGCAGCAGACCTATAAGCCAGCTGAGACAGCTCAGTCCAAAACATGCTCCTCGAAGAGCAGGAAGCGAGCACTGCCTCCGAGTCGGGGCTGTAAATGAGGCACAGCCCCTGTCACATCAGCCTGTCAGGTATATAATATATACGCTTATATACGGCTCGGCTTGTTAGGACCACAAACGCGACTCGTGGGAGCAGAGGCGTGTCTAGCGATTCTTCAACTATGGCGTAAAATGGATTACTGGACTCTCCCACTAAATGTTTCCTGCAATACAGCTTGACTGAGAGCTTAGAAACGGGCCTCAGAGCTGACGCTTGCCGCCTTGCTGAAGAACCTCTCTGTATAGAGGAGACAAGGTTCCACAGCAGGGTTCCGGGTGGAGGTTTGACCAGACTGGGTGCCTCAGTCCTGCAGAAGGGTCTCTCTCCAGTTGAAGCTATGATTGGGCCCATGCGTCAGGGGCAAGACGGGGGGCTCCACCAGCTGCCAGGGGCCCCTGTCCCCCTGCTCCTCGCAGGCACAGAAGCCCAGGTAGGGGATCTGCTCAGAGATACAAAAAAGGGACAATTCATGGAATTAGCCCCACAAATGAGATAAGATAATCCTTTATTAGTCCTTTATTAAATGTGCATTGCTACGGCAGTACATGTAAGAGCAGCAGAGACAATAACAGTAACAATAAGACAATAATAATAACAGAGACAAACAATAGATTAAAAAAGTTACACAGTAAGGCTGGATAAAAAGTGATATAAATAGAATTTTGTGTGTGTAAGAAATATATTTATCTATATAAACCTATATATGTATGTTTATAAATTGCACATGTTGTACACAGAAAAACAGTAAAATATTGCACAGAAGGGAGGTATTGCAACTATTGAGATAACTGCACATAAAAGGGAGATACTGCCCGCGAGAGGGAACTTCCATGTGTCAGTCCGTGATGTTTGGATGTGTGTGTGTGTGTGTGTGTGTGTGGATGTGGCTAAGCACAAAGACACCCCCAAGGAAGAGAAAGTGCCACCTTTCGCACCACTTGCACAAAGTCCTTGGCGTTCTGCGGACTGAGACCTTGGATCTGCCGAGTGCAGGCCTCAAGGGAAGAAGCATGTGCCACAATTAGGATGGTGTTTCCTGTGGAGCCGCCAGACATTAAAAATTGTAAATCTGGTAGATAAAAAAAAAATTCAATCCCATATACAATCCCGAAAGTGATTTCGGTCAGTACCCATATTCAGGCAGTCTGAGAGGATGTCCTCGGTCACCTGGAAACTGCGGCTGATGTAGGTGTCATACGACTCAGACACTGCCAGCTTGCTAGCAGCAATATGAGGTCTGTGGAGTACGATGGTAACATCACCTACAGCAGGCAAACGGGCTCGTGCCACATGTGGAAATCACTTGTGGGGCAGAACTGTGGGAAACGCCTGCAGCTCTTACTGAGAGCCATCAGGGCAAAATCACAGGCAGATGTGCATGGGAGCCCTCGAGGCTTCACCTGTACGTCATGTCCACACTCAGGCTGGCCGCGGCCAGGTCTGCAGGAGGGATCCAGGCAGGCAGTGAGGCTCCAGACACCCATTTCGTCCACTCAAAGAGCCCAGGCTCGACTCGAATCTTCTTTCTACCTTCCTGCTGCAGACCTGCGTGAAGGAAGTTGTGTATGAGTAGAACAAAGCTCTCAGAGTCACATATGCAATCCCATAAGAGCATGGCTCATGAGCGCGGGCTCCTAGGCTTGTGGCACACGGAAGGCTTTACACACCTTTGAGTATGTTCTGAGCTGTTTGCACGCATCGCAGCGATGGTGAGCAGTACACAAAGTCAACTGTAGTGTTGTTCTCCAATAAAGCCTCACCTAGAAACATAAAGAAATCGATAAAAGAAAAATATAAAGCCTAGACCCATCTGAGTATAATATAGGTCAGTCAGGGCTATAGGCAGCATACTGTTTCCGGGAGAAATCATTATATGGAAAACCATTTGGTGTAATTTTTTTTCCCTTTGGATTAAAGCACACAGGGTCCGGGACTCTGGGTGGGCTGGAACTCGCATACCCACAAGCCGGGCCTGGGTAGACCCAAACACAGTGAGGGGGGCGTCCTTATCATAGTCGCGATATCCTCCACCTCGAGGCAGGAGGCGCGGGGGCATGTTCAGGTTCGTGCGCACATAGCGCCCTGCATAAACCGAAAAACAAATCTGAACTGACAGCGCAAAAGTAACAGGCGCCTTCACTGGTCCTACAAGTTTGTCTGCAGTTAACTGACAAGTCCACACTGTAGCTTTAATTTTGCCTATAGTGCTCCATAAGGCTATAATAATGTAAAATGCCATGGTGACCAGATGTCTGCATGGGCTCACACACTCAATTTCAGTAACCACTTATCTGAGAAAGCTAACCACAGTAATCTAAGGGTTTAAGGCAGGGCACACGCTACATCAAAAACTCAAATGAACATATCTGCAAATTGCATGCACTTGCCAGATCACCCAAGTGAAGTGGACATCTCAGTATGAATTAGATCGCACAGTAATCCCTTCATTCCACAAAGAGCCTCACCTTTGGCATCCAGGCACTGGGAGAGCCAGTGTTTACCAAACACCACGTCCATCCGCTCGCCGTGGCGGCAGACAAACAGAGTCCTCTTGGGCACTTTGCTCTGGCTGAAGAGCCGCAGAACCTGAGGGAATCAGCCTAATCTTACGCTCACCATCCACTGCTAACTGATTAGGAACAATATCACGCCTGGATATTTTTCAGATAGCAGCACATATCACAGTCAGAGAATGCATGGCCAGCTTAAGAGCGTAAGAGAACTTCATTGGTGGCCTGTGTGTGACTCTTCGGTGCTAACAGAGTCATGTGAAGATGGTGCTAAGCTGCACCTGCATGGGCTGGCAGATGACGCCAAGGGGGGCCTGGCCAACGGGGCTCGAGTCGCCGATGAACGGGCCGTCTGCCAGCCCGTCAGAGGCTTTTCTGGCCAGAGCTGCCATAGCTGGCGGAGGGTCACAGCTGAGAAAAGACTGAGACCTGAAATGGGAATTAAGAAAAGGTCACCAGCCTTCCTTCGCAGGCGGGTCGACGAACCGGCAGCTGCGTGGCTGTGCTCCAGAGGCTCACCCGTGGAAGACCCAAGTGTCGGACTCATCAGCCTGGCCCACATAGTTCTCAGGCAGCAGGCCAGACAGGCCGGTGCCCAGAGAGGTGCCATAGATCCAGCCCTCACTGGTGCTGCCTTGCTCCACTGGCAGCATGAAGATGTAATCGCCAGGCACCAGCTCCAGCTCATCTTCATTCTGAGGCACGTAGGGGTACATGACCCGTAGCGTCTAGGGCACAGGGGTATAGTCAGGTATATAAGCATGGGGTACATGACCCGTAGCGTCTAGGGCACAGGGGTATAGTCAGGTATATAAGCTTGGGGTACATGACCCCTAGCATCTAGGGCACAGGGGTATAGTCAGGTATATAAGCATGGGGTACATGACCCGTAGCATCTAGGGCACAGGGGTATAGTCAGGTATATAAGCATGGGGTACATGACCCGTAGCAACTATGGCACAGGGGTATAGTCAGGTATATAAGCATGGGGTACATGAACCATAGCGTCTAGGGCACAGGGGTATAGTCAGGTATATAACCATGAGGTACATGACCCGTAGCAACTATGGCACAAGGGTATAGTCAGGTATATAAGCATGGGGTACATGACCCGTAGCGTCTAGGGCACGGGGGTATAGTCAGGTATATAAG
>JAODKM010000035.1:3610717-3623595 GCA_026780845.1 Petrocephalus sullivani | reverse complement strand
GACCCGTAGCGTCTAGGGCACGGGGGTATAGTCGGGTATATAAGCATGGGGTACATGACCCGTAGCGTCTAGGGCACGGGGGTATAGTCGGGTATATAAGCATGGGGTACATGACCCGTAGCGTCTAGGGCACGGGGGTATAGTCGGGTATATAAGCATGGGGTACATGACCCGTAGCGTCTAGGGCACAGGGGTATAGTCCGGTATATAAGCATGGGGTACATGACCCGTAGCGTCTAGGGCACAGGGCAACACTGTGCACGTACCATGAGCTTGCAAGGCAGGAAATAATGCAATGAGAACATTTTGCTCAGCTGTACCAAGAGGGAAGGAGGAAAGTACCTCATGGTTGGCAAATCGAATATCCCGGGAGAAGAGGACAGCAAGCCAGTCACAGCCAAGTGATACTTCGATTCCTTTGGCCAGCTTCTCCAGCGAAGACTGGTGATTGGTCTGGAATTGGTAAGCCAAGGTGACATGGAGCTGTTTCTTATGTGGTTCAACGTGGACATCTGGAGACAGAGAGGAGAGTAGACAGGGGTTTACGTCACACCACCAACAGAGCTTGGTAAGATGTTGCTGTCTCTACTAACTGGACATTTACTCATTTTAAACAGCAATGCAATGGCAGTGGTGGGTAAGAAATCATATTATTTGCCTGACAAGAAATATTTGATGCTGAAGCAAAAAAAATACATTGATGCTAAACCATTCAATGCACACGCACCTAAATAAAAGGTAACTGAACATAGTGAACAGTGCTGCCAGGCGGCCAATAATAACACAGTGCTGCCAGGCGGCCAATAATAACACACAGTGCTGCCAGGTGGCCAGTAATAATACACAGTGCTGGAAGGTGACCAATAATAATACACAGTGCTGCCGGATGACCATTAATAATACACAGTGCTGCCAGGAGACCAATAATAATACACAGTGCTGCCAAGTGGCCAATAATAATACACTGTGCTGTCAGGTGACCAATAATAACACACAGTGCTGCCAGGAGTCCAATTATAATACACAGTGCTGCCAGGTGACCAATAATAACACAGTGCTGCCAGGAGACCAATAGTAATACACAGTGCTTCCAGGTGACCAATAATAATACATGTATCAATATCATTAAGGTGCAGCCATACTAGGGGTACTCCAGTATGTACTCTATGTACTCTTACATTGCAAAAACCTCTTGTGTTCTCCTCCTACCTGCTTGTGTTGCAGCTTCCAGGGCAAAGTCAGCAGCAAACTTCTTGAGAAGCTCTGCTACCTGCTCCTCCACGAAGAGGCCAATGAAGCTGGGGGAGGAGTACAGCTCCAGGGGCAACGGGCTGGGGAATCGACCTCTCCACTGGCTCACGACCGACTCCAGAGCTTCACAGAGGGCCTCCACCTTGCTGTCTGCACACTGTGCAACATGGAGGACTCAGTGACACCGAGCCACAGGGAAATTCCCCGTGGCAGCGTTTATCTGAGGAAGGGTGTGTCACCCAGGCTGAAGGGAGCTCACCATGAAGAACTGACAGAGTGTGATGTGGGGGAAGATATTGTGGGCCTTGTTCTTGCCACAGTCAAGGCGGGACTGCTGCCAGAAGTGTGAGAGCTGGTGCAGGAGGGGGCCGGTGGGCCTCAGGTACAACACAAACTCGCGGGGGAGGGGCTCGTCCAGGAAAGGGTCATCAACATGGGAGAAGAGCCTGCGAGAGCCAGGGTGTGGGGGTCAGGACACACAAAGAGCATCTGCAAGGCAGACCAAGTCCCAGGAAGCACAAGTTTAAAATACAGTGTCACTCCAGTAGGGGGCAGCAGCACTGCAGTGCCAGTTTGAGTCTGCTGTAAGTCCCAGTGTTTGCTGTATGCGTGTGTGTCCCCACAATGTGATAAAAAAAAACTTTATACCTAGTGAGGGGACACACACATTTTTCAGTCCTTGCAACCCTAACCCTAACCTTAATTTTATAATGCAATCAAAAGACTAAAAATGCCAGAAGTCTTGTATTTTGTTTAGTTACTTTTTGATAAGGTTAGAGCTGGGTTGGGGATGAGGGTGTCCTGATTGGGATTAGGGTTTTTCCCATAGAGATGAATGGATGGTCCCCATTTAGACAGGCACGTGGGTATGTGTGTGCGTGCGTGTGCCAATAGACGATTCACTGTTTTGTAATATCGCTGATACCTTGTGCCAGCAGGGAACGTGGCGAGTTTGCCAGCACAGATTAGCGAATGACTGGGGAAAACAAATGCTCAGCTTGCAGGGCAGATTCTCATCCCTTGGGCTGGTACTCTGGGGCCCCTTATGAGTAATGAATGAGCCAACATCCTCTCACCCTCCGCTACAGACAATGTCTGATCGCCGGTTCGATGGTAGCATGGCATCCCGCCACTGAAATCCTTATGACCAAATTAGTGCACCCACCCCCACACAAATGGCGCATTAAATCAAGATTTCAAAATGTTACAAAGTGCTGCTTTAGCAAGTGCTGTACACCCAATATAAATGAGTAATGCAGGCACCTCCCACTTTCCTCACACAGCTGCTCACTATAACTACCACAAAAACAACTATTATTCGTCTGCACTGTTGTGGTTGACCTCAGCTCTCTGAGATTCGGTGCTGCCACCTACTGGAAACACGAGTCAATTTCCTTGCACATGTGCAGTTCCACATGATCTCTGCTAGACAAAAAAAATCTGGGCTACACGTGCATCTGCAGCCATGCGGCACAAACCCCTGGTGACAAAATTCACATCATTTGACCCTAGGCGTGACTGAGAGCGCACATGGAAAAGTGTAGTATGAATTGGCCTTAACTCACCAGTCACAAGCTGCTTGCACACTCCTTCCTCCTGTGGACACCAGCGCTTTCAGTCTAGAGGCAGAGAGAATCAGAGACAGAGACCATCAGACCAGGCACAGAGACAGGCGGACAGGGTCAGCCCTCCTGACATCCACACTCTCGCATCTACATCACATAGGATGTTGCAAAGTGTCTCTGTACCTTGCATTAAGTACCACAGAGTTTATTTAAAGCATGATTAAAAATATCACTCGGACCTTGGGAGGTGGAGTGTGGCTCTGCAGGTCAGGCCAGGCCTGTGATCAGAAGGTCATAGGTTTAGATCCCCCAGCTGGCACAGTGATTTCACAGTTGGCCAATTCCTCCAAAATAAATGCATGTTAATGTAGAACCACCAACAAAAATGAGGCCGGAGACCTGAGAAATGCAGTGGGGCCTTAAGCACTTCCTGAGGGGTAGGCAGCTTCATGCTATATCAGTGTGCTGACCCTCGACGTTCTCCTTTTTGTGTGGCATTTCCCGGAACACGAGGTTGTTCTGTGTGTTCTGCACATTATTTTGAGATTACTGTCCATAACATCCAATACCATTTCAAGCAATGAGATCTGATCTGTTTTTCATTACTGAAAATCAAGCACTGAAATTAAATGAATGACACAGAGGCAGAGATGCACAGGCATTCACAGTCCGTCAGCCAAAGGGATCCTGTGTTCTATGCAGACACGCACAGGCATTCACAGTCAGTCAGCCAAAGGGATCCTGTGTTCTATGCAGAGACGCACAGGCATCCACACTCCATCAGCCAAAGGGATCCTGTGTTCTATACAGAGATGCACAGGCATTCACAGTCAGTCAGCCAAAGGGGGGGGTGCCTTTCCACCGGATTCCTTCTGGCCTTGGGCTCAACAAGCACAGGCCCCTGTGGGAGGAGTGCTAGTGCCACCCCCCCCTCCCAGCCCACCCCCACTGCCGCGTTAGCCTGATAATTTGGAGACAGCATTATGAATCACAGGGAAGTGTGTCACCTCTCCTCTGATTTGCAGATGTCCGTATGCAGGTGCAAATTTACAATATTTATTCATTAGCAGACACAATTTTTTTCCAATTCAAAGCGCACAGATTTTGTCTGTGGTTTTTTAACCAAAGCAAATCACCTCAAACAGCCTTTGCCAGAGACACAAACCCATGACCTCCATGGGGGACTTCAACTTCCAATATCCAGGATAGGAGCTGCTAAGCACTCTGCCTCGCTTCCTGGTAATGCCAGCAAGGAGGTGCTAAACAATCTGCCTCGCTTCCTGGTAATGCCAGCAAGGAGGTGCTAAACAATCTGCCTCGCTTCTTGGGAATGCCAGCAAGGAGATGCTGAGCGCTCTGCCTCGCTTCCTGGGAATGCCGTTCGAGGCGCTGCTAAGTGATCTGCCTCGCTTCCTGGGAATGCCGGCAAGGAGCTGCTAAGCAATCTGCCTCGCTTCCTGGGAATGCCAGCAAGGAGCTGCTAAGCAATCTGCCTCGCTTCCTGGGAATGCCGGCGAGGAGGTGCTAAGCAATCTGCCTCACTTCCTGGTAATGCCAGCAAGGAGGTGCTAAGCAATCTGCCTCGCTTCCTGGGAATGCTGTTCGAGGTGATGCTAAGCAATCTGCCTCGCTTCCTGGGAATGCCGCCGAGGCACTGCTAAGCACTGTGCCTCGCTTCCTGGTAATGCCAGCAAGGAGTTGCTAAGCAATCTGCCTCGCTTCCTGGGAATGCCAGCAAGGAGCTGCTAAGCAATCTGCCTCGCTTCCTGGAAATGCCGGAGAGGAGCTGCTAAGCAAACTGCCTCGCTTCCTGGGAATGCCATTGAGGTGTTGCTAAGTGATCTGCCTCGCTTCCTGGGAATGCCGCTGTGGCGCTGCTATGTAATCTGCCTCGCTTCCTGGGAATGCCGCCGAGGCGCTGCTAAGCAATCTGCCTCGCTTCCTGGGTATGCCATTGAGGTGTTGCTAAGCGATCTGCCTCGCTTCCTGGGAATGCCGGCGAGGCCCTGATAAGCATTCTGCCTCGCTTCCTGGGAATGCCGCCGAGGTGCTGCTAAGCACTCTGCCTCGCTTCCTGGGAATGCCGTTGAGGTGCTGCTAAGCGCTCAATTTTTTTTTGTGTTTTGCTATGGGGCGAAAGGAGGCCCTAATACCAGACACCTCTTTATGACATGATCTGCTCTTCGTCTTACTTCTCTCATTGTTACATAAACACAGCCCCTCCAGCATGGTCTCCCCCACTGCGCACTCCACACTTTGCCCTGGGAGGAAGCAGCCAGGCTCCGGTGGCTGTATCATCACACTTCCTGTTTACATGCAGCGACGCGCAGCCCTGGCCCAATGCTGCCAGGAGAGAACGTGTCACAGAAAGGCGGTAAGTCACAGGCCTCATCTTCTGGAGTTACTGTAAGTAACAGGCCTCACCCCCAGGAGTTATAGAGCTGCTGTAAGTAACAGGCTTCACCACCAGGAGTTACAGTAAGTAAGAAGCCCCACTACCAGGAGTTGCTGTAAGTAACAGGCCTCAATACCAGGAGTTGTTGTAAGTAACAGGTCTCACCACCAGGAGTTACTGTAAGTAACAGATCTCACCACCAGGAGTTGCAGTAAGTAACAGGTCTCACCACCAGGAGTTACTGTAAGTAACAGATCTCACCACCAGGAGTTGCAGTAAGTAACAGGTCTCACCACCAGGAGTTACTGTAAGTAACAGGTGTCACCCCCTGGAGTTGATGTAAGTAATGGGCCTCACCCCCAGGAGTTGCTGTAAGTAAGGGGCCTCACCCCCAGGAGAGAGCGCAGCACAGGAATTACCATATGTTACGGGCCTCCAGGCCAGGGGAGAGCACAGCACGGGAGTTACCTTATGTAACAAGCCTAACCACCATGGGAGAGCGTAGCAGGGGAGTTATCGTATGTAACGAGCCTCACTGCCAGGGGAGAGCGCAGCATGGGAGTTACTGCATGTAACGAGCTTCACCGCCAGGGGAGAGCGCAACAGGGGAGTTACCATAAATAATAGACCTCATCTTATTGTGGCTTCACCTTATTGTGCCCTAATACCACAAACTAATTCTTACACAAAGAGATGAAATCATTTAAAATCATTTATCAAGGCTATTTTCTAACTTTTGAAGTAGACAGAACTCAAAATATAATTTATTCATGAAATAAGTGCAGTCTTTGACAGGGCTATTTTCAGATGACAAAAAAACAGATCATCAGATAAGGCCTTCAATCAGACCTCTGCAGCATTAAAAGCTCAATACTGCAGACAGGATTAAACTAGAGTCTGGAACACGCACACGCACACACACACACAGACACACACACACACACACACAATGACAAAGAAATCCATTTGCAAAAACATTCCAAGCATGGTGAAGAAACCTACAAGGTAACAAGGTAACACCAACAGAATCACTACAACTTGTGCCATGCCATATTTTTCTAGTACTGTTACTGCTGGTAATGCTCCTGCTCGCTCTAATAATACTCTAAGATGCCATTTGTCCGCAGCTTCCTTCTCTAAGGGACGCAGTCAGAACATTTTTAGGCTGGGGTGTGACCGATTAATTCTATTCACGGAAGCTTTGCGCTGGAAGAAATTGTTTTAGCTCTCATTGTATTAGGGCAGAGGAGCCATGTCCACAACATGTATATACGTCTCTGCCTTCCTCTCTGACACAAAGAGCAGCCGGCCTAAAGCCCTGGGACAGAGCGGGGGGGGGATTTGGGAATGGGAGAGAGAGAGAAAATCTGGCCTGCATAGAAAGGAGATGGATTGCCAAAGGAAAAAATGGGTGTGGCAGCTCTGACAAGGCAGAGGGCTGCAATTCCCAATGTCCTGCTTGGACCACAGACATGCCAAGGCAATCGGCAACCTCACAATCATCTGCATAATGGCGAGGTGCAGCCTGCTTCCTGGTGCTGATGGGAGCAGGCTGCAGCATCAGCACCACAGCCAGGGGGCAGTCTTCACCAGTGCTTTTCATAGATGAATAACTACATTAACAACATCAATCTGAATAGAAAAGGCTGATGACCATTCCCACTCTGAACTGCCCACTAATTATTTGTATAAGAAAACCCATGTCTCCTTGATATATCTCTTATTTTAATTCAAACCAAGCAAGCAATAATCCCACCAATGAAGCTCTGCAGCTGCAGACTGAGCCTTTCCTGAAGGACCGGCTGGTGTTACCGCAGAAGCCAGACTGCGGAGGGCGTACGAGGGATCAGGTACTGAACTATCAGCGGGACACACCACTCAGATGTTCATTAATTTTTTTAATTAAGTCACGCAAATTATTTCAAGCCCCTACGCAAGAAAATAACTAGAGCAGCGATTAATATTATTTAGGTTAAATCTGTACTAGATTAGGCCTATGTCAGTGACCCAAATCAACGAAACTGAGAGAACACGTTTCACACAAAAATGCTTTTTTATTTTAAACAGTTCTTAATAATTTCCATCTTTGATAAGCCTGAAATTAAGTATTTTATAACTTATAAAACTATAACTATAACTAATCATACAGAATTCATTAGCTTCACTTTAATCTAAAAGATGTAGAATGAAAAACAAAAAGATTAAGTTTGTGCTAAATTAGAAAAGAGCGCAGCAGAGACTGGCCTGTGGATTAAGTGTTTTGGTGACCAGTGTTGTCACCTTTGCTCAGCTGGCTGGCGTGAAATTTTCAATTCTAGACAATTCTGCACATGCATTTACATGTATGTAAGTTTTTTTACATTGTACATAGTCAGTAGAGATTGCAAACTACCCCAATGCTTTTGATGTAGCTAATTTCAGGTTTATAATGGAATAATATCGATTTTCCATAAGACAGAGACACCGGGGACACACGTGGGGGCCTTCCGGGCAGAGACACCGGGGACACGCGTGGGGGCCTTCCGGGCAGAGACACCGGGGACACGCGTGGGGGCCTTCCGGACACAGACACCGGGGACACGCGTGGGGGCCTTCCGGACAGAGACACCGGGGACACACGTGGGGGCCTTCCGGACAGAGACACCGGGGACACGCATGGGGGCCTTCCGGACAGAGACACCGGGGACACGCGTGGGGGCCTTCCGGACAGAGACACCGGTGACACACGTGGCACGGTGCCACCGGCGCTGCATTCCTTCTTTACACACTTGTATTGTGTTTATTTTTAACACCTGACGCCCATGCAACAAATACATTTAAGAAATTATTCAGCAGCCATGGTAACCAGGGCAACAGTTGCTGGGATGTTTGCTGTGGATCCGTATTTTTCTGCTCTGAAACACAGCTTAGGAATGCATGGCAACACAGGAACAGAAGTTTAAGGACAAAGCTTAGCTCTTCCTGTCATCTAACCAAAATAGTTTAATGCACAAAATGTCTTTTCCCCGTCGTGTTTCTCTACCTCGTGGTCCAAGGGCCAGGAAACCGTTATGTAAGTGATCTGCTCTTTGCAGAGAGCCAATGACCAAACAAACAGTGTCTCTGTCAGGTACATATTAAGTCTCAGCTCAATGGGAGCTTCAAAACAGCTGAATATTCGGCTTGACTGCATACGTAATGCATAGCAGTCCAAAAACACCCACACAGACACTCAGCCCAACGCATCGTGTTGCTAATAATAACCCACAGCATGCAGAAAGGTGGCACGCTACATTCCGAATACAGTGACGGCGTTTTTAGTCACACCGTTAAAAATATTACTGGTGCTGGTGTGGCTGTCAGGCTTGAGCAATAGATGAGAAAGCTGGCTGGGACCACTGTGTGTGACAGAGACCACCCCCCTTTCACCACGCAGAGTACAGACCACCAAAGGTTTGGAAGGACGGACACCAGATATGAGGAGCTGGATTCTGGCTAAGCAGAGGCACAAAGCCCCCTCAGGCTAAGAGCGAAGTTGCCCACGTTCGCATTAGGAAAGTGTCTGGAGTAGCCGTGAGGCGGTGTCTGCTTTGATGGAGCCGACAAACTGGGTCACTGTGTGAACAGCCACTCCCAGCCCCGTCACCTGGTCCCTCCTTGCAGCTGGAGCCAGTGACCATCCACTTGGCCTGGCTGCCATTCCCCAGCGACCACAGAGAAATCCGCTACGGAGCTGAGAGGAAACAGACAGGTCCGTTGACACACTGGCTTAGTAAAGCACAAGGGGCTGAGATAGCATGGAAATCAGGCCACGGGGCCAAACGGAAGGCGGGGGCTCCCCCAGAGGGTCACAATGCCCTGGAGGCACTCGGGACGCCGGCTAAGTGGGGCTCTTCTGGCTTGGCGCGCTTGGGAGACACGAGCTCTATCATGTTTGTTTAGCTAAGTATGCACCTCCATGTCTGTCTCTCTGAGGGTGCATCACCAGCACATAAGTTACCGTTACCACCATCAAGCAGCAACAAGATTAATAGAGGTTCATTCTACCACTCACAATAAACACAGCAATACTAGTAATATTACAATGGCTTAAATGTGCTACATGGATTTTCTTCTTGTGATGGGGGTATCAGTGAGGCCTTCTCCAGCTGTGGCCAGGTTTTATGTGGCTCTCTTACTGCGGGCCACGTGTGTTCACGCCCAGCTCCTCACAGACACCCCAAAGCGTGCTTTCATTAACGATTAAAAAGCCCCCAAGCAAAACTGAGTGTTTCCCTCTGAAGTCTGGAGCTGCGCAAAATCAGACTGTTGAACAAGAGACACAGACAGACAGAAACATTTTGTGGCACTGCATGTTACATGTGAGATGCAATATACACAGCAGCTTTGGTGAGCAAGCAGTGCGGATAACACTGCTACACATAGAAAGAGATGTCAGCGTTCCATAGCACGGGCCCACAGCTGTACCCTGTGCTGCAACAATGACCAATACTGCAGGGAAGACAGGGAGCCCATTCAGTGTCAACATATCCCAGAATCCCCTGCTGCAAAGCACACGTACTGCAAGGCGACACACCCAGAGGAAACCCTGGAGAAAGGCTCCAGGACTAGAACAGAGTGGGTCTGAATCACTGCTCTGTTCCGTGTCAGATCCATAATCAAGGGAGTATGATCTGCAGAGAGGTACTTGGGGAGCGTCTAAAAATAAGAACATTCATTTAAGATGGAGAACTGACAAAGAAGAGACAAGGAGGAGACCCTATTAACTACCTTGTTTCCGGATCTGTGCTCACTAACCCCGCTAAATTTGCCGCAACTTTGAACTTTTTGAGGAAATAAAACTTTTGCGGTTACGTTGTAGCAAATAATTTTTAAACTTATATTCATAAAATCAACACATGTAAACCTACCGAAATTATTGCAATGTAGAATTAAGTCAATGTACACAACATTTGCTCTGGAAATTCTACTTCCAAAATGCGGAAGGGTATAGACATGTAAGTACTGAACTGAGGAAGTACAGCACGCGATTTGTCATTTTTATTCACGTAAAATATAATGTAGGAATGAGCAGAATTTCTTTGTGAAGTTTGAAGGGTACACTGGCAGCGAAGGACCGCTTGTCATGCCAGCTTGACAGCTTATAACTGCTCAAGCGAGGCTAAATAGCTTTAGGCATGCGTAGTGTCCCTGCTTTGAAATGACATTTCTCACTTGGAGATAAGAAAGAAGCGCGTCTTGCATAATCTTTGACCGAAAATGATGAAGAAGAGTGCAAGACGTTATATATATATATAAGGATGTAGGGATAAAATGAGATTACGCGAGGGAGATTAAGGGGGTCGGCCAGGGGGACATAAAGATGCTCCAGCCACAGAGCGGGACCGCGGACGAAGAAAGTGAACAGCTTTACGGCAGCGAGAGGAAAACTCCTCCAGCCCACTGCAAAATGTTAATAACAGCATAATAAAGACACGGCATTCAGCCGAAGCGCACGGCAGTGCGCGGCAGAGGCACTGTACTGCACGCTGCCAGCCGGCGGTACTCACGCCCTGCTTTTGGGGAAGCCCATGGAGAGGAGCACGTCCAGATTCGGTCCCTGTCTGACGGTGCCTGGCCGGCTCTGCCTGAGCCTGCGCGGAGTCACTTTGCTCTGAAGATCCGCTTTGGCTGCCATGATTCAGAAGCGCTTGGCGTCAGTGCCGTGCACCGATCGCGGCGGAGGAAATGCTGCGGCCGTCTGCGCGGAGCTGCCCATTATCCCGCAAGTCCCGTGTTCCGACACACGATCGGAGTCTCTGCCTGCTGGCCTCTCCCACCTTCCCGCTCCATGAGAGAAGTGCGACTCCGATCTCAGCTTCCTGCTGTAGATGTCAGGTCCTCAGAGAGAGCAGTTGCGCTCGCAGGTCACTTTCCCAGCTTACTGCATACTGCAGCCTCTGGCTGCTGAAATCGGCGCTCCATAAGAGTCGTGCCTGCGCAGTCAGCGCGCACATCTGGCTGGGAGGCGGGCGGCAGCTGGGCGCTGCCTGCGCAGTTAGGGCGCACATCTGTCTGGGGGGCGGGCGGCAGCTACGCTGCCTGCGCAATTAGGGCGCACATCTGTCCGAGAGGCGGCCAGCAGCTGGGCTGCCTGCGCAGTCAGCGCGCACATCTGTCTGGGAGGCGGGCGGCAGCTGGGCGGCTACGCGCTGCCTCCGCAGGGAATTGATGCCGGAGAATCTGAAAACATACGCGCCAGCCATAAGGCATAAAAGAACAGCAATTATCATTGTTGTTACGAGAAACATTGCGAAGGAGGTCAGAAGCCAGGTATTCAGTCTTATGAAGAAGAGACAGAGCGAACTTCGGAGAATCCGAGGGTGATCAGGGCGGACTAGCTCAGTAACCCGAACAGGACGTAAGGGCAGCAGAGCACAGAGGTGTGGTTCATTTCTGCCGGTGCTCATTGGCCTGCATTTGTACAGGGATCTTGACAATTGCGACATAGCACTGCACTTCTATTACAGTAACTCAGCGTTCACTATGTGTTATTGTATTTGTTACGGGATAATATTCCTTTTCATACTTTGTACCGTTTGCAAAAATTGTGCTTATGGTGTCCCAGTCTGGGACCACAGCCTGCCTGCCTGTTTGCTGGTCACTCAGCATCTGTATTTGGCTCTGGAGCAGCACTGGAGAGACGTCGTCACTGGAAATAAGGAGAGGCTTTCATTTACATTACTCCTGGAGAAAAGTTTTGGGGCCCCACTAGTCAAAGGATTAAAGATATGAGACTCTGAAATGACATAGTGCCTATGGATTATTTACGTGGAGAAGGGTTGAGCCTTATGAACAATATATCATTTTATCATCATATGAAATGCAAATTATAAGAGAACAAGGAACTTTGATAAAATCTCAACAAGGAACATTGCTTGATAGCACACAACAGCCTATCACATCACAGAAACCAATGCAATTCCACCATATGGTCAGACAGACACCCTATACCCAATACAGTTGATCGAGTTAGCTACTATTCTGGTATTATTATGAAACAGATCAGCACTGCCTCAGAGGAAACTTGGTGAACAAAGCGACAGATTAGCACAAAGATGGTATAAACAAGGTAAGACGGTGCTTTGGCAGTACTTTATTTAAAGTCAGACATTTGTAAACTCTGCCTAAAATGTGTGCCAACTAAAATCAGAAACACTTATTTCACCCCTTGAAGCATCTCACAAGACATGCAGAGCACAAGTGCTTACTGTCACAAACACCGGGAATTAGGGGTCCTGCTTTCAATCTGAGAGAATATGGGAGAAATTGCATCTCATATTGGTTAGAAATGGGACTTTTTCATGTTCAGAATCTGAACTTGAAGCAAAAATTATTACTTTATATCATTGATAACAATCACATGGACTGATGCCTGATATGAAAAAATGACTGCAACAAAATATTCTACCTCACCTGTGCTAACTCGCTTTGGCTCGTCTCCGGAAGCGTGAGACCAGAGGTACAAGCGGCAGGAGCGAGCCGACTGAGCGACAGGCCGCCGTCTGGGACAGTCCGGAAGCGCGAGACCAGAGGTACAAGCGGCAGGAGCGAGCCGACTGAGCGACAGGCCGCCGTCTGGGACAGTCCGGAGGCGCGAGGCCAGAGGTACAGGCGGCAGGAGCGAGCCGACTGAGCGACAGGCCGCC
>JAODKM010000035.1:3555496-3572361 GCA_026780845.1 Petrocephalus sullivani | reverse complement strand
AGAATGGCCCCTTCTCTGTCCTAGCCCCTAAACTATGGAATGCCTTACCTCTGACTGTCAGAATGGCCCCTTCTCTGACCCAGCCTCTAAACTATGGAATGCCTTACCTCTGACTGTCAGAATGGCCCCTTCTCTGTCCTAGCCCCTAAACTATGGAATGCAATACCTCTAACTGTCAGAGTGGCCCCTTCTCTGTCCCAGCCCCTAAACTATGGAATGCCTTACCTCTAACTATCAGAATGGCCCCTTCTCTGTCCTAGCCCCTAAACTATGGAATGCCTTACCTCTAACTGTCAGAGTGGCCACTTCTCTGTCCCAGCCCCTAAACTATGGAATGCCTTACCTCTAACTATCAGAATGGCCCCTTCTCTGTCCCAGCCCCTAAACTATGGAATGCCTTACCTCTGACTGTCAGAATGGCCCCATCCCTGTCTGTTTTCAAGTCCCGTCTTAAAACGCATTTTTATTCAATGGCTTTTAGCTCGTTGTGACCACTCCAGGTTTCACTTTCTTTTATAGTGTCATTGTTTACTGACTGTTTTTACTGGTTTGTTTTATTCTCGTCTAGTTTTATGTTTTATGTTTAGTTTTATTTATGTCTGTGTTATTTGCTTTTTGTTCTGCACTTTGGGATCAACTCCTGTTGCTTAAAAAGTGCTTTATAAATAAATTTGATTTTGATTTGATTTAATTTATAAAAGATAAGCACTTGAGAAACAAAATGCTAACTGACCAAACATAGATCGTTAACAAACAGTATAAATGAGCTGAACTAGACGAGTAACATGCATTGCACATGCTGCACGATGGACGGCATATTCATAAAACACATTTTTCTCCAGCAGATTAAGATCTTGCTGAATTTTAAGTAATATTACTGATCCCGAGCGGAGGCTACCAGAGGTTCGCAAATATATTTGCTCAGGACAGTACTTATATCCACTTTCCTAAACCAAAGGACACACTGCCAAGGCTAGTTGCACCGAAACTTGGACATAAAAGAAAACCTTTTTGACAACATGAGTGCTATGAGGAATGTACAGAAAGGAAGAGGTAGTGAAAAAGACGGCTGGCGGTGAGGTTTCCGACATCGATATGTGGGCGGTCCGAGTGACGGGAAAACGGAGCAGATCAGTAACTATTTAGAGCCGACAGACGGGTCTTTCGAGTCGTGGCAACACTGCAGTCAAGATCAAATTCGCTAAATATTTGCGTTGTTAGCGAAATATTTACGGGAAACCAGAGAATTGCTGTTAATTACAGCAGTCAATATGACTCCGTTAACCGAGCCTGCGTTATAAGATTCTTCAGTAACACTTGGAGACGGGATACAAATGCTTATAATAACTCAGTTACTGCCGAAGTACAAATCATGAACAAATAGAGTTGCTACTTCAGATAAAATGTGCTTCACAATTCAATAATAATGAACAAACATGAGATCAATATTTAACTTGTCTCGTTTGTGATTTGTTCCTTCAGTGGCTCCCTAGTAGTAGTGGGTAACGCTTTAAGCAGTTACACATACCTTCATAATACATTATAATGCACTCATAAAGTATTATAAATACGGCTATAACTATTTATAAAGAGGCATAACACATTCTAGTTGTGCATTATGCATTATGAATGCTCTATGAAGGTTTAATCTATAATGCATTATAAATACATACATTCATTCAATACCTTCACCTACAGTATTATGCCTTTTTATAAATATTTATATCTGCGTTATAAGAATAGTTGTTAGGCTTTATTCATATGGGCTTCAAAGAAAGTGTTACCAGTAGTTCATAAAGGTTTACAAAATTAATAAATAACAAAGTAACAAATACAGTAACAAAATAGTAACTGCTTGGAATAAAAGTTGCATCATGATTCATTAATGATGAACAAATATGAGATCGGTTTTCGATTTGTGTTATTCATGACTTGTTCCTTCAGTATTTCACAAAGGTTTACAAAATTAACAGATATAGTAACAAATATAGTATCTGTATGAGATAAAAGATGTCACGATTCATTGGTGGTGATTTAACACGAGGTCTATATGTAACTGAGACTTAGTTTGTGGTTAATTAATACATAAGTAATACTTAGTACTATATACATAATACTATAGTTATTTGTGCCTCATCAAGTAAACATGTTACCTATTTTTTGAGGTAGAGGCAGGCCTGTAGTTAGAAATGAAATTCCTAAGGTATCCGGCATCCCTACAATAAGTCCCCCCTAGGTACATTTTTCCAATCAGTGGGGGTTCAAACCCGTTATTTGGCTGCTTGTCTAGGTGCTTGGGTAGGAGTTCCAAAGTTTAAGGGCATGAAGTACATAAAGTGTAACAGAATAACACTGTGAGGAATCCTGCACTATATAGTGGCTTATTTACTGAACTCATGACAGATAGCTCTCTGTTCATCTGGAGATAATCTCCTATCAGGCCCACTGCTCCTGTTTGCTGTCCGTACACAGAGCTTTGCAGATTCATCCAAGGTGTGGGTGTTCAGCTGATTATGACTTAGGTGTTTGCAAAAGTAATCCCATGTTCCTAAATATTGCATAAACTAATCTTCTGAAGTATGTCAGGAGCACTATAGTTGAAAAGACAGTTAAATAAGCTTAAATGACACTGTGTTGTTCAGCCCAGACGAATGGAGAGAGATCAAGCATAGAACCCGCAGAGAGTGAGACTTAGACGGAGCCTCGCTGCCACGGCACAGACCCGATGTGTGATCTCGCATGGTCTTGCTTGTATCTCGCACATAACACCTAAGCACAAACAAGCATTGCAAGACTGAAAATAAACAAGAGGAATTGAAAGGCTGCAGTTTTGCTGTGTCAGCAGCCTGGAGACATCAGTGTCTCCTGCCCGGTCACTCTTCCTGTCTTTCAGGAATTGATTGATGGTGGTTTGAAGCCTCAGAATGGTAGTGGCAGAGCACCACAAGCCTCTATATTCTATCACCTGCTCCTCCTTCCAAACAGGTGTATAATTTGATAATCTGCCAGTCCTGGGGGTGACGAACCTCGATTAGTGTAGACTCTGTGAGACTGATGCTCCAGAGCCCGTGGTGAGGTTCCTCTGTCCCTACATGACTGGGCAGGTCCCTCTTAATGTGACGCAGTTTAGAAGCTCCAAAGAAATGAGACTTGTGGTGGGCTGTGGGTCTTGGTGCTCACTGCTATAGGATTTTTATAGGATGTTGTGAGCTTCTGCTGAAAAGCAAACAATGGTGTGTTTGCAGTGACATTTCTAACCTATGGGGTCTAGGGAACAGGCGGCAACATGAAACGCCGGCATGTGAGGCCAAATACTGATAAAGGCAGGTCAATGATCGTGATGTCTGTTAGTAAAGTGCAGAAATTGGGTAACTGATGGAAGAGGAGAGCAATCGCTAAACCGCTCTAGGAAAAAGGCAGGATAAAAAGCAATCAGCAAGCTAGACTTTGGTATAACCTCGGTATGAAGATTGCATAAAGCTGCCTGATTGATTGGTGACCGTTCCAAACCATTATAGAACTGTAACTTTGCACAAAGTACTGACTGTATTGCTCATATTAGATAATCTTTCCTCAAGAGTTAAATCATCAACACTAGAGGGCTGGCAAATCTCTTTGTCCCGCCCTGCAAAGAGGGTGAGCTATATAGCCTAAGTTGGGACCACAGATTTGGGCTTACGGACTTTGCCAGTGTCTCGGGAGACGTAAAGCCGCTTTCACAATGTGGAGAAGAATAATCACAGCCTGCGTCCTGTTCTGTGCCTGCCAAGCACAAAATGACCCGTAAGTAAAACCTCCGTACCAATATTCATGAAAACCGGCAGTGTTTGTCAGGTCAGACTTGAAGTGTTTGGAAAGTGAGCTGTCGTGTGCTACTGTGAATTCATGAGTGTTTACTCTAGAGATGTGGTTAAACACTCCATACATTGTTAGATTTTTCAGATTTAAATTGGCTTTAATGGATTTCATCATACTCAATTTTTTTTCACTAATTAGTAAACAATTAGATATCTGCATGGTGCTGTATGCATTTGCCGCTAAGTCTAAATTAGTAATATTGGATGGAAAACGCATTAATTTGCTTACTGAGAAGGAACTAAATACTGCAGACAAGGACAGCAGTCAACTGGCTTTATGTACCTGTTTTTTTCATGACCCAGGAAAAATTTTAGGTCAGTCTGAATTTCATCACATAGCTGCCCCCCCAGATTCATTTCAGTTCTCAAACCATGTGCTTAGTGCTGGGGAGCACTGCCCAGAATCTCATGTCTGTATCATACGGGGAGGGGGGGCATTCCCTGTGATTGGTCTGTATGATAATTACAGAATCAATGCGACAAGATATCTTTTGGGAGGTAACACCGTTACCCCAGTCTGAGATTTCCGAAAGGGCCAGATTCTTTCGTGATTCGGACAGCATGTGGAACACTGTGACCCCTTTGCCAGCTCCTTCCTGGTGACGTTTCCGGGGGTGATTCTGGCTGGCTCCGAGACGACGTTTTGTACCCTCCTGCTTCATGTCAATGAAATGCTGCATCTCACCGTGTCGCTGGTGGGCGGCAACGAGACCACAGTACTGCAGGAGGTGCATTCAAACCAAGACATCCACCACTGCTTTCAGTTTCAGGTGCGCCACAAGTAGCAGCCTGATCATGGCGGGCAAAAGATGACTGTCCACACTGCACTTTGTCTAAAATAAATCCTATACCGCTGTCCTACAGACAAGAATGAGGACATCCTGGGTATAAAAGACAGAAAATGTATAAGATTTTCTGTATAAAATATGGTTTCTGTATAAAATGTGGATGATTATGAAGTATATTGTTGTTGTGAGATTTAAATAGGTGTACAGTAGTGCTCAGTAGTGCTAACCCTAACCCTAACCCTAACCCCGCTTGTGCAAATCCCTCCTCGGCACAGCCCCCCAGAGTGAGTGTGGAGTCCCTGCAGAAAATTAGGGTGGAGTTACGTGGAGAGGCACTTCAAATGGTGAAGGAGGCCAGTATCCAGATAAAGCCAGCTACTCCAATATCATTCATGCAGACGGACAAACCCATCTACAAGCCTGGGCAGACAGGTACTTTTCTCTTCCTTAGCCTCTGTTAAAATCTCTGTTCCTGGTGGGTAAAACTAAACACAGCCAAACTGTTTTGGCCATTAATTACAGTCATCTGAATAATCAATGATGCCAGAAATCCGAGGCACTGCCCTAGATAACAAACAATTGGCTTTTTATCTTATTGGGTCACAAACACTTTTCTGTCTGTCTGCTACCTTGTTGGGCTCAAACCGGATTTTATGCCAAGAACCCTGTGAATAAAAATACAGGCCAATACTAACCAAAAGGAATTCTAATGTGTCTGAAGCCACTGAGAAGTCATGTAACCAGATCACTTCCTTCTTCATAGTGCATTTCAGGATTGTCAGCCTGGATACAGCGTTCGCCCCTGTAGATCAGCTGGTAAGACCCTAGGATTTGATTGACATTAAGTTTGAGTCACGTTTAGCTAATTATTGCTCAGCATGAGGGCTCTGCTTTTGTGTAGATGCTGTGGGTTGGCTGGATGTCACCTTAGCAATGATGAAATGCTGAATAACCAGCAAAGTAAGACGAAAGTAACGGGGAAAGTACTGCAGGGGGAGATCTGATGGATAGGCCAAACTTCTATTTATGCCTATGTCCACACTGCTATGTTTTCATTTAAAAACAAAGACATTACTGTCTGTTTTCGCATGTTCCCCACACTACCCAGGAGTTTTCAGCCCCCAAAACCGGAGACCTTTGCAAACACTCTCACAGCCATATATTTCTGAAAACTTTAAGCGTTGTGGTGTCAATTAGTGAAAACTGAGACTTTTGAAAATGCCAGCTCTTAAAGCGCCCTCATTGGTTTCAACTCGTCATGTTACCCGTCCCTGATTTGATCCTGCAAGTTACAGCCTCTCATTGTCTGGCTGGTCACCTGGTCATCCTATGGGAAAGCAAACAGCATTCCAACATGGTGGATATGGAGGCGTGCCCATGCCCATGGAGGCTAATACTTACGTTATGGTCATCTTCCTTCCCCCTGTGCTGGTACCTTGTCATGGTGGGGAGGCTTGTGTGTCTCAATGATGACTGACAGCTATGCCAGTGTGGGCTTAGTCACTGGCAGGCTCAACCAAGCTGGCCAGCTTTCAGGATAGAGACCAGACGAAATTCAACACCTGGTTAATCACGCCACCTCATAAAACTTCCATCAAGTTACAGAAATGACGTTGAATGCTAGAGGTATGGACCATGTATTCCGTATGAGCCTAATAAGTGGCAGTGTGACTACTTCTGATGAAAGCACCCTGCAGGAAATCAGAGGTATGACAGATATGCTACTCGGACCCAAAACGAAGATCCACCCAGGAACGTCCTCATCATGTCTGAAACATCCAAAACAGTGCAGGTCATGGGCAAGAGGAAGAGGCCTGAGATGGACACCACCCGGGAAGCGCAGAGAAGGCCGGCCTAAAGGAGCCTGAAGGAGGTGGCCCTAACAGGGGGTGAGGCGGAACTCGCAGCCCAAGACAGGACCAGATGGAGGCAAAGGCCCCATGTGCCTTTTGGCATGAAGACGATCCATGTAATCCAGAGGCTGCTGGGCAGAGGCTGAGGGGCAGAGGCGTGTGGATGGAAATACGTTCATATGTAATGTGAAAACACCTGTGTGGATGGAGATTGTTTTCATAGCAGTGTGAACATTGCCTATAGATCTGCCACACTGGAAGTTTAGAGCTGGTTCCATCCTTGATCCCAAGTTCCCCCGAAAGTGCCCTTTGTAAAATCACTAAATGATTTAGACTGACCTGTGAACTTAACTCTAACTATGATGTTACATATAATTACATCTTTTTAGGGACATGAGAACACCTTTAGATGTGAGCTTGTAACGATTATGTTTACAGTCCTGTGCATAACTGGCATTCTCATTCTTTACATTTAATTGTGAATTACATATCGGTAAAACTGTGATACCGCCAGGATATTTTGATATGTGCCAGACAGGACCAAATAGTGGCAAATCATATATAGTTGTATTGCCTAACAGCTAAGCATGCTTAATTATGAGCCTGTTTCAATAAAATAATAGCACACTTGGGAGTACTAGGAAAAAGGTACCCTGGAATCAGAACACAAACTAAGGGTCTACTGGAAGATGATCAACCAATAATTGCTCGGTCAGTCTCGCAAATAGTGAGGTCAAGGTTATTAACAGAAAATCTCATATGCTAAAAAAAAAATTCCAGACAGATATGGTAGGGCAGATGTGAAGGTCTTCAAACATTTACCTTAGCAGAAAGTATTGCTACATGGACATGGTGTGCTCCAATGAAGAGGCATTTGAAAGGCTCTTAAAGTAATACACACCCTGTCCAGCACAGCAGGAGCAGTGAAATCTGTAGCTGTTTATTCTGATGGTCTTCTTCATTTTGTCTTTTTCAGTATGACGTGGTGCAGCTGGAGGTGAGGATGGCTTTTAAGTGTACCTCATCGGCTTCATGTCTTTGTGTTTTTATATGCATGGAAGGTATTTCAATCTCCAAAGTAGTTTTTCATTTGGACACCTCTACGCACCTCGAACTGAAAGAGTTTTCCTGCCACTGATAACCATGTTGGCAAACGTAAAATTAGTAAAGAAACAGAATAATGGGAATCCTGTTCAGGTTAGGTACCGTACTGTGCTGTATCATTACACATGCTCAGCAGGACCTAACCTACGTTTTTGTGGTCAAGGCCATGAAGGAGTCTCTGTTAAACCCTGGCAAACTAAAACTGTTGCATCAGGATGTCATATATTCTTGCAAATACAAAGAAAGGTTGTCTTACATCTCCATCCAGGACCCAAATTTCAATCGCATTGCCCAGTGGACCAACGTTAGGACCAACGGAAAAGTCCTTCAGCTTGCCCATCCTTTGAGTTCGGAGGCTCCACTTGGTAGCTATGTGCTGAGAGCCTTCTCTGGACAGCACAAGAGCCATTACAACTTCAAAGTTATGGAGTATGGTGAGTTTTCCAGTGAATCATTGTCAATGGACTAGTCATGCTGTAACTAGTCAAAGGCTTAAGGCCTCCCTGCAAACCTGACTGGGGTTAGCAGCTGGAGATGAATGGATGTGACTAGCTAATCCTGCCCTGGGGTCGACCTGTTTCTGCTCCCCCCGCAGTTTTACCACGGTTTGAGGTATCCCTGAAGGTCCCGTCAAATGCCTACATTGTTGAAAGCCAGCTGACAGCCACCTTGTGCGGAAGGTAAGCGTGGCCCGCACGCGCTTTCCTAGGCCATCGCTGACTAGTGGAGAGGAGTAAGCACAGTGGGCCTCTCTGCTCTGTCATTCAGGTACACGTACGGCCAGGCAGTGCCGGGCAAGGCCAGCTTTGAACTGTGTCAGATGTGCCTCCCAAAGGATGCTTGCTGTCGTCGTGCTGAATCTATACAGGTGAGAAGGAGGACGGGCAGTCTGCTCGCTGATTCACTGACACGGTCAGGCGTACATGTTGGAGGTAATGCAGTGAAGTATAATGCGTCCCAGGTTCCTGCATTTACAAGTCTCTGACTTTTGAATTTGGCTCTTTCTGAGAAGCTTTCCCAGTTTCACGTATCTCCTTTTCAGTGATTCTTCTGATCTGTTTCTCCCCACAGCTAGAGAAATCAGGCTGTGCCTCTCACACCTTCGACATGCATTTTTTCTATAACTCCACTGGCATGACTCGGGCTACGCTGACATTTAACGCCACAGTGGAGGAGGAAGAAACAGGTAAAAAAATTATAGGAGAATTAAGAACATAAGAACATAAGAAAAATACAAATGAGAGGAGGCCATTCAGCCCATTGAGCTCGTTTGGGGAGAAATTAACTAATAGCTCAGAGTTGTTAAACTCTTATCTAGCTCTAATTAAAAGGAACCCAAGGTTTTAGCTTGCACTACGTTATCAGGAAGACTATTCCATACTCTAACAACTCGCTGTGTAAAGAAGTGCTTCCTCAAATCCAGCTTAAAATGTTCTCCCACTTATTTCCACCTATGGCCACAAATTCTTGTATTTGAACTAAAGCTGAAGTAACTATTTGGTTGAACAGCATCCAGTCCTGTTAGAATCTTCTAGACCTGGATCATCTCCCCCCTCAGTCTCCTTTGCTCGAGGCTGAACAGATTTAGCTCAGCTAACCTTTCCTCATCTGACATTCCTCCAAGACCAGAAATCATTGTTGTAGCCCTACATTGCACCTTTTCTAAGGCCGCAATGTCCTTTTTAAGATATGGAGATCAAATCTGCAAACAATATTCTAGGTGTGATCTTACCAAGGAATCGTATAATCTCAGCATTACCTGGGGCAGGCGGGTGGTGTAGTGGTTAGGGATGCAACTGTGTAGTCGAGAGATTGCTGGTTCAAGTCCTCGACCTGTAAGTACCACTGAGGTACCCTGAGCACGCTGCCATCCCCAGGCACTCACATTCATTTGTATCATTTATGTAAATTAGGAACAATAGTGGTCCTAAAATTGAACCCTGTGGTACCCCACTATGAACGCAGGCCCACTGAGACATTGTGCTTCTAATAACTACCCGCTGCTCCCTGTCTGTTAACCAGTTTTCAATCCAAGTTGCTACAGTTCCTAAAATCCCTGCAGCTTTGAGCTTAAGAAGGAGCCATTTGTGGGGGACATCATCAAAGGCTTTCTGGAAATCTAAATAGTTCACATCATAGGCCTTTGTGTGATAAGTTTCTCTTGTAGCGTTCTCAAAGAACTCCAGTAAATTGGTTAAACAAGTTCTATCCCTCCTAAATCCATGTTGGCTATCCCTCAGAACGTTATTAGAATCCAGGTAATCTACCATTTTTGCTTGGATTATGGCTTCCATTACTTTTCCAGTTATGGAAGTTAGACTGATTGGCCTATAATTTGACGGATTACTTCTATCCCCTTTTTTGAATATGGGCGTTATATTAGCATGCTTCCAATCATAAGGTACCACACCAGCAGATAAGGATTTCTGAAACAGTAAGCTTAAGGTTACATCTCTTTTAACACTATAGGTAAGATGCCATCAAGGCCCTGTGATTTATTTATTTTAAGCTTAGTTAGGCTTTTTAACACAAAAATAAAAATAGCATGTATACCTTCAGAGCGCACAGGTGGCATTACACCAGTCAGTTTGCTGAGAATGCAGTGTTTCCCTCTTCTAGGTATAATTCTGGCCAAAAATGTCCCTATAAATATAGTTACAAGGATTGGAACCATTTCCTTTGTTGATACACCTACGTTTTATAAGCCTGGATCAACCATTGAGGGAAAAGTAAGTGTCCTTACCCTTTTTCATCAGTATTATTATCTGTGTTAATATTAGGTGTTTTGCTTGACTGATGAGACAGTATTTAGCAGACATGATTTGCTAATGCATTTTGCCTTTTTACCCAGATCAAAGTGACATACTATAATGACACGCCTGTAGCCAATGCGGTGCTCCAGCTGTTTCAGGGTTACTGGTACAACAAGTCACCTGTCCTCAACGGCACTGCTAATGCAGAAGGCATATTGGCATTCTCCATCAATACGACAATGTTCGGTGGATCCAGCTTGAATTTGATGGTAAAGCTCCTCTTCTCTCTCTTAGCCTTCTGTGCTGCTCAGTCATGCCCCATGCCACTGCCATCGTCTTGTCAAGTGCATGAACAACCTTGCTATTTCAGGCCAAGTGCAAGTCCCTGGAGGTCCCTGGGTTGGCACATATGCACGGAAGTTTCGATGATGCGATGCACAGCCTGTCATCTGTTGACCCTGAAGCCCCACACAGACAGGCATTTAGCATATTGTCTCTAAAGAGCACTGAAGAGCCGCTGAAATGTGGAAGCACAGTGCCTGTTGTTGTGAAGTACACCCTGGTGGGGGAGACACCTAATGAAAGCCCGTTACACATATACTACCTGGTGAGTTATTCCTTAAAGACTCATAATGTGTCGTCTCATAGAAAATGACACAAATTATTCAAGCTCTCGGAGGATCTTTTCCACAGTACTGGACTTGGAGAGATGATGCTCACAGCCTGACTTCATTTTTCTGCCTCTGCTTCAGGTTCTGTCCAAAGGCTCCATCGTCCGTTCTGGTCAGATGACAGTTTCATGGCAAGACGGCTTATGTGAGTTATTGGGTGACTCCGGGTTTCACGATGCACATGAGACATTGACACCACTGGTGACATTTCTCCTTGGCAGCCCACCATGCCAAAAATGTCAATCCAACCGGCCAATCATCTAAGCAGTAATTTGCCATTATGGCGTGGGAATGACAATGTATTTGTCCTGTGTTGTTTTTACCTGATATATTAATGGGTTTTTTATGTTAAAGGGGGTCACATGCCGGGAGGGAGTCACTCTCCACAACAAAGCCGCTGATTTGACTGAGTCGCAAACACAGTTAGGCTACATGTAGTACAGTTAGGATGTTGTTATGTCGATGGCTGAGGATCTAATTTAGCATATACAAAAGAAATGTAGCTAGAACTGTAACTGAAAAATAACTAGCCTGTATTAATCCATATAATTAATTGCGTATTTACCCTAATAGACAGAGAGGGAACATGCCATTGATAAACAATAATAATAACAAATATATGTACAAAACTAGTCTGATGGTTGCATTTCTTCAGTAGTACCACCCCCCCACCCCCTGCTCCCACGGCTGGATGCTCAGCATGAAAATCCGCTTTTCCCACAGATACCGAAGGCGAGACGTCCTTCCCGCTGGAGGTCGACGATCAGCTCCCTCCAATAGCCCAGGTTATCGTCTACCTGGTGCTGCCTAGTGGGGGTGTGATCGGAAGTAACATGGACTTCTCCATAGAAAAGTGCTTGAAGCACAAGGTGTGTATGTAGTGTTACGATTTTGCTGTGTGTGTCTTCAAACCAGATAAAATGTAATGTGGATATGGGACCTGAGTCTGGAACCAGTTCATTGTACTTGCATGGCGTTCATCTCTTAACGAGGATCCGTGGGTCTTCTGCTGAGTTGCCGCTCATCTGGGCCTTTTTAGGTGACCATGGAGTTCACACCCAGCCGAGCTGTACCAGGCGAGAACATCGAGCTGAAGGTGACCGCTCAGCCGGGGGCCTTGTGCGCACTCACCAGCGTTGACCAGAGTGTGCTGCTGCTTGATGAAAGCAAGCGTCTGGCTGCGGAAAAGGTGCGACAGTCTGACGATTCCCGTCGAAATCGTATCATTGCAGTAACAGATCTGCAGAGATGAAAATAAGCTAAATATGTATACATGTAGTACAGAGCAGATCATTGGTATATTGTATATAATTATTCTATGAACCGACGCAGCTCATTAGCTGTTCTGGATCACACGTTTCATCTGTCTGCAAGTTTCAATGTCTTGTTCTATCTTTTTTTGAACAGATCTTGTTGCTTAGCATTTTGGCAGTTAAACTGAATTTGTCCCTTTGGTGTTTTTCCGGGACAGATATTCGATTTGTTGCCTGTCCAAAGAAGCACGGAGCTGCCGTACTGGATAGATGACCCTTCAACATGCGTGCCTGTCAGAGCAAAGCGCTACCTTGGTCGTGAAAGAGATATATATGCACTAAGTAATTTTAGGGTAAGATTTTACATCACAAAACACAGTGCATGAACTGTGTTTCATGTTGTATTTGAGATTTTCCCATAAGCTGTATAGCAAACATTTTGAAATTTAATTTTTCTATTGGGATTTTTGACGAATGTATAGAAGTGTGTAATATAATGTAATATAAATATAATATAAACTGTGTTTATAATGAAGATATGTAAATCATTTGCTTCAGTGGCAGAGCACGAAAAAAAATTTTCCAAAAAGGTACGTAAATATGAAGACATATAACTGGGGGCGGGGGGGGGCGGCATGGTGGTGCGGTGGTTAGCACTGTCCCCTCACACCTCTGGGACTGCTGCTCAAATCCTCCCCAGTTCCATGTGTGTGGAGTTTGCATGTTCTGGGGGTGGGGCGGCATGGCGGTGCGGTGGTTAGCACTGTCCCCTCACACCTCTGGGACTGCGGCTCAAATCCTCCCCAGGTCCATGTGTGTGGAGTTTGCATGTTCTCCCCATGCCGTTGTGGGGTTTCCCCCCCCCACAGTCCAAAGACATGCTGAGGCTGATTAGCGGTGCTAAATTGCCCATAGGTGTGTGAGAGTGAATGGGCTGCCCCAGGCTCCAGACCCCCTGCAACCCTGTTTGGATAAGCAGGTTGGAGGATGGATGGATGGATGGATAGATAGATAGATAGATAGATAGATAGATAGATACATAACTGGGGTTTTCCTAAGTGTATTATCAGGCTGTTCAAGGCAAAAAAAGTCACTCTTATCTTATCAGCTGGCAGATATTAAGATGCATTGTTTTATTATTTTTTTCAGAGTATGGGACTAAAGACTCTTAGTAATTTGATTCTAAGGATGCCTTCCTGTGTAGTTTTCAAGGGGAGAAACTATTATTACCATCAATTTGTAGGTGAGACTCCTGATCTTACACGAAGTATGTCTCGCCGTTATGTCTATTATTTTGTGTTACCTTGACAATGGATGAACGTTAATTCCTGCCAAATTTAAGCTACAGGTGGTTATTTTCATTTCTTTCCAAGCAATGTCCAATACTTTCAATATGAATCGAGTTGGCCAGAGAGGAGGATCAGGAATGGCAGGATTGCCACCATTGGAGACCAAAAGGACGTTCTTCCCTGAGACTTGGATCTGGGACCTTGTAGAAGTGGGGTAAAGAACCACCTAATTCAGATTTCAGCCAAAAGTTCTCCAAGAACTGTTCCTGTTACCCTGTTTCGGGGTGCTGTTCCTGTTAGCAGATTCTGGGTGCTGTCCCTGTTAGCTGATTTCTAGGTGCTGCTCCTGTTAATCAGTTTCTGGGTTCTGTTCCTGTTGGCCTGTTTCGGTGTACTGCTCCTGTTAGCTGATTTCTGGGTGCTGTTCCTGTTAGCCGATTTCTGGGTGCTACTCCTGTTAGTCAGTTTCTGGGTGCTGTTCCTGTTAGCCTGTTTCGGGGTGCTGCTCCTGTTAACTGATTTCTGGGTGCTGTTCTTGTTAGCCGATTTCTGGGTGCTGCTCCTGTTAGCCTGTTTCGGGGTGCTGCTCCTGTTAGCTGATTTCTGGCTGCTGCTCCTGTTAGCCTGTTTTGGGGTGCTGGTCCTGTTAGCTGATTTCTGGGTGCTGCTCCTGTTAGCCTCTACTTAACAATACCCCAAGACTGTTTAATTGTTGTCAAAGGTGTTTTGTTGACTATACATAAAAGGAAAAAATAAAATGAAACTACCCCTAAGCAGCTGGTACTCTCTGTATCTGATCAGCCTTGTTCCTCCTGTCTGTGTGCAGGGACTCTGGGTCGGCCAGTGTGTCCCGTGTTGTCCCAGACACCATCACCACCTGGGAGTCGGATGCATTCTGCCTGTCCCAAGCGGGTCTGGGCCTGGCCCCCCCACGTAACCTCACAGTTTTCCAGCCCTTCTTTCTAGAGGTTACCTTGCCCTATTCCATCGTCCGTGGGGAGAACTTTGAGCTAAAAGCCACTGTCTTCAACTACTTGCCTACGTGCATAATGGTGTGTATACAGCCGGGCAGCTACTGCAGGTGTGATGCATGTTTGCTGTGATCATTTTAACTCGCTTCCTGTATCAGGTCTCTGTGACTGCTGCCCCTTCCACGGACTACGCCCTAGAGACCTGCCCTAATTGCCTGTATTCCTCCTGTCTGTGTGCCTCCGAAAGAAAGACTTTCAAGTGGGTCCTGGTGCCCTCAGTCCTCGGTAAGCCACTTATTTTTGGTGCATATTGCTCGTTCTCTGCCCATTCTGACACACACATGGCCCTATGATCTCCATTAACACGCGCCCCTTTTCACACTCAGGTTCCGTGAATGTGTCCATCAGCGCGGAGGCCAGTTCCTCAGAAGCCCTCTGCAATAACGAGGTGGTGAGCATTCCAGAGAGGGGGCGCATCGACCGGGTCACACGCACCCTGCTGGTCAAGGTGAGTAATGCCAGGCTTGCAATACGGCATTTAAATCTTCGGCACACTAGTGAATGTACTGACATCCATCCCACCCACCGGTTTCCCATTATTGTTTTTCCTGCATGGCCTGACAGTATTTTCCCTTGGAAACAATCTGTTACAGAGTTTCTGCTATTCAGTATTTAATATTCTTGCTCATATGCTTTATGACCCATGATGCAGTTCTTGCGATTTGCAGGCTGAAGGCACAGAAAAGACTGACAGTCAGAGCTGGCTGCTATGTCCTAGCGGTGAGTGTGTGTGCGCTGTAGGTAAATGTGTGTGTGTGGGTGTATATGTGTGTGTGTGTGTGTGTGTGTGTGTGTGAGAGAGAGAGAGAGCGAGAGTCTGTGGGAGTGTCTTGGGTGCATATGTCCGTGTCTCTGTGTGAGAGTGTGCAAAAGCATTTGCATTTCTCTGCACATCTGTGTCTCTGTGTCTCTGTCTGTGTTTCATGTCTTTGACCTCCAATCTGTCCTCAGGAAACGAAATCAAGGAGTCTGTGCAGCTGCAGGTGCCTGAGAACGTCGTGGAAGGATCAGCCCGGGTCACGTTCTCTGTTCTTGGTAAATAAAAAATGAAGGAGGCTGGTATTGACAAGTGGAACTCACTGAATCTTATCTGCCCATTGAGAAGTGTGTAGTTTAAGAGTCTAGGAACTCCCCAGAGGGTAATCGTAACGAGGGTAACCTCAACCGTAACCATGGAGATCACGTCCTCACATCAGACTTCCAGAATATGGATGCATTGGCAGCCACATCAGTTATGTTCCTGGTCAAATGCTTCTTCCCCTCAGGGGACATACTGGGCCATGCACTCCAGAACCTGGAGAATCTCCTGAGGATGCCTTATGGCTGCGGGGAGCAGAACATGGTCCTTCTGGCCCCCAACATCTACCTTCTGCATTACCTGCAGGCCACCAACCAGCTGACCCCGGCTATCCATGAGAAGGCCACAGGTTTCCTCAAGAGCGGTGAGTACATGCGGGCCTACAGGGACCAGTGCTTCGTAGTTATCATCATCTGAGAGACAGACGTTTTACAGTTTAAATAACACTGGTGCAGCTGACAGCTCCAGACAGCATTATAAACTTTACAACCCCCACTTAAGGCTTCCACAGGAAAGTTAAAAACAACAATGTCAAAGGAACCTTCTTTCAAAACCCCTTAGGCAATAGTCACCATGCCAGTGTAACCCAAAGCTGCATAGCACACTGTATAGATGGAGTTATTGGTAGGCCTGCCTTAGCTCTGGATGAAAGAGTCCTAAGAGTAGATAAATGGAGCCAGGTCATTGAGAGAGCACTGAAGGTCACATGGGACAACCAATGGGTGTCGAAGCTGTTAAAGATCGACACACCTTTTTGTCTGCCAGGTTACCAAAGGCAGCTGAATTACAAGCACCATAATGGTGCATTCAGCACCTTTGGCACAGGAACCGGGAACAATTGGTAAGTAGGTTTCAAAGGCGTATCTCTGTCGCAAACACGGGGGCCTGGTCTGTGGCCGGGGTTGCATTTAAGGTGCCAGCTGATTGGAGGAGAGTCTCTGTCTCCCGCAGGCTGACCGCCTTTGTCGCCAAGTCTTTCACCAGCGCCCAGGAGTTTATCTACATTGAGCCCAGATTAATCAAGGATGCGCATTCCTGGCTGTTCACAACACAGAAGCCAGACGGCTGCTTTTTGACTGTGGGGAAGCTTTTCAATAACAGGATGAAGGTGAGAATCCGGTGATGGGAGATCTGGTGGTGGGTTAGGGTTAGGGTTAGGGGTTAGGGTTAGGGTTAGGGTTACGGTTA
>JAODKM010000035.1:3513846-3529342 GCA_026780845.1 Petrocephalus sullivani | reverse complement strand
CAGGGGAGCTTTGGAAGTGTGAAAGGCAGGAACATGCTCAGAGGGAAGGAAGTGCCGTATGACGGGAGGGACTGGCAGGGGAGCTTTGAAGGTGTGAAAGGCAGGAACATGCTCAGAGGGAAGGAAGTGCCGTTTGATGGGAGGGACTGGCAGGGGAGCTTTGGAAGTGTGAAAGGCAGGAACATGCTCAGAGGGAAGGAAGAGCCGTTTGATGGGAGGGACTGGCAGGGGAGCTTTGGAAGTGTGAAAGGCAGGAACATGCTCAGAGGGAAGGAAGTGCCGTATGACGGGAGGGACTGGCAATAATAAGCACAACTATATCAGTAACATGCATGTAAGGATCCAGTTGTATGGATGGGTAAAAGCAGAAAGGGTGGACTATTGTACCTTTAATTAGCAAAATAGCTTCAGTAAAATTTCTATGGGTCTATGGGTAAATTATAAGCTATACAACTGCATTAGTATTAAAGGGATGAATGCGGACTTGTCAGTGCACAGAGTGAGCGCAGTGGTACTGTGAGTAAACACTCAAGCAAATTAGCAGCAGTGCTAATTCATAAACTTCACACACAAAAACCACAGACTTTTTCTTTTCCATCTTTACTGTAAAATGTTCAGAGAGTTCAATTCGATAAGCACAAAACTAAGAATTTTTAATAAATTCACAGTTCTGTCCATCAGGAGCCTTCATAGCTGAGCGATCTTCTGGCAGAGGGCAGTCCTCATCTCAACACTCTGCACATTGTTTGAGATGGAGGCCAGGAAGTGCCGCAGGTCGTCCCTGTGGAGGGCAGAGCTGCAGCGTGGGTGGGCGGTGAGCACAGCCTGGCACTGCGAGATGACCTCCAGGGCACTCAGGCACAGCGACTCTGCAGGAGCTGCCAGCATCACCTGCACATGCAGCGTGTGGCAGAACACCTGAGTCAGGGCGAAGAGGACGGCTGCCGCCCCGTCCTCATGCTCGCCGGCCGTCTCAGGGGCTGGCAGCCTCTCCAGCAGCGACGATGCCACGGCCCGCACGGCGACGGCGTACAGGCGGCTCATGTGCAGCACAGCCCCCGCAGGCAGCCAGGCCGCGCAGCTGGGGCCACACAGCAGCTGGAAGACGCGCAGGAGCAGCACCGAGAGGCGCAGTTCGCAGGCCAGCGGCCGCAGGTCCAGCAGCGGCATGAAGTCGACATACTCCAGTGAGTAGGGGACGTGCAGCTGGCCCGAGGCAAGCAGGGCGCGCACGGCCCCCAGCAGCCTGGCCCACTCCCCCGCGGTGCACCAGGGCAGCACCTGCGTCAGCGCCACCATCAGGCCCTTGCTGAACATGCGAACGTCCTCCACGCGGCTCATGTCCAGGCTCAGCTGGCTCACCAGCTTCTCCTGCACCGAGTCAGAGAGGCAGCAGCACTCTGCCCAGGCCAGCAACCCCGTCCCCAGTCCATACTGGGGCACCTTCAGGCCGCACCAGTCCTGCTCCGGCAACTTGCACACTTCCAGCAGTGACTCTGGCACCTCGTTTTTGAAGTGTGCCCCCCACACGGGCCGGAAACGTAGGCGCACAGTCCAGTCCAGGGTTTCCGTTTTGCTGTAGAGCCAAAAGAGGGACCTGGACCAAGAGTCGGGGGCAGCAGCCACCTCCTGACCCACAAGCTCTGCCAGCACACTCAAAGCCTGGATCAGCAGCTCTTTGGACTCCATGGATGTGTGAAGGCTGCCATCTGCTGGCTCCTCCCAGCACCTGCAGCAGTCATCCAGAAGCAGGCCCAGTGTGTAAAGGAGGGGGAAAGGGGAGCAGCTCATCACCCAGTGTGTCTCCCCGGGTTGACACACCTGCTTCAGGGCTGCAATAAGCACCTGGAGGCAGAGTTCCAGCCTCCAGGAAGACATGGGGGATGATAAGTAAGGTAGGACAAAAGTGCGCATCACCTCCTCAGGGGCTAGCAAAGGCTCCTCTGCTGCTTCCTGGCTCAGTGCGATGGGATCCATTAAAGCAGCAATGAAATGCAGGAACTGCTCCTCCTCTTTGGAGGAGGATAGCTTTTCCCACACGGCGTCCCGCAGGGAGCCACACAGCAGGCTCTCCCCGCTCTGACCCCCCACCCTTCGCTCCCCCATCCCGGGACGCGGGTAACGGAGCCCTGGGAGTTGCTGGAGGATCTGGGCCAGTAGAGAATGGGCCCCCAAGTTCACCACAGCCAAGTGGCAACAGCGACGCAAGGTGGCCTCAGGGTCCTGGAGCGCCACACGGGCCACGGCGCATACGGCCGGGCCCAGGCTGCCCTCCGCCCTGCTCTGGATGATGCTATTGAAGGCCAGGTTAAGCTCCTCGGCAAAGCCCTCGAATAACGCCTGGGGCAGGAAGCAGCGGAGCCCGCCTTTTCCCCAGCACGCCAACACCGCCTGCAGCGTCTCATTCTTGCAAGGCAGCGGAAGCTCTGAGAAGATATCCACGATGATGGACCTCAGCTTCTTCCACTGCAGAACATCAGCCTCCAGCTGGCACATCACGGCAAGGGTGGAGAGTAGCTTCAGAACCAACTCTTTGCGCTGAAACATCTCTTTGTTTCTCTCCAGGCAGCTAATCCACTCCACACCACTGGAAGCCCAGTCCAGTTCTGAAGCAAACCTAAGGGCCACATCCTCGTGTCCCTCTAGCCGATGGTCAATGACTGCCACGGCAACACGAGCCATCTCTGCCAAAGTGCATTCTGGGTCAGGGAGAGACAGCACCTCCAGGTCCTTCAGCTGATCTTTCAGATCACTCACGTCCCGCCTCTCAGCTTCCACTAGACTGCCAGATGCCAGCAGGTCCTCCAAGGCATGGATCACGAGGAGCAGGCTTCGTTTGAGCCGGAGGGCAGCAGAGCCACGCGCCTCCGTGTCTGGAATCCTCAGCAGCCCTCGACTCTGCCAGGCTCGAGCAAGGGCGCATGTGGCCCACAGGCCCTGCAGCAGGGACATGGCCTCTGCACGGAAAGGCGAGGGGCTCCTGCCGCTGGACCAGTCTCTCTGAGCTTCCCTGATGATGTCCTCCAGTCTGCCACCGGCTGCTGTATTACGTTCCTCCCTCAGACGCACGTCCCAGGCGAGGCTGTGCAGATCCGCGCCCTTGCTGCAGGCGCCACGCTCTAATAAGAAGGAGGAGTGCAGGGTGTCCAGGCAGTTGGAGAGAGCAAAGCAGGTCAGGCCGGGCGAGTTCACATGGTGTTCCATCTCCCTCAGTGCCTGGAAGAGCAGTGATGGCACGCAGGTAGGAGCGCCAGGTGCGTCTGGGTCTGTCTTGAGCCGCTTGGGAGCCTGATGTGGGAGGTCACTGTATCGGGCACACTGGGCTGCAAAAGCCCAGTACAGACTCTGCCGGCTGGGCGGCTGCTTTTTCCACAGCTCCCACCAAATTTCCAGCAGGAGCTGGGCGTCCTGCGGAGAGCTGTCCCGTCTGAGGTGGTCGAGCAGCCTGCTGAGCTCTACGCACAGGAGTGGGGCGGGGAAGCAGGTCAGCAGCTCAGCATACACCGCAGAGCAGCCCAGGGCCTGGACCAGCTGGAAGAGGACCGTCCGGTTTATGCTGGGGAAGGCCTGCTGTGCTGCAAAGAGAGGGTCTTCTCGCCACCTCGCGTCGACGTCTTCTCCATTCTCCTGCCCCAGCAGCTTGCTCCACAAAATACATAGGATTTTCTTTTTCCAGCGAGCGGTGTCCGAAGCGCCAGCCCTGGCGCCCCCGCAGACTTCCGCCACTGCCCTCAGCACAGGCTGCTCCACCGTGCTCCAGTCACCCTTCTCCAGGTCCGACAGGGACCGCGGCTGGCACAGCTGTCTGGCCAGCAGGAATCCGCCCTGCAGCACGGCTGTCTTCTCACAGCTCATCCAGCTCTCTGAAATAACACGGTGACAGTATAAAAGGCGCATCGCTGCTCTCTGCGCACCGTCGACTGTCAAACGGAATAACGCAATAATGTATAAATAATGAATAATGTAAAACGGAATAACGCAATAATGTATAAATAATGAATAATGTAAAACGGAATAAGTACCCCTGAGTGCAGAAGACCCAGAGGAGTGCAACGTGCGCATGGCGCAGCCCTGCTTACTGGGACTCTTACCGTCATCCATGGCTCTCGGGAATCAGCAGACGGCTCCAAGGGAGGCCGAATAACTCCCGTTTCTCTGCGGATCAATGAGGCACAACCGCACGAAAGCAATCAGGACACCGTAAGAGCCCCTGCACGCTATCCGACGGCACCTAATACGACGCACACGCCGCCATCATTTATTACCTCTAACTTCCGGCCCAACGAGCATCCTGCGCTTTCAAGAGGGAGTCCGTCCGCCTCCCGCGGAACGCCGGTGTCACAGCGCCCCCTCCGGCCCTCCGGGGTATAACATCCAGCGCCCCCTCCGGCCCCCCGGAGTATAACATCCAGCGCCCCCTCCGGCCCTCCGGAGCATATGGATGTTATACTCCGCATGATACATGCGTGATGTTATACTCCGCATGATACATGCGTGCGTTAAACTGTCATCACATGTAACATGCATAATTCCGTTTTAAGGTTCAGAACGTGTTACAGAAATAAACTGCTTCTGGAAAAGTCTTCTAAGGGCGGATCGTTCGGGGCAGCTCGGCAGAAACGAAAGCGAAAGTCGCGGCGCAGCCGTCTTCATGGTGCAGACTCTGCAGCAGCATGACGGCGCTCGGCAGTATTCTCTTCGTCGGTCTCCTTAGCACAGGTGACACTGCATTCCCCTCTGCATTCGTGCTCCATTTCCGCGCATTTCCCATGCATGTGGCGGCTGGCTTTGCGGTTACACCTGTCAGTGTGACGGTCGGGAAGTGCGGCTCTCCTCCTGCTCCGTATCATGCGTGACGCGTGTCTTTGCGGGAAATGCTTTATTATCCTTTTTGTGATACGTGTGTGACATTAGGGGGGCATATAGGGTGGCATATAGGGTGGCCTGCCGACCGGCCGGGCGCTTCGGGGTTTCTTCGGGGCTTTTCCTGGGGATCCTCAGCCGGTTTGGCTGGTCTTGGCAGAAACAGCGCTAAATCATATAACTGGGTGTTGCGGAATACTTAGTTCAGCTGGAGTGGTTTGTCTTTCCTGTTCAGGTGTCCTGACCTCTGTGGGGGAAATCCGCTGGCTGCCCTGTCAGCTGGTCCAGGAGTTTTTTCACCGGAACTCCGAGGGTCATTTAGAGACGAGTTTCGATCACAGAGATGTGTTTCTGCAGTTTGGCAAGTCGGGAGACCAGGCCGAGTTCCCGGATGGCGTGACTTTCCTGGTGACAGGTAACAGAGTTTGGTGCCGTCGCACATGCGCAGATCTGAGACTGGAAAGGTGCTCAGACAGCGATCTGTATGTCTGTCAGTCCACCCTGGTTCCAAGACGGACATGAGGCATTACGCCGAGGGGGATCCAGGCGACCTTCGCTGCGAGATCCGGAGGTACAGCACCGCGGGAATCCAGGTGCAGTGGAAAGGTCCAGAAGCCCAGGAGGATGATGTGTGGTTCAGCTGTGCACTGCGGCACAGTCACGGCCTCTTCAGTATCACCACATTCCTGAGACACAGGCCGGCCGTGCCCCCCAACCCCCAGGACGACATCAACAAGTGGAGCCCCATTGGAGAACGGGAGACTCTCCACACTACCGGTAGGACCAGCAGTGAGCCCGGCCGCGGCTCTGACTGCACTCCTGGGGGGTGGAATCATTTATACAGAGAAATTGCTACATGTGGGGTGGGACTGGAGCAATCGAGCCTCCCGCAGCATGCGGCTGACATTTTCACGCGTCCTCAGGAATTCATGTGAAATCCAGACTTCATTACAATTCTGGTCTAACCTCTATACCTGAATTCTCTTAAACCCAGTCAAACTGAGCTGACCTGAGTGAAACTGTATCAGATGGATCTGCCTTAAACAGAAACCAAAGGTGCGTTAATCTGCGGCCCTCTGGCCCACAGCGGTGATGCTGCTGGTGACGCGCTCGCCCGTGGTGGAGGCTGCCCTCATGCGCACTCCCACAATGCACTGCCAGTTTGCGGTGGACCACAAGCGGCCCGACGTGACCGTAGAGTGGCGACTCCAGCGACACGGCGAACGCAAGAAGCTGTATAGCTTCAGCGCCCGGGGGGGTGTCAGTGAGGGCAGCGGCGTGTCCATCCGGGCCCTCGGCAGCGGCAACGCCTCACTGCTCCTCCCGCCCACCACCACAGCCAGTGAGGGCACCTACATTTGCTCCGTCTACGTGCCTCCGCTCTACGGGAGCCATGACATCAGCCTCCAGATCCTGGGTAGGTTGGGCCCGGGGGCTCAGGAGCCTCCCAACCGCCCGCTGATGGTCGGCTTAGCCGATGTCCTCAGACTCTTAGCTGCCGTGTCGTGGGTCTCCTTCGCAGAGAGCCCGCGGGTCAGCCTGAACGTCGGCCGTACCCTGCAGCTGTCTGAGGGAGAGTCGCAGAAGGTGGTGTGTGAAGCAGAAGGCTACTACCCGCTGGATGTGCAGATGGAGTGGCTCCGGGAGCACCAGAGCCAGCGCCTGCCCGAGGTCCTGAAGAACGTGCTGTTCTCCAGCCACCGGCATCACCCAGGTGGCACCTACAGCCTGTCCGCCTTCTTCATTCTGCAACCCAGTGCCAAGGACTCGGGCTGCACCTATACCTGCAGGACGTCGCACGCCTCCCTGCACATCCCCATACGCAAGAGCTTCACCCTCCTCGTCACAGGTGAGGCACTCTCACGCTTAACAGAGTCACAGCTGACACCTTCACGATGCACAGTGAAAAACCCAACACTCAGGTTAGGGCTTCAGTTAGTGACAAATATACATGTAGATTTTGCCTACAGCCCATTCTGTCCATAAAAACGTACATGAAGTGCAGTTCTTCATTTGATATAATTTCAATTCTTGAAATTTTAAAAGACAACGACTTTTGAAGAGGAGCTCAGTTTATGTGATGCAATTATGATTGTTTTGGAAAAAAACAATCTGTTTCATAGAGGGCTGTGACATTGTGGGGTGAGTCACATGCAGAAAGTAGCTTGATGTGTCACACCACGTGGCTTCCGCAGAGTCTGCGAGCTGGGCCGACATCATGTGGGGAGTCTGCACTTTTGGGTTTATAGCTACCTCCATCTTCTTCCTGCTTGTGATGTTGCGTCACCTACATAGAGGTGAGTCCCCGTACAGCCCAGTTTTTGTTTTACATGTGACCTGATGATTTCTTACTTGTAGATACAGTCTGAGCTGTAATGAACAAACATCATTTCCAGAGTTGTTAGGGGGGTTTATTCTGTTACACTGGTTTAGACCAGAGTTGTTAGGGGGGGTTATTCTGTTACACTGGTTTAGACCAGAGTTGTTAGGGGGGGTTATTCTGTTACACTGGTTTAGACCAGAGTTGTCTAAAAATGCCCTTAATGTGTTTTTTTCCTTTGCACACAGTAAACAAAGAATCGAAAAAGGTGAGTGAAATTGTTGGTACAGTGTGTATAAGTGCATATTGTGTGTGTGTGTGCATAGCATGCGACGGGCCGTGTGTGTCTGCATAGCATGCGACGGGCCGTGAGTGTCTGCATAGCATACGATGCGCCGTGTGTGTCTGCATAGCATACGACGCGCCGTGTGTGTCTGCATAGCATGCGACGGGCCGTGTGTGTCTGCATAGCATGCGACGGGCCGTGTGTGTCTGCATGCCATACGACAGGCTGTGTGTGTCTGCATGCCATATGATGGGCCTTGTGTGTCTGCATAGCATGCAACCCGCTGTGTGTCTGCATAGCATGCGATGGGCCGTGTGTGACTGCATAGCATGCAACGGGCCGTGAGTGTCTGCATAGCATGGGACGGGCCGTGTGTGTCTGCATAGCACGTGACGGGCCGTGTGTATCTGCATAGCATGCGACGAGCCGTGTGTGTCTGCATAGCATGCGACGGGCCGTGAGTGTCTGCATAGCATAGGACGGGCCGTGTGTCTGCATAGCATGCGACGGGCTGTGTGTTCCTGTATTTTCCCCTCTCACTTGGGCTGCTTCTGCAGACGAAGCCATACTGATGCCCTGAGGACCAGACTGCCATGCTGAGGACACAGCAGCTGATCCACAGATTTCCGCCTCCTCATCCTTGCTGTAAGAGAGTCGGTGGGGTCTAGGAGTATGGCTTACAAGACAGAGTAGAGGTTGGAGGGCTCAGTGTGGATCGAAGGGGCTTGGGGCAGGGAGAGGGGCTCAGGGTTAGGGTTAGGGTTCGAGACTCGCAGTGTAAAGCGACTAGCTGATATCATTCATCTGATCAAGACATTGATTGTGGAACTGATCAGACTTCAATTGTTCAAATTGCTGAAAGTTGAGTGAATAAGGCAGCTTTGCTGGTTCCCAAGGCATGTGACCAGTAGGCAGGACTAACGTAACCTGTTTAGACGCACAGGAGCCTCAGTAGATGGTTTGGGCTTCTGCCTTTCGTCTTCAGTTAGTGATACACGCTTACAGGAGTTGAAATAATGGCTGTCAAAAGAAATCCTTGATTCTTACAAATTGTACCTTAAGTGTGTATTTCAGTTCACGTGTTAAAAAATAAAATATGTTTCTTTATGATCTTGGATATCTGTTTAAAAGCCTCACATGTACATAAATGCGCACACACACACACACACAGCAGCCATTTGCTTAAGTACACACTGTAAATTTGTACATATCTTGAGTTTTATCTTATTTAGAGTCACCACTCTGTCCCTTTCTTCAAAGCTCCCTCCTTCTCACATTCCATGATACTAGCTGATTTTCCTGCCATTTCGGCGCACCCTTGTGGACGTGTCTGAGAAGCATCGCAATTCAGACCACGCCAACAGCACGGAATGCGAAACGATTTCTAGTGCAATTATAGTTTCCACCGAGAGGTGGTGCCATTGCACCGATCAACAGTGACCACACTACCAGCTGCATATTTTAATTGCTTTTTCAAGGATTCACTGTTTTTTTTATTCATCACATGCGAGGTACACAGTCAAAGTGTAAGCTGCAGTCAAAGGAAAGGTGGTCACCTCCAACATCAACACAGGAACAGCAGGAAGACATTAGAATATAGGTAGCATAGGGAAGGAGGGAATAATGATTTGATGTGTAATTGAGTATTAGGCAGCTCTTTTGGAAGTGTGCAAAATGGTTTAAGCCAGGGGTGGGCAATTCCGGTCCTGGGGGGCCATGGTCCAGCACGTTTCGATGATTTCCCTGCTCAGAAACACCCCATAAAGAAGGGAGTGACAGGGGCCCTAAAAAATGTGGAACATCATGTTCTGGGTTGTGTGCGTAGATCGCAGCCACTTCAGCAGTTCTCATAAGCAGACAATGGCAGCTGAGTTGCTGGCCAGCGGAGGGCGCTCTTGGGCTGACAGCCTTATCACCACCACTCTTATCACTAGCAGGAGGGTGTATGACAGTTGCCTGGACTTCTGGGTGGAGTGTAGCACTCATTTGCTTTTAAAACCCATCCTGAGACTCAGCTCTTCAGGAAGGGAGGTGCTGAAAACGTCATGTAAACAAACTTGTGACTGAGTGAATGCAGAATGGTAGCAGCGGCCAGCTTTGCGGTGGCCTGGAATGGGCTGTGGCTCACAATGCAGGGGCAGAAGCCCACACTTGGAGGATTAGAACAGGAAAGATCAGCAGCCATTACATCTCTGATGGAAATGAGGACATGCCCCCAAGCTCACTCACCTTCCTGCTGGAGCAGGAGGAAGTGAGGTCACACACACATTACATCAGGCTTTCTAAGCCACGCTGTGCTACCCTCCAGCAGGCATGCGTGTGACAGCCTGTGATTCTGCAGAAATTTCCCTCATCTGTGACTGTTGTCCTCTTGTTTCTCACGGCAGCAGATGAGGGCTGGACATCGCTCGCTGGGTTCTGCAAGTTTGTCTTCACCGACAAAAAAGTCCTAGCTCTCTCTTTACCCACAATCCCTGTCTTTGTCTTCTGCTTCCGAAGGGAACTTTCCAGAGTGTGTATGTGTGGAAACACAAACAGGAGATCACGCTGGGGGCAGCCGCGTGCACGGTTTCACGCGAGTGTGACCTGGCCATCCTGTCCCCTCCTGGGGATGATCTGCTTGCCCCGGCAGGGGCCTCACTGCGTGGTGATAAACGCTCACTGATCCATAAATGAAACATTACGTGTTCATCAGACGAAGCCTCCAGCTTCCCACACCATCAACACAAATCTGTCACGAGGAGCGACATGCACCTCAGACCTTCATAATGTGTAAATGCTTTTAGGTCAGGAGAGCGACCTGCCTGTGTGCCTGTGGCTCTGTGTACAGTGACGTCCGTAGCTACCTACATCTGTGTTTTTTCTGTGCTCAGAGTGGTTAGTGCGTTTCAGGCAAATTCTGGCCACAGTAAAACATTCTGCAAGGCAGAGAGTTCCCCGGCTGTGCGTGTGAGAGACTTCAGCTACGTATTCACTCAGACTGCAGGCAGAGAGCCAGCTAGGTCATGTGTAGGCTGAACCCAAGCTCCTGGCTGCTCGCTATTCGATCAGCAGATCGTTTGCTTTTGCTTTGCTTTAACCGAAAGCTATCGTCACCTCCCACAGGCACCGCAGAGAGGGGCAACAGTCATGTTCAGGATCAGACAATGGAAGCCTTTCTGTGGCAGTGAGAATTCTCGTCTCCTTCCCCTGACAAAGCCTGGGTAAAATCCAAGCCACACATGCTGCATCTTCTGGTGTTGTTTCTTTACTGGTCTCTATAGAAAGTCTCCTCTCCTAATAGGCAGCTTATTCTGGGCCTCACTGTAGGGGTGTGGGGCATTTGGGGGTTTGGGGGGGGTGATGTCATGTTGAAGTGAGCCCTTGCCTGCAGTGGGAGGAGGCTTGGTTTGGAAATGGGGGGTTCGACGTGTCGGATCATGAAGGAACATCTGATGGATGTGAAAGAGCTGGTTTTGGCAAGATCTGGGAACATGACATCAGTGCTCTTCCTCATGAGTCCGTCATCGCAAGGACATGTTATCACACTGCCAGATACTCAGCTGGTGATTCTGGGCTTATGGGAGAAGCCAAAAGTATGCCTGCTCAATGATTGTGTCTGTACCTGTCTGTGGCGCTCCTGTTTTCCATGTCTGTGCCTCTCTATGGCTCTCCTGCTCTCCGTGTCTGTGCCTCTCTATGGCTCTCCAGCTCTCTGTGTCTGTGCCTCTCTATGGCTCTCCAGCTCTCCGTGTCTGTGCCTCTCTATGGCTCTCCTGCTCTCCGTGTCTGTGCCTCTCTATGGCTCTCCTGCTCTCTGTGTCTGTGCCTCTATATGGCTCTCCAGCTCTCCGTGTCTGTGCCCCTCTATGGCTCTCCTGCTCTCTGTGTCTGTGCCTCTCTGTGGCTCTCCTGCTTTCCGTGTCTGTGCCTCTCTATGGCTCTCCAGCTCTCCGTGTCTGTGCCCCTCTATGGCTCTCCTGCTCTCTGTGTCTGTGCCTCTATACAGCTCTCCTGCTCTCTGTGTCTGTACCTGTCTGTGGCGCTCCTGTTTTCCATGTCTGTGCCTCTCTATGGCTCTCCTGCTCTCCGTGTCTGTGCCTCTCTATGGCTCTCCAGCTCTCTGTGTCTGTGCCTCTCTATGGCTCTCCAGCTCTCCGTGTCTGTGCCTCTCTATGGCTCTCCTGCTCTCCGTGTCTGTGCCTCTCTATGGCTCTCCTGCTCTCCGTGTCTGTACCTGTCTGTAAATCTCCTGCTTTCTCATGACTATTTGCTCGGCTGTCCAGCAGCTCCAGTTCTAACTGAGAGATGGACACTGCAGATGTTTCTGGTTTTCCTTCTGGATATGACTTTCTCCTTGGACTGGTGACACCTCGGTGTCTCGCCAGAGCTGTGTGAGTGGGTGATAAACCTGAGACTGACGCCTCACAGAGCTCCCACACAAGGCCAGTCTTACGCACTTTAGCATCCAGACACCTAGTGTAGTGCTGTGGCAGAAAGCAGAGCTCTCACTAGGCCTGCTTGTGGCATGGGAAAGGCGGGTGGTAAATCTGTTTTCCAGCCTTACGCTTACCTGCCCCCGCCCGCCTCGGGCCGGCAGGCACTTGTGAAGGCTGCCCTGGGGCTTGACTGACGTCACACACTGGCTATTATTAATTTTTGAGCTTTTTGGGCAGCAAGGTTTCTGAGGAAACTTTGACGCAATTGAGGTCTAGTAAAATAAATGGAGGTCAGTTTTTGAAGGTAGAGAGGGAGGGGGCCAGTTGGCTATTGGAGGCTGTTTTTTTGACCCGTGAGCGATCATTTTGGGGGGGGCAGCGGGGTATGGTACTAATTAGTGTTGCTTTTAATGTTGTCCCTGTAGCAAGCATTGCTAAGCACAGCAAGGAGAGGGGATTGAAGAATCTGGGGAATGGAGGAACGGAAAGCACATTGAATGCCGAGCCGTCCGACGGGCTGCAGGCGGCCAATAGGAGGTCAGCAGCCGGCCGTCTTGCTCAGGGATTCGCTCAGCTGCATCTCCATTTCTGATGTAGACTTTCTGTCTGTGGGAAGAGAGGCCAGACAATCACATGCAGATTCCTGTTTGCATGTCGTCTGCTCAACCTATGACTGTGCTCAGCCTATGACTGTGCTCAGCGTCATCTCCCCGTCCCAGAGCCCCACGGCCCCAACGCTTTGTCCTCACTGACCACACTGTCAGAAGTGCGACGTGCCGATGGATGTGTTCCCGTGGGTGGGGGGGGTTTGAGTTTTGCAATGCTCCGCCACTGATGATCTCAGCAGGCTTGCGAGTTTCCACACCCCAGTCTGCGTGCACGGTCAGGTACGGCGAAGTGGAGAAGCAGAGTGTCGGAGATTCCCTGGCGATAAGAGCACACGGTGCTGACGGAAATGCAGTGAAGACCGCATTTCCCCCCCCCCGGAGGAAGGCGAGCAGCAGAAGTTCAGGCAGGAGTGCCTTTAAAATCGCATCTCTGGCAGCTGGGATGAGATTCTTGGTTTGTGAGGCTGCAAACCGCAGTCCTGCCCCCCCCCACTCAGCCTCATCCCCGCAGATACATTTGTTTACTGTAAAGTGGGGTGGAATTCAGTGCTCATGAGGCTACTCTGTGTGTGTATATGGTGTGTGTGTGTGTGTGTATTTGGTGTATTTGTGAGTGTGTGTATTTGGTGTGTGTGTGTGTGTGTGTGTGTGTGTGTGTGTGTGTGTGTGTTTGGTGTATTTATGAGTGTGTGTATTTGGTGTGTGTGTGTGTGTGTGTGTGTGTGTGTGTATTTGGTGTATTTGTGAGTGTATATTTGGTGTGTGTGTGTGTGTGTATTTGGTGTATATATGGTGTGTATGTGCATTTGGTGTATTTGTGTGTGTGTGTGTGTGTGTGTATTTGGTGTATTTGTGAGTGTGTGTATTTGGTGTGTATATGGTGTGTGTGTGTGTGTGTGTGTGTATTTGGTGTATATATGGTGTGTATGTGCATTTGGTGTATTTGTGTGTGTGTATTTTGTGCGTATGTGTGTGTGCATTTGTGTGTGTATATTTGTGGCATATGTGTATATGTATATTTGTGTATATATGTGTGTGTATGCCATATATCGACAGATATATATGGGCCAGCTTCTAATAAACCTGCCATTTCTGAAATGGGGGAGGTGATTAGGGAACCCTTAAAGGAATGTGAAGGGCTGGGGAGTTCTGTCTGTCATGGTGAGTGGCAGAGACAGAGAGCGCACAGTGCCTAAGGTCATAAGGACGAGGCGAGGCTGCCGGGGAGCCGGACAATGTCAACAGAGCCCTCTGCCCGGGACTCTCTCCCCTCCCCCTTTTCCTCCCTCTACCTCCTTTTCTGACTCCCCGTCCCGCCCCACAGCCGGCCCCACTGTCAGAGGAGAGGCAGAGCAGCGTGCTCTTTAAAGCAGGGCTGACAGAGCCAGCGAGCAGCGAGAAGGTGCAGGTACAGCGAGGAGCCAGAGGAGGTACGGGTACAGCGCGGTGGCTGATGAGGCAGGAGTACAGCGAGGAGGTGCGAGTACAGCGAGGAGGCAGGAGTACAGCAAGGAGGTGCGAGTACAGCGAGGAGGCAGAGGAGGTACGGGTACAGCGCGGTGGCTGATGAGGCAGGAGTACAGCGAGGAGGCGCAGGTACAGTGAGGAGGCAGGAGTACAGCGAGGAGCCAGAGGCGGTATCCTGGAGCCCCAGAGGTGAGCATTCAGACCTGCAGGTCACACACACACAGTCCCACACGCGTCTGGGGCTGTTCTCCTGCTCTCATTGTGCTGAGAGCCTTCACTGCTTTTAAGTCATTCGAAGCTTTGGGCGATTTACTGTTTCCTTATATATCCTAAATATTTTTCAGATCTTGTGGAATTATCTTAAGAGGTTAGAAAACTGAACTTTGGAGCTACTGCATTGAATTTCAGTGGGAATTCAGCTCTCTGTAAATGGGAACTTCAATGAATTAAGAGGAGAACCCAGGATCCAAGCACAGAACCTGAGGACCCTAAACCCAGGGAGACCTGGCAGAGACGCAGAGCAGCTGGGTAACAGAGTAGGCGTCACCATGGATGCAGGCGCCGTGCCCCCCCACATGGAGGTCCCGGCCGCGGGGGAGACAGTGTGCACGGCCCTGGCTCGTTGCCAAGCCACTCTGCGGGATGCCGTGCAGGAGCTCCATGTGGACATCAGCGCCTTTAAGCTGGGCGTGGAGCGTCGCCTGGAGGAGGCCGGCCGTCCGGTGGGGCCCCTGGGGCAGCTGGGCTCCGCCGTGGCCCAGCTGCAAGAGGAGAATCGACAGCTCCGGGCCCAGCTGGAGGCCTTGACCCGGCAGGTAGAGGCCCTGACAGGGTTGCTGCAGCTGGCCTCTCAGAACCCACAGAGCCCGGTGACTCCAGCTGAGCCCATCGCGATGTCCTCGAGTCCAACGGCGACCCGCTTGTCCAGCCGTGCCTGCTTCGCGGTGTCCAGCACGACCAGAGTGAGTCCCGTATGTCTGTGCTTCTGCTGTGTTTGGACGTTCTGGTGTTGGTCCAGGCTGGGTGGTCAGTACACTGGTGGTTTGGGGAAGAGGGTGTAGCCTTTGTGAACCAAGGCTTTGGGCCTTTTGCAGGCTCACTGTGTCTGTACACATTAGCACTGATGCTGCTGTGGGACTGAGGCTGAAAACGATCAGGTCAGCTCCATGCTTCTGTGTTCTGAGCCCCGTCCAGGTGGCCATGGTTCTGGTGGCCTGCGATCAGGTCATCTCCATGCTTCTGTGTTCTGAGCCTGGTCCAGGTGACCATGGTTCTGGTGGCCTGTGATCAGGTCATCTCCATGCTTCTGTGTTTTGAGCCCAGTCCAGGTGGCCATGGTTCTGGTGGCCTGCGATAAGGGTATGTCTCCATCCCTATGATGGCTGCTTAAGTAGGGAGTTTGGAAAGAGCCATACACACACCTTCAGCCTGAGTCTCTGCTGGCCTGACAAGCATATGCACACACACACACACACACACACACACACATACCATGTATTCCTATCTTTATGGGGACACTCCATTCATTCCTATG
>JAODKM010000035.1:3496530-3511053 GCA_026780845.1 Petrocephalus sullivani | reverse complement strand
CCTCTGCCTCTGCCCCCCCCGCCCCCCCATTCCCCCAGGCAGCCTTAAGAATTTTTGTTTTTTCCCAACAACAGGTTCATAACACACCCTCTGGGTTATGGCCTCAGCCGCGCCTGTCTTGGGGGGTTTGTGCTGCGTTTGACGCTGGTCTTCATGTGGCCTGCTTCCTGCTCCTTGCATGGCTGCGTTATTTCGGGTGCGTCGCGCCCTCTGCCGCTGTCTCTGGGGGGCTGGGCTGCCTCTCCATGGCAGATCTTTATGTTTCTTACTTACTTTCTTAGCAGCTGTTTGTCTGAAAAACAGCTTAAGCATTTTACGTCGTATTGCTGCTATTTGCTGATGCCGTAAAGCCTGAAATATTCCTCACAGCGTGTGACAGCCGTTTTCATCCTGGGATTTGAACCTGCACACTTTTGGTACGGGCCTGAGGAGGAGGAGGGAAGAGCCTCAGTGAGACGATTCCGCAGGCAGGTGCAGGGGGGGGGGGGCGGCGATCTGTGCCAATGGGATCGGGCCGTGCGAGGATCAGAACGGAGCCACCATGCCCCGAGTGTGTGAGGCACCATGCCACGAGTGTGTGAGGCACCATGCCAGAGTGTGTGAGGCACCATGCCACGAGTGTGTGAGGCACCATGACGTCGAGTGTGTGAGGCACCATGCCAGAGTGTGTGAGGCACCATGCCACGAGTGTGTGAGGCACCATGCCACGAGTGTGTGAGGCACCATGCCAGAGTGTGTGAGGCACCATGACGTCGAGGCGGACGATGGAGCAGAAGCGGCATTAGTCATGTGTAATGGCTGGGATTCCTGCTCCGGATCCAACCGCTCTTACTGCTCTCACACAGGGACATGGCACCTGTACAACTAAAACGTAAGAGTCTGAAGGTGTCCAGTGAGAATAGGGACAGAGCTGAGATCTACATTTGAACAGCCCTATGAGTTAACACACACACTCACACATACACACAAACATTTGTATTCCTATATTAGTGAAGACTGTCTATTAATTTCTATGGGAAAACCCTAATCCCAGTCACACCATGACACCCTTAAGCCCTACCCAGCCCTAACCTTAACCATAAGTAATCAAATACCAGACTTTTGGCATTCTTAGCTTTGTGATTGCATTTTGGGGTGGTGCTGTGGTTAGCACTGTTGCCTCACACATCGGGCACCAGGGTTCAAGCCTACCCAGGTTCCATGTGTGTGGAGTTTGCATGTTCTGCCCATGCCGTCATGGGGTTTCCTCTGGGCACTCTGGTTTCCCCCCACAGTCCAAAAACATGCAGAGGCTAATTGGAGCCAACAAATTGCCCATAGGTGTGAGTGTGCTCTGTGATGGGCTGCCCCCCACCCCCCATCCTGGGTTGTTCCCCGCCTTGTGCCTGTAGCTTGTGGGATAGGCTCTGGACCCCCCGCAACCCAGAAAGATAACTGATTTCAGAAAATGGATGGATGACCACATATTTTTATAAAAATGTGGGAACCAAAAAAATGTCCCCACAGGGTAAAAGCTACAGGTTTTTATTACATTGTGAAGATATTGGGTCCCCACACCGTAATAATTCACCAAAACACACACACTCAGACATATACACACACACATGCACAGATGTGCGAACACACACGAGCGCACACAGACATACACGCAGCCGTACACGCAGACATACATGCAGACATACACGCAGACGTGCACGCAGACATGCCAGCCCATGTACCCTGCAGGCTGCAGCTCTCTAGAAAGATCAGGTGAGAGGCTTTGCTTTGCAGACCTGAAAAATAGCATAGCAGATGACCTCTGCACCCCCCCCTAACCCCACTGGCATGTCACTCTCTGCACCCCCCCTAACCCCACTGGCATGTCACTCTCAGCACCCCCCCAACCCCACTGGCATGTCACTTGAGCAACTCGTCAGCCTCATGGCTCGATCCTCCTGGAAGTGCCATCAGAATGTGGCCGTCGCTCCAAGGTCAGCGTGACACAGAGGACCCAGGATACAGAGGGTCCGGGACACAGAGGGTCTGAGACACAGATGGCCTCGGGATACGGAGGGCCCCGGGACACAGAGGGTCTGGGACACAGATGGCCTCGGGATACGGAGGGCCCCGGGACACAGAGGGTCTGAGACACAGATGGCCTCGGGATACAGAGGGTCCGAGACCCAGAGGGTCTGAGACACAGATGGCCTCGGGATACGGAGGGCCCCGGGACACAGAGGGTCCGAGACACAGAGGGTCTGGGACACAGATGGCCTCGGGATACGGAGGGCCCCGGGACACAGAGGGTCTGGGACACAGATGGCCTCGGGATACGAAGGGCCCCGGGACACAGAGAGTCCCGAGACATAGAGGGCCCCGGGACACAGAGGGCCCTCGGGATATGGAGGGCCCCAAGACACAGAGGGGCCCGGGACTCGGAGGGCCCCGGCCCTGGGTTTGGCTTTCGGGGCCACAGGGGAGGAGGACGTGCCTCAGTGACTCATTGGCGGCTTTTTGTGCCTCTGTTCGGCCGGGAGTGAGTCAGGCGAGGGATGTGGCCACGGGTCACGGCTCTGCTGTTTGTCATCCTCAGCAGTAGAACGTGCGGCCCCGTGACCTGCTAGCCGTGACTCAGTGATACATTATGATGTTATGGCATTGGGGGTGGTTTTCATGGTCTTTATGTTGAGTGGGAAAATATGCCATAGGGAAAAGCATCAGACACCCCCAAAGATTCTCAGAAACTAAAATCAGACCTAGTTGTTGTTTATTGTTTCACCTGCCAGATCATTCAGATCTGGGGAAGGCTTTAGAAGGTGGAGCACGTCAAAGTTTGTGGCTGAAATACCTCCAGCCCTGACTATAATCCCCTGTGGAACAGCCAGCTGTTCACAACCCCCCCCCCCAAGACATTTACCCTCCCAGAATTCCTGGTAGTTGATGTCACCACTCCATTCCCGCATCAGGGCTGCTTCTGGATCCGCTGGTTTGTGGGGAATTTGCCGGATTTCCATGCGTGACGCTCTCAGCCTGCGAGAAAAGGCAAGAGGAGCGCAGAGCAGCGGCATTTTTTTGGAAAAGTGACCTTGTCATTCCAAAGTCCCTTAATCCAGTTTGTGAGGAAGAGGAGCAGACAGGAGCTGCTGCCGTACGAGAAAATGGACAAACTTAATACAGAAAGTTGTCAGATGGGTGACTCTTGTGTTTCTGACGCTCGTTCTCTGAGCGTAGACTCCACACTCTGTCTGCCGGGCTTCTGGGCCGCAGGTCTGAGCATCCGAGTCTCTGAAAACAGAATAAAAATAGGCCATGAGATTAAAAATCAGAAATAGACTGACCTCATCTGTTGTTCTTTGCCTTTGTGCTTTATGCTGGTCATTTAAAGGAACGTATCTTGGCAATGCTGACTCTCACTGTACTTATCAGTCACAAGAAACGGGGAACATCGGCCTTGGAAACCCTGGGTGTGAGCAGCAGCCAGCCACTGGCCCTCACTGCCTGCTCCAAGCCGCAGGTCTGCGGGTGTTAGTAGTGTCATTTGGGTTAAACCTGCCAGAGGCAGACAGTATGTGAGGTGCTGATAAATCTCAGACTAAGGGATAGTTACTCCTATTTGTCTGCTTATAGCTGTTAAGTACCACAACATTTCTCTTAAAACTTTGGGCGACAGGACCATGTACCCCTTGCACGGGCTTGATGGTTCTTCTGTATACTGTCTAGAATCTGGAGGAGGAGTCTATCGAGATGGACCCCGCCCCCTCTTCTGCCGTGCTGGAGAATGGTCACACGTCTGCACCGGGTAGGGCCCTCTAGCCACCTGCTTCCCTTCAGTCTCGTATTCAGGCTGGACAAATGCAGAGCATCACTGAGTGTCCTTGTGCTGCCCTCTTATGTGCACGCAGATAGCTTGGTGGGAGAACAGGAGGAACAGCCAGAACTGAGTGGCCAACCTCAGGAACAAGTAGCTCCTGTCACCATGGTGATGCCACACCTGCCCATCACTGCGACAACCAAAATTGCGGAATCTTCCGTTACCATTGCCGCTAAAACACTTGATCCAGCGAGCAGTCCCATCCAAGCCCTGCCCCCAGCGGTAACTGGCAGTCCTCCAGGCCAGGTGGCTGCAAGTGGTACTCAGGTGCAACCAATCCCAGAGTTTCCTCATCAGTCAGGTGAGGAGATGTCAAAGTTCACAACAGAGTCGCCCCAAGGCGGGTGCGTTGTGATACACTACAACATCACTAAGAGAGACTAAGCAAACCGCGGCCCTTTGCTCTCTGTCAGAGTCTCACTGCTTATATCTAATTCCAGCATCTGCTGTGAAGACATGGAGCCCAAGTCCACTGAGAACTATGGGCGCTACTCGAGTCACAGGTGGGCGCTGCTCCATCAGCCCTGGGTACCTGCTGCTCTCTCCCAGGAGCTGTAACTGGAGCAGGCAGTCACCCTGCTGCCTTCTGCTGGTACCTGAGTCCCGCATCCCCTAACTAGTCCTTGGGCTTTTGCAGAGAAACATGCTTCTGTGACTGCGGTGGCTTACCCTGGCATCTCCCCCCTCAGCAGCCACAGACCGGCTACCAGGTATGCAGAACCTCTGACCTCTGTTCTACTGTCGCCTGAGCAGACAGGGATTATCTGACAGTCCCGTTCCATGGTGGTCAGCATCGTCTCGGGGCTCGTGCTCCACATGATGCGTCATCTGACAGTCTTCTCCATCCATTCCTTGAATCAAACACACTGATAATGTATTTCTGTAAACATAATGACCCTGCCAGACAGGAGTTTCACTAGAAATGTATGAAAAGGCGAGCTACGCCTTTACTGCCAGGCTGATTTTAACAGGAATGAATGAGAACACACTATATAAAATTATTGTGCATTTTCTTAAACCAGTCAGATTATCCCCTTAATCCAGCTGAGTCCTTAAGAAGGTGTGGAGAAAAGGATAGTCAGTGGAGAGCTGCCTCTGTCTGTCTGTCTGTCCTCCTGCCGGCCTGTATGTCTGTGTCTGTCTATCCTCCTGTCCATCTGTCTGTCTACCAGCTTGCCTGCCTGTCTCGCTGTCTGTCTGTGTCATTCTGTCTCTCTGTCTGCCAGCCTATATGTCTGTCTATCCTCCTGTCTGTCTGTCTGCCTCCTGCCTGCCTGCATGTTTGTCTGTCTGTCCATCTGTCTGTGTCTGTCTATCCTCCTGTCTGTCTGTCTGCCTGTCTGCCTGCCTGCCTGCCTGCCTGTCTGTCCATCTGTCTGTCTGTCTATCCTCCTGTCTGTCTGTCTGCCTGCCTGCCTGCCTGCCTGTATGTCCATCTGTCTGTGTGTCTATCCTCCTGTCTGTCTGTCTGTCTGTCTGCCTGTCTGTCCATCTGTCTGTCTGTCTGTCTATCCTCCTGTCTGCCTGCCTGCCTGCCTGCTTGTCTGTCTGTCTGTCTGTCTGTCCATCTGTCTGTGTCTGTTTATCCTCCTGTCTGTCTGTCTGCCTGTGCGCCTGTCTGTCTTTCTACCTATCTGCCTGTGTGTCTGTCTATTTGGACACACCTTTCAGACTGAGTGCAGCCTTCTCTTTGCTGCAGGCGCTTGGATGTGGGAGGAGAGAGAAGAAGGGATTTGCTGAGGTCCCAAACTTTGCCCCGAAACATCAGTGCCCAAGCCCAGTGCTCTCCCATGGAGAAGCTGGGCTCAGAGCTGGGCAGGTAAGCCTCCTCCTCTGTCATCATCATCTCTCTTCATCACTCATCCTCATGAGCTCCTAAATGAAACATCGATCTGCCTCTGTTTTGTGTTTGCCCCCCCCCCGACCCGCAGACCAAAGCTGAAACGCTCCCAGAGCTTCGGCGTGTCCAGTGCTGGCAGCATCAAGCAAGTCCTCTTGGAGTGGTGCCGCTCTAAGACCATCGGGTACCAGGTGAGAGGGGTCACCAGGTCCGCATGAGCAGGGGCCAGACGGGAAGCTGCCGGGATGCTGGGTGACTGGTGTGTGTGCCAGCGCCGTGATCCACGCGTGTTACCAGCCTGTTATTGGTGCCGCTGCATATGATGGCAGCTTGTACACGCCAGGCGATCCAGGCGTTTCTGCTGCATGGGAGTCTAGCGAGGCACAGCCTGTCTGGGCAGGAGGGGCCAAGTTGGGAGGCGGTCTGTGTCACGTGATGAGAATGGGAATGTTAACCTATCCATAGTAGGCAGGAGTACCTCTCTGAGACGGACGCCCGTGAGGTTAAGTGTGAGGTCCTGTTCCACCTTTCACAGCGCAAGCCGGGACGGCCCGTGCCCACGTCTGAATGCCCTGGCACGAGGGCGGACCCTGCGAGGGAAGAGGGTTGTGGGCAGAGTCCGCGATGACTCTATCTGGAAAGCACGTCCCTTTCCTCGGGGGAGGAGGGAAACTTTAACTGTCCAGATCTGTTTCCACCATTAAGGTTTGGGGCGGATGAGCCCCTGGAGGAATTCCACAGTTAGCGAAAATCTCCCCAGAAGTCTGATGATGGTAGCGTCTCCGCTTATCTTTGCTAAACCCCTCATTTATTAATTAAATGAGCTCCTGGTTTTTCCCAGACACTCTGCCTGAGGTGCTGCTTTCATACGCGTGCAGTGGCTCCGCCCCCCACGCCGGCCCCCTCTGTAGGTCTCACGCCTGCAGTGGCTCCGCCCCCCACGCCGGCCCCGGCCCACCTCTCAGTCTCTCTCTTTCCAGAACATCGACATCCAGAACTTCTCGTCCAGCTGGAGCGATGGCCTGGCGTTCTGTGCACTGGTGCACTCCTTCTTCCCCACTGAGTTTGACTACGACCTTCTCTGCGCCGCTGACCCTAGGCACAACTTCAAGCTCGCTTTTGGCTTAGCAGAGTAAGCGTGTTTGTGTATGTGACTGTGGCTGCACCTCTATGCTCTCTAAGCTCTACCCTGTACCGTATCCAAGCAAAGAAATGAAAAATAAAAGTTTAAAACTGGTGTGAAAGAAATCAGATGGCCGCGCCCCTCCCTTGTCTGCGCCCCTCTCCTGCCTACTCCCATGTCCACCCCGCACCCGCCTCCTGCCCACGCCCCTCTCCTGCCCACGCCCCTCTCCTGCCCGCGCCCCTCTCCTGTCCGCACTCCTCTCCTGCCCGCGCCCGCCTCCTGTCTGTGCCCGCCTCCTGCCTGCGCCCCTCTCCTGCCCACATCCCTCTCCTGTCTGTGCCCCTCTCCTGCCCGTGCCCGCCTCCTGTCTGTGCCCCTCTCCTGCCCGTGCCCCTCTCCTGTCTGTGCCCCTCTCCTGCCCGCGCCCCCCTCCTGTCTGTGCCCCTCTCCGGCTCGCAGCGCTCTCCTGCCCGTGCCCGCCTCCTGTCTGTGCCCCTCTCCTTCCCGTGCCCCTCTCCTGTCTGTGCCCCTCTCCTGCCCGCGCCCGCCTCCTGTCTGTGCCCCTCTCCAGCTCGCATCCCTCTCCTGCCCGTGCCCACCTCCTGTCTGTGCCCCTCTCCTGCCCGCGCCTGCATCCTGTCTGTGCCCCTCTCCTGCCCGCACCCCTCTCCTGTCTGTGCCCCTCTCCTGTCTGTGCCCCTCTCCTGCTCGTGCCTGCCTCCTGTCTGTGCCCCTCTCCTGCCTGTGCCCGCCTCCTGTCTGTGCCCCTCTCCAGCTCGCATCCCTCTCCTGCCCGTGCCTGCCTCCTGTCTGTGCCCCTCTCCTGCCCGCGCCCCTCTCCTGTCTGTGCCCCTCTCCTGCCCGTGCCCGCCTCCTGCCTGTACTTGTCTCTAAGCCTCCTACTGTGTGCTGAGCTCACGCTGTCTTCCTCCTGCCTGCCCCACATGCTGCCGTCAGCCTTCAGACTCCCGGCTTCTCAGCCGGAGCCGATCAGGCCGACCACTGAAAGCTGAGCCCCTCTTAGCCAATTTCACAGTCGTCCCTATTGGGTGCCCGCAAGCCCCCTAACCCGGCTCCCAAGCCCCCCCCCCCAATCTCTCCCTCACTCACACATTCCTTCAGACTGACATCACCTTCTTCAGAACATGTCTGTAAAATGTCCAACTAAAATAACATCTAAACAGCCCCCCTTCCTCTCGACCCCCCAGAGAGAAGGCTGGATGCGACCGCCTCATTGAGGTGGAGGACATGCTGGTGATGGGTCCCAAGCCTGACCCCATGTGCGTCTTCACATACGTCCAGTCCCTCTACAACCACCTGCGTAGGTTTGAGTGAGGATCTGGCATGTGACCTGGATGGCGGCCCGCTTTGTCTTCCAGGACAGAAGCCCCCTGATTTTAGCTCAGCAGCTGCTGGGGCTGATGGACTTGAAGCAAACAGAAAACAGGGCTGCCACATTGTCATTTTAATGTCTATGGAACCATGGTCCGCAGCTGAGTATCACATTATATTGTTTCTTGTATAAATACAGACAGATTTACATATATTTGCATATATATGAATGGTTGCGGGCATTGCTGGAATTTTTATGGACTGTGTGTAAGGTAACCCCCTCCTGGTAACCCCATCTATCTCTCAGAATGTGACACGATGTGAAAGCTGGTGTTTGAGGAATGTGGATTTTGCCCCCCCCCCCCCACTTTAATCTGGTTTCAATTTGTTCTGTTAAGTTTAGCCGTGTTTTGAGAATCGTGCCTTTCGTTGAGTTTTTACTCAGAAGTCCCTGGGGATTTGTTTGTCATTAGAAGCGGCAGAGAGACTCAGACTGGCCGCATGCCCAGTGTGCTGCAGTGTGAGGACCTGTAGTGTGACACACACACGTATCAGAGGCAAAAGGGAACCGCAGTCAGCGGGCACAAGGTACCCCGAGTTTTACCAGACTGAGGCAAAAAAAGGAACTGGAAAAAATGAAAAATTATATTGGGCTGTTTCCAGGCCATAGGAGAAATGCCTAAATTCCACCCTGCAGTGCACAATGACACAGAATACTGGGGATGCTGAGGACGCTGTAGATAAATGTCTGAAACTTCTGGCTTTACGTAACCAGATCTGTGTGTTTTATGTAATATGTATAAGATTTATTTTCTAATTCACTTAATTCAAAAGTTGCTTTACCATTCATGGAGAGATGAGGCTATTTTAAAGGTCCTAAAACAATTTCCTGTATTGAATATTATAAAAAAAAAAGAACCTATTTTATGAGTGGAACACATTTGCCATTTATTGGTGGTGATTTCCTGTAATTGGTGTCGCACCTATACTCACTCCACAATGTACTCAGCAGATTCTCAGCGCTCGTTCAAGGACCTACAAGGCCACAAGGGGAGCGACATAATCACACTTTTCACTTAAATTCATCATAGGCGCTACATTTCAGCAATGGATGACTTATAGAACAGGGCTGGCCAACCCTGCTTCTGGAGAGCCACAATCCTGCAGAGCTTAGGTGCAGCCCTAATGTAACACACCTGATACTGATAATCGGGCCCTTCAGAAGTATCTCAGTATTAGAGTCAGCTTTGCTTCTACATAGCTGACTCTAATTGAGATGCTTCTGAAGGGCCCCATCCTGCTGTTGGAACATCACCTGCCAGGAGGTTTTCACAAGTCTGGCCTTAATTAGCATCAGGTGTTTCTTAATGGCCTAATAATGAAGGTGGTAGGTTGTTAGCAGTGTGGGTCTGACCGAAAGCTTTCTAGCGGGTGGTGATGCAGCAGGACTGAGGAACACTGACTGGCCTTGTTTATACTGACGGTCTTTTCAGTAAATGAAAGAATTTGACAGGGTTTTTATAGGATTACATTTATTTTCCAAGTCAAAAATAATCACAGAAGTGTTTTACGTATAAATACATGAAATCCTGCACAGAAATGAAAAAAGTCAGTCTTCACAAAATCCTGTTCTCTTACATGCAGTCACCACCAGCATCACGGCCTTGATCCTTTAAACCATATTTATTTTGATTTATCCAGTGCAGGGACAGGAGTTTTAGCCATGATGTTCCATCACACATCAAAGGACAAAGAGTCACACATTCCCCTTAATAAAGGAGGCAGGTTTTATTCCTGTTTGTTTCTCTTCCTGTATGTGGCAGAAGACCTGAGCAGTGGTTCACCAATCAGGAATAAACCTCATGACAGACTTACTGAGAACAGAAGAGCACACCGGGACGGCATATTCTGCAAAATGCATGGAAGGTGTTTAGTACCACAGGAAGAATGTAAAAGGGGAAGGTAAGGCCTGCATGATGCAGTGCAGCTGCAGCAGCCAGCTCAGCAGAGGCTGGTTTCAGTCTGGAGGTTCCACTAGGCAGGTGCCGGGGCTCTCGAGTGCCACGTTTCCATTAGAGAACCAGCTGTGTGCCACTAGGGTTCCCCTAGCTCTCCTTCCATTGTCCGGACCAAAACGTAGAGCTCAGCCAGGCCCACCACGGAGGCTGCGATCACGGCAGAGATCACCCTCTGCAAGGCAGCCATGGGAAACCTCACAAGCCCTCCTGAATAACACTTAATGCAAACAATGTACCGTTTTCCTGTCTTAAGTACCATTTTACATGCCTATGCAGGTTCTACCACATTTCAGCCAGCCATATCCATCTAGAATTTTACTTTACAGAGAATATCTGTCAGGCTGCAGCCCTGGGGTGAAGGTAATGGAGACGACCATCCCTTTGACTGGTTCTATAGAAACAATGAGGACCTTTAAAACATGTTTTCTCCTAAAACAGTCTGAAACGGTGTAATGTAACAATTCTCTCAGGCAAATGGTCTGCACTGTTTCTTCATTACAGTCTACGGATATGGCTGTAAGCAGATCTCAGTTGAGCTCCTTACCGCAGTGGTCTCAGTGAACAGGTACTGGCTGCCCAGGTAAGCGCAGGCAAACGCAGCCACCACCGTCACCAGGAAGTTGAACACAGTTATGAAGGCAGCTTTGACTGAGCGCACTGTGACACAGCGGGCAGATGGAAGTTAAGGGGAAGCAGACGACCATCAGCTACAAATAGTCTTTGTAATCGGAATCAGACCACTGACCTTGTCTGCCAATGTCAGCTAGTGTTCCTGGGCGGTTCAGTTCCTTTGTTGATGAAAAGATAACAAATGCACATTGCTTCATGAAAAACACTCTTAAGAGACAGCAGCACTTCAGGTTAATGTCTGAAGGCATAGGCTGTGCGTACCTGAGGGTTCACATTCCTGGTTATCCTCATGTATTCCTCATTAGCTAGTTTCGCTTTAATCTGCTCCAATCGAGCCACCAGCTGGGGATTCTTCAAGCAAAAGAGCAGACAGGCAGGATCCTTAATGACAACTACTATCCTATTATATTATTAGTATTACTTGTGCAAGAAGACGGTGCCACACTTACCCTGGGAGGCTTTTCATAGTGGGGCAGATGCACTGAACTGTCCTGCAGCAGCTCGTGAAGGTAGACCGGATACCCTGCCGTTAAAAATTACAGTCATTACATTAGACCTTAAAAGCAGAGGGTGCGGGGCTGAAGCGGGGCATACCGGCATCCCGGAGGTATCTGTGTAAGCTCCTGGCGGTGCTGAAGGGCAGGACACACGGCTGCTCCTGCTCCAGGAGCGACGCCAGTTCCTCCCGCAGTCCATCCGGGATGGAAGACTCCTTCTCCATCAGATCCATCACCCTCTCGCGAAATTTGTCCCCGAAGACAAATGACGAGGCCATCTCTGGTGTGTTTCTGTATATATCAGAAATACCAAGCGAGCCAAGCAGCCTGTCACACAGGCTGGCTAAGAACTACGATCAGACCTCGGCCTTTATTTTATTACTTATATATAAGTCTGCACCATGCACGCTAACTTTTAAGCCGACTTTCTCTAGCTATCTCGTAGAGGTAATTGTCCGGCGTTAAACCCGGAAGGCGTTAGTCCGCGGACCAAGAGCGCCTGGCTGCGACGGAGGCCGCCATGACAGTGTGACGTAGCCGCCATGACGTAGGCCGCCATGACGTAGGAAGCCGGAAGCTCGCTTCCGGACGCAGAGGCTAGGGAGCTGCAGAGTCAATAGGGCCCCTGTCAGCGTAGATCGTAGGCAACACGTCGCATAAACGGCGGATGGTCGCGGTCACGTCGCCTTCCAGCACGAAACATCGCGTTTTATTCGCGAAAACGTCGCGGTGTTAAAAAGCGTCGCTCGTCAAAACGTCGGATCATCGCGTTTAACTTAAATATCGCTTGTTGGTAGGGAAAAATACGCATCACATAAGACCTTGTTTAAAAAAAGGGTTTGTGTGCCTCTGGAAGTATAATATTACTAAGATAATATAGTAAATAATACATTTTTACTAAATAATGTTATACACTCACCGGACACTTTATTAGGTAAGCCTTGCTAGTACCGGGTTGTACCCCCTTTTTTGTACCCACTTCACCCTCTTAATGGACATTAAAAAGAAGGGCTAAAGCTTTGGTTGATGAAAAGCTACAATTAGCACATTTACAAGAATTGCACTGTTGGGACTCTCAAACAGAGACAGTAAGTAAAGATGTTTGTGATTAAGTCATATATGAGGATTTTGATGTATTGGGTTAATTTACAGCACTAATTTGTTGTATTTTGTTGATTTACTTCCAGGCCAAAAAAGCAATTTGCCTTGCTGGACAGTTCTCTACTGAGGAAACGTCCGTCCACTTTCTCTCAGAGCGGGAATACTACTAACAAAAGAGAAGATTATCGTTCCTGCCACCACTATCAACACAAACCACTTCCAAGGTACAAAGATGAACATCATTTTACAGAATCACTCATTTACATACTCCAAATGCTCACCTACCACTGTTTGTTTCTGTTTTATCCTCAACAAAAGCAGATCTAGTCACTCCGGGACCATCCAGCACACAGTCAAGAACACGTGAGTATTAATACATTTAATACCACACATCATGCATAAAACATTCAAAATACATAATATATGCTCTCTAAATGAACAAATGCCTAAATATGTTAACAGTCGCACCACTGGCTCACCCTGTTCCAGGAAAAACTGAGGGAGACTCCTCACTGGAATACACCGACATGCAACCATCAAGAAAAAAAAGTTAGTAACATAAACTACCTAACTTGGTTATGGGCATTTCTTTAAACCCATATTTTTTTAAATAATATTTTCAGATAAGCCATAATATTTTGAAGTAGTGTGAGTGGCTGTATGTAAAAGTACTTTTGTAATCCTATCAATACCTTCAAGATGTTACCATCTCTGAGATTACGACAAAGATGCATTACGTAGTGAAATTTCACTGTTTGTTAACAGTAACAAAGGAAGTAAAATAACAGAACGACTGCTTGCAAGCGTCTTACCCATTTTACAGGGACATCAGATGATGAAATGAAGTAATATTTTGCTGTTATTCTTACAGATGTTGCTTTGAAAACTCGGTTGCCCACAGGGCAGCTAATACCAAGCCAATGCACACGTACGTAAGCTGAAAACAAATCTGCATCTATACATCTCTCTCGATTTATGTCTAAATAGTTAATGCTGTATTCTCTATTGTTGACCTTACAGCAACAGAGAGGATCCTGCTGCAGATGCTGGGGGAGTTGCAGAGCCAGGTCCAACACCTGACAGAGATTGTTACCCAAAGACTTCCCTTTTTGGGTAACAGTCCTGCAGAGACACCATTAACAACCGCAAGTGTTTCTTTTTTCCTAGTCTAAATAAAGTTTCAAGCTGTATTTAAGTTTATATTTCATACCAATTATATTTCTAAATGAATTACTATTGACTCAATTACAGAGATTTTTAAAATACTTTGAACTTCAAATAATGTATTCTTTTATTTTAGATGTAGCTAAATAGATTTACTGATCACTGTTACCCAGGTCTTTCTTTAAGAATCTATTATTTTTTCAGTGTGCAGAGGATGGTGGGCTTCCACTGCAAGACATTGAGGAGCTGAAAAACATTGAAATACAGTTGGGAAATGTTGAGTTTAAGAACAAACTGGTATGATTATGGTTTTAGAAAACTACCATATACATAGATAATACATGGATACAAAGAAAAATAATATATACTTATATATACATACAGTACCCAATAGTATGTAATAAATTTTGTATGACCGAACATCTTTTGTCATCTCCAGGTTTCCAGACTATCAGTGGCTGGGGGGCAAACGCTAAAAAAAACAGTGTGGAGGATCTGTGGTAAGGTGTTTGCTCCCCAGTTGGCGGTTCATTTAAACTGGTGTGGCAGAGGGAGCAAAACTGCGATGAGGAACACAAACATCATAGGTGTGATTACCCGTAAGTAAAACCAATGTTTAAGCAAAATTAAAATTTGACCTTTCGGGATAAAGTTTTATCCTAAAGGTTTAAACACAATATGGGGTGGGTTGCCCAAAAGCATCGTAGCGCTACGTAGTTCGTTATCGAGCACTTAAGATTAAATAACGAGGCCGCCCCAAACCCTTTGTAATTCAGGTAGTTCGTTATCTCGCTCGTAGATTTACGACCCACTCGTTATTTTATAAGTATAGCTCGTTATTTGAACTTTTGCCTGCTGTCCTGTCACAGAGACGCAGAGATCGGCCAGGATACATCACAAAAACACACTGGCGGTCTTCTTTGGCCAACGTAATACTACTGATGATAATTAACCGATAATTAACG
>JAODKM010000035.1:3470217-3480575 GCA_026780845.1 Petrocephalus sullivani | reverse complement strand
TGTGAGTGAGCAGGCGGGCAGAGATGTGGTGTGTGAGTGAGCAGGCGGGCAGAGATGTGGTGTGTGAGTGAGCAGGCGGGCAGAGATGTGGTGTGTGAGTGAGCAGGCGGGCAGAGATGTGGTGTGTGAGTGAGCAGGCAGGCAGAGATGTGGTGTGTGAGTGAGCAGGCGGGCATTTAACCCACGTGACACTGTGACACAGCAGTCAGCAGCTATTTCAGCGCCCAGGGAGCACAGTTTTGGGGCGGTACCTGCCCAGGGTATCTCGGTGGTACTTTCAGGTCGGGGACTCAAACCAGCACCCTTCCCATTACACAGTTACTGGGCTAACCGTGATGGCACCACTGCCCAGGTCTGGCTGCTTTGGCAGGGGACCTGAAGCAGGCCGCGAGTCACGTCCCGACACGTGGCCCCCAGCCAGCCACACCCCTGTCTCCTTCCATCCTCTCCATCCGCATGTCTCTTCCTGAGTGCTGCCCTTTTCCTTTGTTTATTAAATGCATTACATCTGCTTCCTGTTAATTTTAATATGTTTTGTTTGTCTGTATGTTTTTAATTGAGCTCCCTCTTAATTGTGCCCCTCCCCATACTTCAGTTCACTATCCAGGCATGAGACGCCCGTAGCAACACAATTTCACACTTTATCGATCACAGGCCTTTATTGAATACAATCTGTACTGCAAACAGAATAACGATTTAAGCACCTCCATATTTACTGAGATATTCAAGGTCTATTAAGGAGAGAAAAGCCACAGAACTGAAGGGTTTGGGTTCCTCAAACCCACTTCCGACCCACACATGACAGGGGTGACAGAGGTGCTCAGGGCCGTAACTCCAGAGCGCATGACGGGGGTGCTCAGGGCCGTAACTCCAGAGCGCATGACGGGGGTGCTCAGGGCAGAGAATCACCAGTGTATGTACCTGCTGTTTGTATCATCTGGCTCTTTCTATAAATGTGCATCGCGACTGGTCAGTACAGTGAGCATGTGTTATATTGGGCCTTGGTACAGTGTGGATGTGTTTGGATGGAGAGGGGCTGCGCAGTCAGGGTGTGTTTGGATGGAGAGGGGCTGCGCAGTCAAGCTGAGGAGCTGCGGGTGATTTGACCTTCCGTCTGGTTTCCTCGTTTTGCCAGGATATTGGTCTAGGTGGCGGAATGGAGCCATTGCGGTGATTCACACTGGGCCGCCATAGCCTGGACACTTTCCCTCTGTCCATGTTGAATATTGACACATCATTTAATAATAATATGAAGCACAGACAGCTGAAGCACTGAGACCACCTGGTTTTGTAACTTGGTGGGGGGGTGTGGGAGTGCGGGGGGTGCGGGGGACCACAGCGAAGCAGTTTGAGTCTCTCTGACGGAGCTTTGCCCATAGCCATTGCAGATGGCGGGGGGGTGACGTGAAAAGCCCCCGTCTCTGCATCTGACCGCTGCTGTTTGCCTCCCTGGCTGTGTATTTATTACTGACTGCATTTCCCACGTAACTGACTGACAGGTACATGGCTCCCATTCAGGCCAGCTAGGTAATGGCGCCCCTTCCCCGTCTCCTCCCAGCCTGAAGGCGGTGCTTTCAGTGCCCCCTGCCGGTGACACCCTGGACCTGTCGGGGATCCCACTCGCCGCGCGGGACATGGAGCGGCTGTGCGGCTACCTGCAGCGCCATGCGGCGCGGCTCCGCAGCCTGGAGCTGGGCTTCACCGAGCTCACGGACGAGGCCTTCCTGCTGCTGCTGCCCGGCCTGGCGGCCCTGCCGCGCCTGGAGACGCTGGCACTCAACGGCAACCGGCTGACGTGCGCCGTGCTGCGCCAGCTCACTGACGCCCTCAAGGACCCGGGCAGCTTCCCCAGCGTCACCTGGATCGACCTGGGCAACAACGTGGACATCTTCTGCCTGCCGCAGCCCTTCCTGGTGAGCCTCCGCAAGCGCTGCCCCAAGCAGGGCAACCTGCCCACCATCCTGGAGTTCGGGGAGAGCCAGGCCAGCGAGCCAGAGAGCCGGGCGGACAGGGACCCCGACGGAGACGACACCACCCGGACGGAGAGCACGGGGGAGCTGCGCTCGGAGGTGGAGGGCGAGATGGGCGGCGAGACCGAGATCGAGGAGATGCTGGAGGAGCTGCTGGATTTCGACCGGGAGGCGCAAGGCGGGGAGTATGAGCTGGAGGAGGAGATGGAGGACAGCATGTGGATGCTGGAGAGGAGGGGGGGCTCCTCCAGGAGGCGCAGGAGGGGGGCGCAGAGGGCGACCAAAGCCGAAGCAGAAGAGGACAGCCAGAGCTGCTCCAGCCAGTCACAGCAGTCTTCTGAACCTGCTGAGTACCAGCTGACTGGCCACAGCAGCAACCAGACCTGAAGACGCTGTGGTCCCGCCAGTGCTCTGTCAGAAACACATGAGAAGGAAACCAAAGAGAAGGAGGAAGGAGACTCCGGTCATCTCCAAGCGACATCCAGGGGGCAGGGCTGCAGAACATCAGACAAGATCCTTTTTCTCATCATTACTGCCGTCACTCGCATTATTTCCACATGACACGTGTGTAATATACTAAGAGGCATCGCATATGTCAATTAACAGGAGGAGGAGTGGCTTTCTGCCACCTGCAGCCGCGCATGCCCTGCGTGGTCCGTCGCATGCCTTCCATCTTCAGCACCTTGCTGCTGTGTGAGCCAGCCTCTCTACCGCCAGTCCAGAGTGCGACACAGCTCTCATTGTGGGCGTGTCCGCTGTGCCCCGGACGGCGTGAGAATGTGCCAAAGGGGCGGTCCGGAGGTGCAGGAAGTGACATCACCAGACTTTACTGGGCCTTGATCTGGAGACTTGTGCTGGGAGGCGAATGGAGAGGAATACCATGGTGATTTCTTTTTCTCCATCTTAGAGCGGCTCAGTATATAAGAAGATGAATCACAAAATCTAATAATAAATAATAATTTGGCGTGTAATTTATATATTATACATTATACGCATACAGTAACATTTGATTGTATTTCAAAATGTTTTATATTACACTGTTTTTTTGATAAGTTGGATAATTTATGTGTTGCTGTCTTCAGGCTGTATTCTGTCCACATTAATGTGCAGCTCCAAGGCAATTTCCGAATCGGTGAGCGTACAAGGTGGAGGTGTACAAGTGTCCTGTGCAGACATCCCTGTCTCTTTCCTTTGTTTGTTTAATTGCTTAATACATTATTAATCCAGATGATACCATTTTGCCTGTGTGTGTTTGACGATATCACTTTATCTCTGTGTGTTCTCTGATGCATTAGCCAATCATTGCTTACCAAACATTCTTTTCTTCAATGTTTTTAGATAAATTATCATATATTCACCTTTTAAGGGCTCCTTGGAGGCCGTCTGCCTCGCATCTTAACAGGAATCCCACTCTTGGCCCACGCTGTGTCTGTCTGCCCAACGTCAGCTTGTACCCTTTGTGGGGAATGTCTGCCCACTGTCTCTGCCCAAAACATTCCCATCTGCTCTCACAGGCCCATCCGCCCATCCTTGAATACACCATTGTACATCTTTCTGTGTCTGACCGCAGCACGGAAAGTGGAAAAGTTAGAAAAGCAGGCCGAAATCTCTGCCCACCTTGCAGCGTGCAGTCAGTCCCTGTGCATCTCTCCTGCCAGCTGAGCCACAGGAAAGGCAAGAAAGGAAGCGGCCTAAGGACGGGGACGTCCGGGGGCTGCGCTGCCTCTGCTTGCTGGGACGTCCGGGGGCTGCGCTGCCTCTGCTTGCTGGGACGTCCGGGGGCTGCGCTGCCTCTGCTTGCTGGGACGTCCGGGGGCTGCGCTGCCTCTGCTTGCTGGGATGTCCGGGGGCTGCGCTGTCTCTGCATCTCTCTGTCCTGCGGTGTTTCCCAGCCTGCTGCCCTGAATGGGGTGGCTGTCAGCAATTCATCTAACAATAAAGCTGTGCTGTCGTTCCAGAAAAGGCATTTCTTGCTGTTATGGCATGAGACTAGACTTGCTGTTAATATAGTGCATCTTTACAAACAATTCACAGTATGCCTGACAGTAGTTTATAGATTTTTATAGGAAATTGAAAAGTGGCGGAAATTGCCAATATTGGTAAAAACTGACCACTATTTCCTGACTCCTTCAGCAATAGCAAGTAAGCGAATTCCTGGAATCCCAAGTACAGACAGGAAATGTAGTAAACGGTTACAAACTGGCTGTCCTACTCCATTGGGGGACCCGTTAGCTCAGGGCCACCGCTTGCTTGCCTTGTCTCCTGAGGTCTTTTGTGTAGCTTAGCAGCCATAGTGTGACTGGTTGTAACCCTGGGAAGCTCATTGCCAAAATAACTTTGCAGAGTTTTTCTTTAAATGTTACGTATTACACTCCATGTAATGCTTGTACAATTCCTGCTTGGGCTCATCATATAAACACGACCTTTATTTCCCCAAGAGGCAGAATCTGTGTTTAGCAGAAGATAACCATGGAAATGCATGGTTACTCACGATAAACAAAGAAAATATTATAGTTGTTTTATTTCATTCCCACGTTCTCTGAAAGGTGCATATCACTCAAGACTCACTTCTTAAAATGAATTTGACGTTTTGTTCACCTTCAGCACCAATATCAGGGTAGAGTTTCCTTTAAGGGCACAACTCTGAGAATAATGAGCCTGAGTGTCATCCATCCATTTGCCATGAACCTGTTGAAGAGGAACAATAAATATCAAATGTTCATCTTGACTCCAATGTTCAGATGTTCTATTCATCAATAGGCTGAAGCTGCTTTACAATCTTTGAGATCCAAATGGAGATTATATAGATACTCCTGTTGGAATTCTCCTCTGAAGTTTAGTTCACTTTTCAATCATCCATTCCTCCTCTTAAAATCTCAGGTCCTGTATAGAGAGCCCACGTGCTCCTGGCTGGATGGTCACAGAGGCCCAGCCCTTCAGTCACGTACCCGATAGAGCAGCAGAACCACAGCAGAACCAGTGGGACTGTGCAGACGATGCCCAATCTGTGGCGTGCCTGGGGGCAGGCCGTGGGCCCCAGCATGAGGCCAGCCCATTGGATTGGTATAAATTCAATTAGCCCTCATTTCACGTGGCTTTTGTATCTTCATTAGCATAAAAAGTAAAAGCATTAATCCTTGCTCTTCTGTGATGTTCATGCTTCCTGTAAGTTTATCCACTTCATTACAATTCCACGGATCAATTAGGAGTAATGGATTTTCACGGTGGCACTCGGGGATCAGGCACTGTGCAAATCACATGGCAAGGGGGACGGCGGGATAGGGAAGCTGTTACCAAAGGAGACTGTCGCTGTGGAAACAAGGGAAGGTTTTTTTATCCACCAGGGATAATGAATGCCATGCATGTTTTTCATGAAGGTGGGTCTAACCTGCGCCCCCTGGTGGAGGATGACCCGAGTGCCAGAGCTCCTCTGCCGCAGAGACTGCCCTTCCTTTCTCTGTATGTGGGCAGAGTGTCCGGCCAGGTCTAGTTTTGCAGCCGTGTACAGACAGCAGATTTAAAGCCTCCACACTCAGGTGTTCTCACTCATCAAACAGCACTCTCTGTCTCTCTGCCTCTATCTCTCTGTCTCTGTCTCCCTGCCTCTATCTCTCTGTCTCTGCCTCTGTCTCTCTGCCTCTATCTCTGTCTCTCTGTCTCTCTGCTTCTATCTCTCTGTCTCTGTCTCTCTGCCTCTATCTCTCTGTCTCTCTGCCTCTGTCTCTCTGCCTCTATCTCTCTGTCTCTGCCTCTGTCTCTCTGCCTCTATCTCTCTGCCTCTATCTCTCTGTCTCTGTCTCTCTGCCTCTATCTCTCTGTCTCTGCCTCAGTCTCTGGCTCTCTGCCTCTATCTCTCTGTCTCTGCCTCTGTCTCTCTGCCTCTATCTCTCTGTCTCTGCCTCTGTCTCTGTCTCTATGCCTCTGCCTCTGTCTCTGTCTCCACCTTTCCTAACTGGGTATTTTCAACCATAATTTCCACCTTTGTTGTTCACAAATTGATTTCAGGTACATTTTACTTTAATTTTAGTCTGCATTTGTGTGGCAGTGTAAAAAACAGGACTCCTATCTAATATGTGTCAGTGATATTTATGGGATGTTTAAATGTATATATGGTATAAGATCTGCTGAAAGGTTTGCAGAGGTTTGCAGAAGATGTGGTTCACATGTACATGATCAAAAAAACAGTACCAGTTTGTGCAATAACGTGTAAGTGGGGCTGTACTGTCAAGGGTCTGCCAATTGTACCCTAGCTATAGGTAAATGTACCTTTCAAGGTATGGAAGTGGACTCTGAGGAGCATTTTTGTAACATCAGGGGTACATTCACGTTTTTTGTAACTTGGGGAACAAGATTGCACCAGGGCTGTATTCTCTTTATCTGATAGTGTGGCATTTCAAGTTAGAATACTTTGCATTTAAAACATCTGAAAGCTTTTGATAGAAGATAAAGCATACATTTGTCCATCCATCCATCCATCCATCCATCTTTCAATCGCTTGTCCTGCTCACTGTCAGTTAAATCATTCCTGGATGCATTATTTCACCAAATCTGTGCACACAAGTTTAGGGTTGAAATGCATACCAAGTAACAGGAAGTTTGTGCTCAGTTGTGCTGACAAGTGCAGTTGTCATGCAAAATGTATAGTTATATATACGCCGTTATCTATATGTATATTGCTGGTTGTGTATATATGTACAATTTATAATAAATGGAAGGATATAAATAAAATTACTTTTGGCTGGACCAAAATTATATTACAGACTTAATATTTAATATAAAGCCTATGAAATATTTTATAGGCTTAATATTATATGTTGTAGATGTTCTGTACGTGATTTCGGGCAGAGTTTTTTATTTTAATTTTATTTTTTATTTAAATAAGACTGGAAGACTGTTTCCCTCAGCCTATACCATATGCGGCCCAGAGCGGACTACAGGCGCCCCGGCCCGCCGCCCTCGGCCGACCGGGATTAGTAGCTGGAAGGCGGATGAATGAATGAATGAATGAATGAATGAATGAGTGAATGAATATTATGCGCTGCCTTGCACTGGTAGTCTGCGCTTTACTGCCACCTTGTGGTGCCTTTAGCCATAACACTTATTTATCACAAATTGTGTGGAAACAGGCGACAGACAGAGTACTGTCAGCCCCGGGTTGGGGTTGATACCCGCTTCCGTAAGTGCGTAAGTGCATGTAGGCTACTTATGTGGAGTTTGCATGCTTTCGTGTGGGTTTCCTCCGGACACTTCGATTTCCTCTCGCAGTCTAAATAGATGCAGTTAATTGGGGGTTTCTAAATTGCCCATAGTGTATGGTTGTCCATTCAGCCATTCATTTTCTTGTCCTATTCAGGATCGCGGAGTGTCCGGAGCCTGTGTGTATGGTTGTATATGTGGAATTGCGATGAAGCGGCCTCCAGGGTGCCCCGTGCTCTGGGCCGCTGATGGATGATAATAATGACGTGCATGGCAGGTGGGTTGTTGCAAATAATCAATTCAGTTTAGAAGTTTATCTACAGAAACGTTTAATACAGCAACATTATGTGGGTAATTGTACATTGGAGCCGTATAAAGCAATATAAAATACGGAATATAGTGCATTGATCTGATTCCACGGATTTTTAATTTTATTAGCTTTAGATGTAATTTGTTGCCTAATATTTATTGATCAGTCTAATGGTCCAACCAGCGACCTCATCAACATGGCTGCCCATGTCGCCCAGAATGAAGCATTTCCGGTTTGCCATGACGCCCGTCCCTCCGCCCCCCAGCCACATCACAAGAAAAAAATTCTTAAAAAACATCACATCCGGTTGATGAGGTCAATTTTCCTCCCAGGGCCGCCATTTCAGTTTTTTGAAGTTAGTTGCGACAAGTTCAAAGATTTGATTGAGAATTCCGCCGAAACAGGCACGGAGCCTGTGGGAGGGCCGAGGCATCCCGGGCGCCGCCGCGGAGCAGCAGCCCGTTCGGCTGGGGGCTGCACTCGGTCTGTGGCCGCGTCCCCTGAGCGCGTCCCCGGGCGGCAGCCAAACTTTCTTGTATGACCTGATACCGCGAAGCCCGGAGAGGCGAAGGCCCGCGAAGCCCCGGCGCTCCGGGAGCAGCCATGGCCGGCCATTTCGACGCCGAGGACCGCGAGAGCTGGTACTGGGGCCGGCTGAGCCGACAGGAGGCGGTGAGCCTGCTGCAGGGCCAGCGGCACGGCGTGTTCCTGGTCCGGGACTCCGTCACCATCCCCGGCGACTACGTGCTGTCCGTGTCGGAGAGCTCCCGGGTGTCGCACTACATCGTGAACAGCGCAGGTGAGCGAGCGGCCCTGGCCCTAACCCTAACCCGACCAGGGCGCCGTCCCGCCCGCCTCCTTTCATACCGACACGCTGCCTTTATTTGGGGCTGATCGCGGGCTTATGCGGGGGTCTTCCGCCGGGATATTCCGCCCCCCCGACGCAGTTAGGAAATCGGAGTTTTTTAAAAAAGCATCGTTTCCAAAGATGGGCTCCAGGATGTGGCGGATATGCGGCTCACCACAGTGGGCTAAGCCGAGACGTCGGATTCCTCATTCCGCACTCGGGCTGCCAGCTGGCGATTACATGCCACCCATTGGAAAGGAAATCATAGCCATTTTCTATGAAACCGTTTTTTCTCATGTAAATTCCTTGATGCTTTGAGTTCAGGGTCTAAAGGGCTAATGTCCAGCTTCTGACAGCCATTACCTCTCCCACCCCCACAGGGCATATTGCTTCTCGATTCCGCATCGGGGATCAGGAATTTGACACCCTTCCGGCACTGCTGGAGTTCTACAAGATCCACTACTTAGACACCACCACATTAATTGAGCCCATCAGCAAGGCCAAGCACCCTGGCCTGGCCAGTGCCAGTACGGGCAGTGCCCCCCAGCGCCAGGATGAACCAGAATATGTGCGCGCCCTCTTCGACTTCCCTGGCAACGATGACGAGGATCTGCCATTTCGCAAGGGCGATGTGCTGCGGGTTCTGGAGAAGCCGGAGGATCAGTGGTGGAATGCTCAGAACTCAGAGGGTCGCACCGGCATGATTCCCGTGCCCTACGTGGAAAAATACAGGCCATCCTCCCCGAGCAACGCAGCCTCCACTGGGCCTGGAGGAGTCACGTCAGCAGGGAATGGCGACGGCATCCGTGCCCAGCCCCCAGGCCTGGGTGAGCCGGGCCCCTATGCCCAGCCCAGCCTTAACACACCGTTGCCCAACCTGCAGAACGGCCCTGTCTATGCCCGAGTCGTCCAGAAGAGGGTGCCCAATGCCTACGACAAGACCGCCCTGGCCCTGGAGGTACCAGTCTTCTGTTTGCTCCGAATGCCTACCTATCTGCTCTGAACAGCTTTCTGAATCTCTCTGTAGCAGAGCCAGCTGGAAAGTTGTCCATGTCAATAGCTGACATGTTTCTGTCTTGGGAATTTTTCCTTAATGTCTTTCTACTTGCTTGTATTTGGGGGAAGTTACAAATGAACCCCAAAATAGTTAAGGTAATAAAGAGGCTGTAGCCTGTAGCCTGCATCCCTCTGGGGGGAGTGCTTGGTGTGGTGGGCCCTTGTTCTCCTTGTTTGTGGGTATGAGACGTTTATTTTCAGAGGGGTTTTTGGTTGTAACTAGGCCTGCATGATGTGCGATGCTAACACTGACATCACGAGTTGAATTGAAAGCCTTTACTCCAGTATGATGACAATAAAGGCTTTCAGTTCAATTCATGTTCCGCACGTGCACATGGCAAGGACCGCGGTTACTGGAATGAGATGAGGCTTGGGCACTAAGTCCTATTTTTTTGCGCTTTCATACAGTCCAGACTAGAGGTCGACTGATATCGGGTCAATATTTCACATTTTTTGATGTATCGCATCGGTCGATATCCTCGTGTAGTACGCCGATTTACAGACAGGCACGTCTGCGGGCAGCCCAGTTGCTGTTGAACACGTGACCCATGCTGCCATCTGTGCAGGACCCCAGCCAGAACTTTCATGATGGTCTTGGGAGAGAACAGAACAGCTTAAACTCTGGGGCTGGTTGCACAAAACACCTTAAGTTAAGATTTCCTTAAAATCAAGTTGGTTGCACAAAACCTCCTTAAATGTCCTCCTTAAGGTTTCCTAAAAATGTCCACGTAAGTATTTTTAAGTTTTTCTCCTTATCTTGGTCTTATACATAAGCAATCCCTAAAGTTCCCTTAGCGGTCGCACAAAAGACCAAAGTGAGGTGAATAACTTAAGATACCCCTGACTGTACCTTAACCGCAACATGGCGAAAATGAACGCATCCCGAGAAGAGAAATTTGCGCCTGGATACGATCATGATCAATTGATCTAGCATTATAGATTTGACTGACACTATGTTTATAACTGTATTTATACGGCC
>JAODKM010000035.1:3459051-3470117 GCA_026780845.1 Petrocephalus sullivani | reverse complement strand
AACTGCGATACAAACATAAATCCATCTGCTCAGGTTTTGCTCCCCTGCTTCTCTCTCTTCCCCACACTTTTGCGTAACTTCTAAGTTGCCACCAGTGGAAATCCGGCTTTTTATTTTTTTTTATATTCGTCAGACGCAAAATATATTTAATGTCATTTAATGGCAGTATCATACTTAAGGGGAACACTTAAGATATTTTATGCAACGGGCCCCTGATCTTTCAAAGACCTCTATATTTAACTGGTTTGCTATAAAGTGTTGCTTTGAAAGAACACGAATAGCCTACAGAATAGTGATGTGCGAATCACGAACGAACGGATCCTTTAGAACGGATCTTTAAAGTGAACTGAACGAACCGATTCCCTGTCCAAAAAGATTTGAATCACTGTATACGCATGTGCGGAATGCCTGCTAAGTGCTAACGTTGGCGTCAGTCCATGTCAGCAATTTGGGAGGCAGTCTATCACTAAACAGCATGAGAAACACAGCCGTGATGGCATCCAGCCAATGGCTGCAAGTTCACCAAGCACCTCCCACTGACTGTACAGTTCCACTGACCTGAGATCAGTGACTAAAATGACCCCCACAATGTGATCGCCCCCACTGACTTGAAGTGTTATTGCAGTTCAGAACGATTCGCTGAACTAGAAGACCCGTTGATTCACCAGGTCTTCTAGTTCACCGGGTCAGTGGATTCAGTTGTTCGTTCACGCGATTCATTGGTTGTTTCGGTGGTTCGCTGAGTCTATGGGCTCTACACTGACTATGTAATGCAGTGACATCTATTGGCAAGAATAAGTATCGCCACGAGTGAGTTCCGGTTTGTACTGCAAAATATTGACTAATTAAACTTTTTTTGATCATTATGCATGTGTTTGGCTGTGTTCTACATATTTATTTTGTAGCATATAGTAACAAAATGAAAAGATATCAATAATTATGCATTAAATTAATACATACACAATATTGTTTACAGCAATTCACTTCTAACCCCACCCAGCAAGTCATATGTGAAGTATTATTATTGAACGAATCAATGATTCAAAGAACTGGATCTTTTCAGTGAACTGAACAAAAAGAATCGAATCAGCAAAAAGATTCGGTTTGCACATCACTGCTACTGAACCGTCGGGAACTGGCGTAATGATGGCAAGCCTTCAACCCGCTCTACACTGTTTAAAAATAAAAATGCTAGGACATTATCCGTTTTCTCATGGATTTATTTATTTATTTATTACAGACATCAGTAGGTGTATTCCCGCAATGCAAAATTCAAATGAAAGGGTAAAACCTGTAAAAATGTATACGGAAAATTCATATTAACACGGCACATTTGACTCTTTTTATGGACTTTTCTTACAGTGTAGCTTACAGGTAATGTTAAGGATGGATATTAAAACCATCATTGACAGAAGTTTCATGCATTTGTTTTGTGTATATAATTTGTTTATATGTAGGGTGACCAGATAATCCATATCATCTCGGAACCTTTGAGCTAGGACAGGATTTTTAAACTACAGTTTCAAAATTAAAGGACCTGGATTTCACTTAAGCACTGCATTCTTGCTGTGTGCTGATTGGTCAGTCTCCTGTAGTCATACATGTGTCACTAATGTTAATGTGGAACAGCTGGATGAGTCTTTCAATCAAGAAAACAAACCAGTCAAAGCACAAGAAGAAATTAAATATTAGCCAAGCAAAGGAGTCTTTCAGGTTTAAAGTAGTTTGTAAAACCTGAAGTAGCTCAAAGTGTCCGGGATGACATGGATTATCTGGTTACCCATCGGCTGACCCTGACTTCTAAATATCGGCATCGCCTATAGAAAAACCCATATCAGTCGACCTCTAGTCCGGACATTATATCACAGTATGTGGTATTTTACTGGTATTTTAAAAACCAAAGATATCCTGGAGGTTCCACGACAGAATGTGCCGTTCAGCAATATTATCTTGGGGGGCCTCCTGATATGACAGATTATTGACAAACTGCAGCTAAACAGATCTTATTTACTTTGGGTAAATTTTTTGGCACCTTTTTTATTTTATAAATATTTTGATATTTATTGCAAAAAAATGAACATTGTTATATTTGAGGCAATATATCAAGTTACATGGTACAGCCTACTATGCTTTTCCACTATTACCAGTACACCAGAGAAACCAGTACCAGCACATACTTCCCACTGCTGCACTAGCGTGCTCACATCTGGAGAACAGCAAATGATCATTTACCCAACAGTCCGTAGAGTAGCAGTTTGTGCTATTTTTATGCTTTTTATCCTACCATCAATAATGGACGATAAAAATAGCATGGTGTCTCTCACACATGCAGCCTGTGACGGTGAGATTAACTTCCGACTGCAGCATGAGGCAGCTGGGCTATGATGGGGCAGCTTGCAGGATGGGGAGACTGCGACTCCGAACATAACGAGGGCCACACAGAACTTTGGGTCAGCTGCCTCAGGCATTCTTCCCCCTTCCCCCTCCTACATATAAACCTGACAAGGAGAGGGGGGACCAAGGCAGATTTGCAGCGGGGGGGGGTACTTGGACAGGAAATGCAGGATTTTCACCTTTGAACTTCCGACATCCCCCACCTCCCTTGAGCAGGAGAATCCTTTCCTCCTCCGTCCAGAATGTGCGGCTTAATTTGAAGCTGCTATAGGTCACACCTGGGTTAACATTGTTTCATGGCTGCTTGTTCCAAGGCTTTAAACATATTTGCACTGTGTTAAAATTACGTTACATCAGTTCAGTTGTTCATTTTGTGTAATTGAGGCCCCTTGTTAAGCATATAGTGGATGCTGTGAATTGACCAAACATTTCTGCCAACAAGGACAGGCAAAGTGAGCAGGTGGCTGTATCCTTTTTGTATTATGGTGCCGCCTTGTGGATAGGGTTGGATTTTGATGTAGAATTTGCACACTGGGTTGTGGGTTTAAGATCGGCAAAGGCTCAAGTGGAGTCCACCGTGTGGACTGAAGGAGCTCCGTAGACCAAGAGGCATTTGCTTCAGCAGTTGCCCATTTGGTGGTTTTTGTCTGTGTGGCTTTAGAGACTTGAGGGGCCTGTGCTGGCTTTATGTGCCCACACTTTCTCCACATAGTACAATAAAGTGTTCACAGTGATATAAAGTCATTGAATTTGTTTCAACTCTTGACTTATTAACTAAAACCAATGGCATATCTCTTAATCTGCTAGTGTTTTCCTAATTACTGGAAGAGTAAAAAATAATCAAGATTTAGTGGTGTAAATTTTGAGTAATATGTCACAGAACTGTTTGGTTGTGAGGATGGAGTCTTACCACAGACATCTCGTTCTTGCAGGTGGGTGACATGGTGAACGTGACCAAGATCAACGTCAATGGCCAGTGGGAGGGTGAGTGCAAGGGGAGGAGAGGTCACTTCCCCTTCACGCACGTGCGGCTCCTCAACCAGCCCAACTCCGAGGACGACTTCAGCTGAGGGCTCCTGTGTCCTGCTCCAATGTGTCATTCATATGCATACACTTCATATATAGACACGAACACACACCCACACAAGCATTTGTGAGCACACAGTGTCACACCGTCAAACCTCTGATCTCTGTTTTACTTATTCTAGGTCTAGTGGTCACTTCGACAGTTTTTTGCGTCTTTATAATGGTCCAACATGCCACTGCCCTTCTTCCTTAATGCCTTTGCTGAATAGGATGTGTAATTGGATTTGCCTCATGCTGTTTTCTGATATTATTGGACTTTGGTATCCTACATTGATCTAGACACTCCAACACACACATTCATTTAGGCTCTTAAGCACTAAAGGACCATTTTTTGCGTTGCCAGTATCTAACTCAGACTTTAATGGAGAGGTGGGGAGAGGGCAATTGTTTCAGCTGACGTGGAAGCACAGAGCCGACTATGCGCCTCTGAGATGTTTCTCTTTTGCCGGCACCTGCTCGTTTGACTACAGTGGCACAGGGCCATTTTCTGAGCTGTAATCCACACTACAAGTCATGAAGCAAGATTAAATCCCTCATGTTTTTGTAATAAAATGAAAGAAAATAGTATTACAAGTACATGTAGCTGTATAATATTACGTGCTTGGGTGTTTGTATTCTGGGAGTATGAGATTGACCTGAACATTGGAGCTGATGTGTGAGGGAGCAAACTGGTATGATGAGCATGAGGTAGACGAGGGAGCAGACGGGGCGCCCCCTGCTGTCTGGAGGACTCCTTTGCAGGAAATGCACAGTTCTGTTTGGGGGCCTATTCACTTCAGTAGGGACATGACAATGAGAAAGTAGCAGGCTGTCTGGAATAGAGGCCATCCTCTAGAATTTTGAAATGATAGATAAAGGTTCAGTATATGGGAAGTATGTCTGGTTTTTAATTAACTATAAATTGCCTCTTGTTTTTGCATTTTAGGCACTCCAAGTAGCTAAGAACTCAACTAATCTAGCTCTCATAATGGGTGTATGTATCACCACCCCACTTTCTGCTTGTATGTAGATTGACACCCATTACCCATCAGCTGGGACTCCTGGTAAATCGGAGATGGGGCCACCTTCCAGCCACGCGTTTTAAAGGTGCTCTCAGCTGTGGGTTAGGGATTCCAGAGGTGCCAGGCTTGCAGATGTTGGGGCTTCGAGTTTGTGCCTTTGTGCATCTGTAATCTAGTTGTGCTCCCAGTAACCTGGCTGTGGTTGCCCCTCTCATGCTTTGTAGCCCTTGCAGTGTGGCTGTTGGTGGTGCTGGTGTGCACAGGTGCGAGAAGTGTTTCCCTCCTGCTTAAGCCACAGACTATTTTTTTAAAATAATCTATAAAGCACTGTATATACTCATGTAAAGGGTTAAACACTAATAGTATTTATTAGCTGTCATAAACACCCTAGCCATTGTAAAGATACCTGTGATTGGATTATTTTAGGGAGTTGTGAAAACCCCTTTAACTGCCTCTGATTTTGATTATTTAATGACATGACACTCGTGCTCACTGCCCAGCACGCTCGTCGGCAGTAGGTTACTTCTGGTAGTACAGTGTGTTCATAGACTCCCTTTGTGCTGCTGCCACAGCAGCCATCCCCCAAAAAGCAGCAGCCGCATTGATACCATCCGTCACCCTATGTATACGATCCTGTAAATGTGTTTCTGTGAGCAGAGGATGCTGCAGTGCCCTTCATCTCCCACAGAATGTACTACCCACAATGCACCACTCACTGACACTGTGAAAACCACATATGACCCTGCACTGTTAATACTGGGTTCCCCTGGCTAGTAGAAGCAGTTGTAAGAAGTTCATATTATTTTAGGAATAATAGTTGTATGTAGTGTAAGCCTGGAAAGGGCAGAAGTTACCATCAAGCTTTCTCATTGAAATTGTCCACAACAGCCTGGGCTCAAAGGAAAAGAGCCTTGCAACAGCATTGAGCCATTAAGCAATGACATGATGGCTAAATGCATGCATGTTACTCTCTAAGGTAATCCACATACTCCTAAAAGGCAGGTAACCAGTGTTATTTTTTATTTTCTTTGGTTTATAGAAGTGGAACAGTCTTGTCGACTGATATTCTGAGATATTGTGTATCTCAGAACTTGCACAAAGCACAAGAGATCTTGTGAATTTTTACTAAAGCAGTCATTTACAGATGTTTTTACAGGATGTTTACAGGGAAAAATCATCCATTTTACATATAAGCAGCATATGATGTGATAACGAGGGTAATGGTGTAGCATTATAATACGCTTAAAATCAAAGACCACAAGTTTTACTCCATTTTGTAAGCAAACAAAGATCATTCACCTTGATTTTCACTGGTGCTCTCTTTCAGTGAAATAACTAAAACAGGGACAGGCAACCCTGCTCCTGGGGTGTCTGTATCCAGTAGGTTTTTCTTTATAATACCTGATGAGTTCGTATCTACCTGAGATCAGGTGTAGCTCATCAGAGCCCAGGTAGGATGGAAGCACTGCTGGACACTGGCACTTCGGGGTCAGGGTCGTAAACCCCTGGATTAAAGTCTTCTTCTCACTTACATTTGAAAGTGAGTGTAAGTGTTTATTTTGGTGGAGGTTTCTGGATACACTAATGAACCGGAGTAGCCTCAAATGAACCCTGTCCTAAAGTCTATATAGTATGTGTATGCTCACTAGAATAAGTAAGCTTGACATACCAGTGTCCTTATGGGGGGTGCATGTCTGCCTATAATGTCACATTATTTGTAGGTCCTCAAAAGAAACAAGTGTCATCACCAAGGTTACTGTCCAAGAGAATAACACTGTTTCAACATAGGGATGCTTCACAGACCAAAGTTTTATTCCTTTCGTTTGACCTAAACAGACTTTACGAAATATATTTTTTTGCCTAAAATTTTGTATTTTCTGAATTTTTACTTCAAATTCCAGGTCATTTGGGGAAAATTAGTTATTTTAGTTTTTATCGAATTCAGTCAATTCTGTCATTTGTCTCATAGCAGAATACTGGTTTCCATGTAATTTGTTTGAAATTTGTCGTTCATGCCTATATACATATTTTAAAGTGTCATATTTTTGTAAAAATGCTGTTTTTTGGGGGGGAGGGGGGGTTGGAGGATACAAATTGATTTTATTAAGATATGCCACTGTGCTGTAACGGTATATACTCTGAAGGCAAATCTACTTTATTTTCTGTAGCATGTAACATGACATACTTACAAAATAAACTCCCTTGGCAAAGATGTGTTCTTTGTTCTTGTAATCGTAGCTTTAAAAGCAGGAAAGTAATGTTTTGGTTAATGCTTTCTTTCTTGCAAATAATGATTCGTTTCAGTGTGTTTGCACTGAACTTTGCTAAAGAAAATTACAACTGACTTTTTGCAAATATGCTTATTGCAAATTAAGAGGAATGAATGTAGCAAAAAATGTATAGCAGTTCTGTCTTTGATTCACTTCATTGATTCATGAATTTGAGCTCCATATCCATTTAGCAGATGCTTTCATCCAAAGCAACGTATAATTGAGAAGGCAGTGTCAGACAGTACCTGCAGAAACTGGGAGTTGGGGCCTTGCTCATGGGCTCAATGACACAATCACACCAAGTCATGCCTGGGTTTTGAACCAGCAACCTTTCAATCAGAGAACCTGTCCTGCTGAGTCACACACCATCCACAAACAAAAGGTCTCGTTACTTAAACTTTGAATGCAACTCGGCACAAACCTTCTTGGTGGAAAAACACCATTAATTCTGCAACGTTTTTGTTTGATCTTTATTTTTTTTTATCAAGTTAAGATGCACCACCCCAAGTGAATGTTCTGTCAGCCCTCATGGCTTGTTTGTCTAAGACAAGTTATTCTAGCTCTGGGTGAAACGAGTCTCTGGTTCCTATCCCAGACAAGCCCTTTGCTTCTGGCAGGATTTTTAGAGCGGCAGGTAAACGTAGTGGTTAAGAACAGAGTAACCTGGTAACCATGGTCATTAAAGATACAGAACTGTTACCTAGTTATGAGGTTTCCTATTGTAACCTTTAGCACGGTACTTAACCTTAATAGCTCCAGTACAATTATGATTTAAGGAGGTTGCCTGGCCAGTTTGTTGGTTGCTATGTATTTGTTGTGGGAAGTGGTTTATCTCAATTGCCACTAGACCAAATGAAAGTCTGTAACAAGTACACCTTCTGAGAAATATGAAAAAGGTGAAATGTTAAACATTTGTGCTTCGGAATAAGCCGGCCACTGGAGAAATTCTGCATATGTGTAGGACAGACTGAACACCTGGTGATATATCACAACTATGTAGACAACTGAGATCTTCAAAAATTTATTTTTGTTCAGTACCAATCTAGAATCTTCAGGGGACGAAGATGGGATCCAGAAGCATGAAGGTGGGCTTACTGATAATGACAAAGAAGTATGTTCATGGTTTCACCACTGCTTTTAACCACTAGAAACCTGTAAAAAAGGTCAATTCTAACATGGATTCCTGGCCATTTCTGCCGCAAACTGCCGCCCTGCACAATGCCGCTCAGGAATATTAAGCAGGCCGACAGTCTATAAGCACTGCTGGCATGGATGCGATGACTGTCTGTTTTTGAACGCGCCACATTCACTATAACGATTTATTACTATGCACTAGTGTTTCCATGGTGCGGTTGCTATAGTGGTGAGCTGGAAGGAGAAATGAAGGAAGCGCGGTCTATTCGGAGCGTGTGAGTGTGCGGGGGCCGGGGGGGCGGCCATGGCGGCCATGGGCGTGTGGCGGGGGGGGCGGCCGCGTTCCCGGATGGAGCTCCGCCGCCATCTTTACTCCAGTGCTACCGGTAGAGTGGGGGACGCCGCTCCAGCCGCCGCCGCTCCGCCAGGACCCGCCGACAGACAGACGAGGCCCCGCTTCTCCGCCCGCAGCCAGCCATGGGGGACAGAGACGATCTGGTGTACCAGGCCAAGCTCGCCGAGCAGGCGGAGAGATACGACGGTAGGCGCCGAGAGGCCGGGAGACGCTGGGCTCCGCGGGGCGACGCTGGGCGCTCCCATTCAGCGCCTCCCTCCCGCCGCCGCTTCTCCCTCTAGCGGGGACTCTGCGGAAGGGGAGCGGCGCCCGAAGATGGAGATGCTGGGAGCGGGATCGCGAGGGACACAAAATGGCGGATAACAGCGGCCGGCGGTAGCGGGAGGCGGGCGCGCTGGGGGCCGCAGGGGGCCGCAGGCAGCGCGCCTCTCGGGCTGCTTAGCCGCCCGCATCGCTGCGATTAAACAAACCGGTGCGGCGCGTTTAGGCTGCGCTCTGCGGGTGGCTGTGAGGCTCGTGCGCGCGCGCGGCTAAGCCAGCACTGGCCGGGCTTCGGGCGGCGTGGCGCGAGGGCCGCATAAGCGGCTCTGCTCGGCGCTAACGGGACCCCCCCCCGGCCCACACGCACGTGGGCGGCCCGCTTACCGGGGCGCGGTGACGGCGTAGCGGGGTAACCGGACCGCGCTGCGGTAATTGGCCGTGGCGTGAGGCGGCGGGCCGCGGGGCTGGGGCTGGGGAGGCGGGTCCCGGAGCGGCGGCCCCCACCCGGAGCGGCACCAGTCGGGCTTCGCACGAAGTTTCGAGCCCGAGTCCCGAGCCGGTCCGATAGGGACGCCTCGGTGCCTTTGTCCCTGCGGCCGCTGGTCCGCCAGGCCGGGTCACGTAAGCCGTCCGCGGGGTCCCCAGTGAGCCCGTGTGGGTGTGGCGGCGCCCCGGGCTCCGGGCCCCGATGTAGCGCGAAGATGGCGGTGATGTGCCGATACCTGCCGATACCGGGGGAGCGGCGGCCGGGCTGACAGCGCGCCCTGACGGTCACGTTAAAGGCCCACGTCCGCCAAGTTCATTCATTGGAGACGGGAATGAGAATCTGCCTCTCCTCACTGCCACATTTACAAATACTGATTATCATCATTATTATTATTACTCCTATTGCTTTTATTGTCCGTGGCAGCTGCCGTAGTAGCAGTGGCGGCCGTAGTGGCAGTAGTAATACTGATAAAGCAGAATGTGCCCGGCTCTTTGTTGCCAGGCAGGCTCTATTTCCAGAGTCATGACGGCAGGGCTGTGGCACAGGGGGGGGGCAGGGCTGCCTGTGGTGACGAGCCACCAGATTCCGGCCGCCGCTTCTAAAAAGGTGACCGGGGCCGCTTGTCACCTTCCATCAGCCCCACCCTTCTCACTACGCGGATCTGTTTCCCTGGGGGCCAACCCAGCCCTCCTGCCCACCTCTGTTACTGCTGGGCAGCGAGACTCAATCCAGTGTCAGTGAGGCGGGCCGGTCCGTACGGGTACAGTCACGCACATTATGTAATGCATTTTATACAAGAACATGAAAACTAGTTGAAAGACTATTTTTAGAAGTACCTCTCCTGAAAGCCCAGACCTATGAGGCAGACAGAAACTTGTCCTTTTTGTAATTTGTGCCTGTTTGGGAGGTAGCGCATGTGCATTTTTTTTTTAATCCTGTTTGTTGCAGCTGTACTCATGCTGTAATATATAGATTATTTGCTCAGGGTGGAGCTGATTGGATGGTAGCTTAGCTGCCATGTATGTAATGCTTTCTGTTATGGGAAAGGCCAGTTCTCCATAACAGCTGGGGGTAAATACGGCCATTTCAGGGTGTGAATGTATGCATTTTCTGGGGGACTTCCTATGCTCCCTGTGAAGCTTTGGATAATATGAGGGTTTGATTAATTTAAAAATTCACTCTGTTTCATTCACTTTGTTGGCTTGTATTTTATTTGCTTGGAAGCTGCACATTTATTTTTTTTTGCATTTTAAATTCAAGAATGACTAAAGTGCAGTTGTTGCTGCTGGAATTCAGATAAATGTTCCTTAAAAATCAGTACCTAGAAATCTCTGGAGAGAGTTTTCACTAGGAAACACTCATTTACCTGGCTTGAAACATTCTGAAGAGCAGCTCTGTAAGAAATGGATTTGCCAACAGTTACTTCAGACTTGGTAGTTTTAATGGAACGAAATAGCATTTTGTCATATCACAGAAAGTACTGTATTACAGGTATTAGTCGTTACAGTAGGATACCAATGTTACCAAGCAGTCTGGGTAATGACAAGGCAGGTAGAATATGTGAGAAGGTGAAATGGGTTTGATACCTTTGTCACTGGAAAGGGAACTTCAGATCCATCTATGCATGTGTCCAGGTCAGCACTTTGGGAAAGCCTCTCAATGTTTCTCCAGCTTGGTCTCCTGCTTCCATTTGAGAACCAGGGACTAATTTAACAGTGATTTTTCACTTACAGTCGGTTCCTTCATTTTGAACTAGTTAGAAGGAAAGTAGTACAACAATAGCTCTAGAATTACCTGCAGTGCTTTCCTTACCCCTTATGATCAGCGTGACCACAATGTTGCCATAATGTAATTACATTTGCCTTATCTAATATGATATTAGTAAAATCTGTGAATTGCATAATTGGCAAGTAATTTTGTATGCCTCACTGCCTTATGTCATTTCACTGTGTTGCAACTGGAGTGTGTATCAGTAAGTACATTTCAAATTCTATACCTAATTAGTAGGGCTGTCAAAATTGACGCGTTAACGCGGATTAATCCAGCGTCGTGATTAATCTGATTAAATACATTAACGC
>JAODKM010000035.1:3447554-3458951 GCA_026780845.1 Petrocephalus sullivani | reverse complement strand
TGGTCACTCTGTTCTGTTTCCCAGGTATCAGATAAGTGAAGTGGGCACATTGGAGTAATGGCCGCCATTTTTGTGCGATCCTGACGTCGCTACATCCCAGCAGGTGTATCTCCACGAAGGCAGGCGTGGCACTTTCCAGCGCGAGAGCGCCCCCTATCCTAAAAAGCATCCTCCCCTTCCCACTTTTCAGGTGCATAATGGACGTCTTCAGACATCAGGAACAAAAAAAACCTGGGAGAAAGACGCGGAACGTACAGTGGGACGGTACTCAGTAAGCCGGGAGCGCATGCGGCGCGAGGTCGCGGAGGAGGCGGGGCAGCCGACGGGAGGACATGCCGAAACGCGCTGGGGAATCACAGGGTAACGTGGGAATGGGTGCTGATGGAACTTGGAAAGGGGTGCGGCGGGAGGGGCAGCTTACCGTGAGTGGGGGTCTTGTCCCGCCGGCGGACACTGGTGGAGCGGCCCCGGTCGTATTCGGGGCCCATCAGTGGCCCCCCCTCGCCTTCCATCAGCGTATAGTACTTGCCGCTCTCATGGTCGAGGTAGTAGCTTGGCGAGTCGGCGCTCTTCATACCCGACTTGGCCACGCCGTACTTGCTGATGTCATCGCAGGACATAATGCCCATCTCGTCCCTGTGGCAATGGGCGGAAATGGACGGCCGCTAACACTGGGGGGCACCGCGTCAATATAAGACGGGGGCTACCGCGTCGGCGGGGGCTACCGCCTGCATTACCGGTGATGGCAGAAGCTGGAATCTGATCTCTCTCAGACACTCAAGAAGAAATTCCGGGTATCTGGATCCCCAATCTGGTGATTCCCAGAGATCTGACCTCCGCCAAAGCCTTGGACAGGCCACAATGGGCACGGCAAAGCACCCTACCTGACACCATAGAGCCCAGAAACGGGGGACAGGATGAAGACGTCGTGCATGTTGGACCCGTCCATCTTGGAAGACATGCCCATGGTGCTGGTCGGGGTGGTGGAGTCGCTGTTGGGACTGGTTGGGATGGGCTGGGGAGGGAAGAAGATCAAAAAAGAGGAAGAGAGATTGAATAAGAGGAGATTGAGGAGAGAGAGGCGGGGCCAGGGGGAAAGATGCAGGGATCAGAGGTAGCGCCCTTTCCTGGGAGCTCTGCCCAAATGCCATGGCTGGATGGCAGCGGCAGGAGAAGTCACACTGGCACCAGTCTGATGGTTATAACAGCGGTCAGCGCACAGGGCTGGGGGGCCCGCAGGAGCCCACATCACACAGGGATTCCGCTGCGCCGCCATATTGTGGTTTTCAACCCTGCCGCATTTCTATCAGCCCGTGGCCATCGCCCTCGCTCACGACGCGCACGCCCAGCGCACGTCTCTCGTCGAGGGGAACCGAGTCACGACAGCATGATTAATCCGCCGTGTTTATTACCTGCGAGGACGCTGGTGTTTCCCCCAAGGCGCACCCCCCCACACACACACCCCCCCGCACTCATTTCCATGCTAATGAACAGAGGAGGTTTTTAGGGAAGCGGAACAGCGAGGAGCCGATTGGGCGACAAATACATCTAACCTTGGAATTTCCCCCAGCTGACCAATCAGACAGAGGATGGTTAGGACCTGTCATTCTGCCCTTAGCAACCATGTGCACATACTTAGCAACCAGGAAATGCTTGACAGAAGTCTCCTGGCAACCCTGACTCTCTTGCATCCAGAAGCAAGAACATGTGAATACTAATAAATAGCTAAAAATAGCCACACGACAGGGCAGAGGTCATAAACACATCAAACCATAGATCTAATTAACAGAATCCAGCTGCCGATTTATCCTTTGAAGTTATCGGACTCACTGTATGAGCTTCAAAACGAAACAATTTGTAGTAATTAATCAACGTCATAGCACTATTCGGAGCAGCTCGATTGCTTCTAATATCACAGCCATGAATAGGAGAATATTAGTTTCAAATCAACTGAGGGACAAATTTGTCTGTGTTTGTGCTCTTCTGAATTTCAAAAGATTGCTCAAGAACCCCAAACCAGTAGCACTCTAGGATGAGATGTCTGTTCCTATGACAACAAGGGCTATCTCCTAATTTGGATGGAAACACAAAGAGATTGCTTTTTTTATGTGGCTGGGGTTTCCATCACGTGACCCGCTAATCTGATTTGTGTTCCTATGGGTGGAGAACGGAGCAGAATGCCTAAAATATAAGGTCTGATCTTCTAGGTTGCAGAATGGGAAACCGGGAGACTGAGCTGTACAAATAGTGCGTATACAAAGATATGTATACATATAAATAAATGTGAACACACGGCGTAGTAGTGGTTACTCGATCACCAACATATTACCAGCGAGTTACTAGCTACAGTACTGTGCAAGAGTCTTAGGCAGTCAAAATGTTTATTATTATGTTTAAAAGCTATTTATCTGGCTAATAAGTGCCCATTTGCTCAGAACAAAACACACAATTTAACATTAGAACATATAAAAAATTAAAGTGATACAATGAAACATGGTAAGAATTTCTTCTCTTCTCATAAAAGTTCCTGATACCTAGTCAGATGGCGAGATGAACGCCGCTTCAGTTCCCAAACCTCTCCTCAGGGGCACCTCAGCCAGTCCATGTATTTATTAAGTTTCACTACCAGCACACTTAATTAATTAACTTAATTTGTTAAAAAAAAAAAAATCCCTGAAATGCAGCGTTGAGGTAAGTTCAGGTAAGAAATAGTTGGCAACGCTGCATTTCAGGAATTTTGAGTCATTCTGCGCTGCAGATGGGGTAAATGCGTTAATATATTTAATCAGATTAATCACGACGCTGGATTAATCCGCGTTAACGCGTCAATTTTGACAGCCCTACTAATTAGTGTTTATGTATAATTAGCTTTTGCACAGTTAGCTATTGGTTGCTTCAGTTGTTATGAACTGAGTGGGGTTTTTATATTGCAAAGATTAGTTCTTTAGCACAAAAGTAACTACGAATTACAGGTGAAGTTCTTTAAGAGCTTGTATAGTTAAATATAATGTGTGATATAATTCTAATGTAAAAGCAGTTTGCGGTGAAATAGAAAAGTTCGTGGTTAAGGAAGCAGACCAGTGATTGAAAAGGTTTACAGGTTCGAGACCCAGGGGGTTGTCGTTTTACGTGACCTGAACTAATTCGGTATAAACATGCAGCTGTTAAAATGGGAGAAACTGAGAGCTGTGGAAGCTGCTCTGCAAAGCGGCTGGACTGAGCTCTCTGTGCTCGCAGCGCCTGCTGCTTCCCTTAATGTTTAAAATGTTAAGCTGTGGGCCTGATCCTGCTGTGAAATAATGGGAAGTGATATGGAAGCTGAGACTTTATTTTTAATTAAAACATTCCCTTTGAAGGTTGTGCTATGGAAATGGGTGCCCGGTGTTTGCAAAGCAATATGCATGGATTGCTTGACTGTCTTTTTTACCTGCAAGAAGGGGTTGTTGAAATCGTTAAAAGACTTAATGTTGAGGTTTCTTGTCAGCTTATTCTTGTCATTTTGTGTCATCATCTAGGTGCTCGAAATGGAAAGGAACTGCATGGCATTAAGATTCTCATCTTCTCAAAAGAAGTAATTTGAAGCCTGTTCCTCATAATCCGCCTGTTATTGCAAGAGTTCCCCAACCTGTTTTTTTCCCCTCCCTTTCAGAAATGGTGGAATCTATGAAGAAGGTAGCAGGCATGGATGTAGAGCTGACTGTAGAGGAAAGGAACCTGCTGTCTGTGGCATACAAGAACGTGATTGGTGCCCGGAGGGCATCCTGGAGGATCATCAGCAGCATCGAGCAGAAGGAGGAGAACAAGGGTGGCGAGGACAAGCTGAAGATGATCCGCGAGTACAGGCAAACGGTGATCCAGCGCCAGCCACTGTGTGACTCGTACAGTAGAGGGCGCCCTGATATCCTGTACGCTGCATAAGATTGCATGTCATGATGCAAGAGAATTGAATCTGCATCAAGATGGGTGATATTTGTATTTCATTTTTTTTATTCATCTGCCAGTTATGTTTGTGTTTAATCTGAAGTGTTTTTTCCCCCTCTCTCTCCAGGTTGAGACTGAGCTGAAGTCAATCTGTAATGACATTCTGGATGTACTGGACAAGCACCTCATTCCGGCTGCAAACACGGGCGAGTCGAAGGTTTTCTATTATAAAATGTAAGTGTAATTATCAATGTGCAGACCAAGTACTGGAAGGGTCCTGTTCTGAGGGGCCTGTGGGCTGGAGGGTTTCCACAGGGAAGCAGATTCACCGGCTTTTCTCTCCCGTCCCTCAGGAAAGGTGACTACCACAGGTATCTGGCGGAGTTCGCCACCGGAAACGACAGGAAGGAAGCGGCAGAAAACAGCTTGGTAGCTTATAAGGCCGCTAGTGACATCGCCATGATCGAGCTCCCTCCCACACACCCCATCCGCTTAGGACTCGCACTCAACTTCTCCGTATTTTATTACGAAATCCTCAATTCTCCCGACCGCGCGTGCAGGTTGGCGCTTTCTCCTTCCCATTCCTGTCCTCTGCCTCTGTCTTTCGTAAAAATAAATAAGCATTCCTCCGTGTGTCGACCTTGTCTGTCATGGACATGTATAATCCTGTATAGCATTAGTTTCATAAGGAATGTCCCCTTGGTGACCGTGAGTGGCAGCCCCTTTGTACTGTCTTGCATTGCAGGTTGGCAAAGGCAGCCTTTGACGATGCCATCGCTGAGCTGGACACGTTGAGCGAAGAAAGTTACAAGGACTCGACGCTCATCATGCAGCTGTTACGCGACAATCTGACACTATGGACTTCAGACATGCAGGGAGACGGTAAGGCCGCCTGCCTGTCTGTCTCTGCGCCCCTCGGCCTGTCTGTACCCCCACTGGGGCAGGCCACTGACAAACAGAGATGATCAGAAAGAGATGCCGTGCCGTCCGAACAGCTGTGAGGGCTGCCTTGAAGGCAGCCGTCTTACTTTTGTTAGCTACTCTGTTTGTTTGGTAGGACATTGAGGCTACTTGCAGATTGTGTGGGCAAGTGGATACCTGACCCAGTTTTGTAGTCGCTCATCTCCTTGCTTCCAAATATCTTTTCCTGTCTCATTTAGATCTGACCCTCTCCGCATATCTCTGACCCTGTTAGATCTCTTGGGAAAGTCCTACATGCCTGTACGCTGTGATGTTACTATCTGACTTTCCCTACATCTTGTTTCATTCCCTTTTTGTGTAGATTCCTAAGGAAAAAAAAAAAACCCCAACTGCTCATTCCTTATAAACTGTACGTTGTAAGTCATGTTTGCTGGCCTGTGTTTCTGTCACTAACCTCACTGCATCACCACTGACACACTGGTTTGCTTCATAGTGCTGCCCAGGTGACCTCATCCATTCCTCACTATCCCAGCCCTCTATTGTCCCAACTGGACAGCACTATAAACACTAACCTGTTCCCATCAGTTTGTCAAAATAGGAAAAAGATTTCATTATTTTTGCTTAAGGTACACAGTATATTCCTGTATAAGTTTCCATCAAACCATCTCTTGGTAAAGTGAACAGCAATGGAACAGTGGCCTTGTTGAATCAATTTCATACAAATAGCTCTAGATCAAAATAGTTTCTTCGCTGCCCTTCTCTCCTCTCCACATTGAATAAGAAGATAACTGATTACTCTTGTATTTTAAATGTGGGTTCTGACCTGCTGTTGATTAATTGATATCTAACATGCACCAAACTTGAGTCATTCATTTAAAACCAGCTACCAGCTTTGTCTTACTTGGTGTTGATCACAGGACATGATTCCCTTTGGATAAGTGCGGTTAGATGGAAACATGGCGGGTGAAGAATCTTTCACAGTCTTGGCCCTGCACAGTCCCTGGCTTTCGGGCTGCACACAGCCATTTCTAAAACCTGTTGGGAGGTAACAGTAGTGGTCTCAATTGAGCGCCATGATCACTCGGCTAATGGGGGGGTTGTACCTGTGGCCTGGTGCTGGGGGCATACATTTTTAAATTGGAACTCCAATGACTGGTGTAACCCAGCACAAAGCCTTAAAGGCATTCCCCAGCTTCTGGGCTGATCAGTTTTTCACAAAATCAATAATGTTAAGTCTTGAACAGATTGAGCATTCTGGACTGAGATTTTTAAGACGGTTTGAGATTTGACTTTTTCTTGTTTACGCTTTTTTGTAAGCTTTCCCCTGGTTTTTGAGTTTAACAATTGTCATCTGTTTATTTGTGTGTGTGAGTGTGTGTGTGAGCGAGCTTGATTAGCATTCAAAAACACTTTCTTCATAGACTTGCTTGTGCATTGTTGTAAACCCGCAGCTAAGTGTCTGTTTGGTTACTTAACTTGTCGGACACATGCAGTGGGATGTGAGCATGTGAGGTGCAGAGCCGTAACCAGTCGTGAGGAGCTGAGTGTAGTGTGCTGACCGTGGATGGTGTGATTAGTGTCATTAGACACTTGGCGGGTCAACGCACCTCAGCCAGGGGGAATCCTGGGGAGGGTGCTGCTCTGGCGGCATGCTCCCCCGTCTGCCTGCCTGCCAGTAGCTGCAATGCTGCTCCCCCTCTGCCTCTGAGAGATCAGGGCAGCACACGCAGGCACAGCACGCATGAGCATATCACATGACACCCAGCGGCTCGCTCTGGCCCTCAACATTTTTTTTTTTTCTTTTGCCGCCCCCCCAGGTGATGAACAGAACAAAGAAGCTCTGCAGGATGTGGAGGATGAGAATCAGTGAGAAGCCACAGCCAACACAAGGCCCCCCGCCCCCTCCCCCTCCAAAAAGCAAACCTCAGCAGTGTCACCTGGAGCCGGGCATCCCATCATATGCTGCCCCCCCCCCTCACGCACACTCAACACCCCGTGGTTCTTAGGGATGACTTTTTTTAGATTTTTTTTATCATTTATTATAATTATTACCCATTTCATTCAAGTACTTAAGAAAACAACCAACAACAATAAAATTCTTGAAGGCAAAGTAAGAGTCCTTGGATTTTTTTTGCCCTGACAGGCAGATTCAGACTTCTCAAATTTTGCTGTTTAGTGTTTTTTTTTTGTGCAGCAATTATATCACTTGCTGCTTATGTTTTATTCACATTCTTAATATATATATATATATAATTATAGAACTTTTATTACCAATGTTTACTATAGATATGAGCTTGCATACTCCTGTGTTTTAAAAATGAAACCAACACTTTAAAAAGGCAGGTGTTGATGGAGTTTCTGGATATCCGTGTTGAGGATCCCACAAGCCCTATCTGACTTAGCGCCGTGAAAACGAGTCGTGTTTTAGTCTGTACTCTGTGCTAAAATGCTCTGCTTTGTGTAACCTTTATCTCAGAAGAGGGCTGGTAGGAGTTAAAAAAGGAAAAAGTCTGAAGGAGCCTCATAGCTTTGATTCCTTAGGCTTTCGCCGCAGAAGCAGCAGGTCTTCATTGACTTGTTAAAAACCCCGTAGAAATGATCGCAAACCTGCATGTTCTAACATTCAGTCCCCCTTGTCCACCTTTATATTTCTCTTTCAGCCCCACTCTCTCTTTTGTCTTTTTGGTTCAGTTTGTGTAACTTGAAGCTAATTTGTACTACTGGAGATCTGACTGGAGCCACAGATACGGAGTCTGTATTCTTACTGAAACACAGCATGGAATTAACATTAAACTTAAAATAAAAACAACCTAAATTAAACATCCAGTGGTGTGTTTCTGTGTTTGGTAATATTCAGATTAAAGGATGAATGTTTTATCAAAGACTGGGAGGACGACTGGAATTTCTATTAGCGAACATTGCTGGCGTCTATTTGTTCATTAGTCGCACTAAAATACCTGCTGCCAGCTTATTGTACCTAAACCTGTAGTCTATGCCATCATGATACAGAGCTGGTACTGACAAAAAGTATAGCAGATTCCTGCTTACCATCTTGAATTGATGTAATGCTTTTTTCCATACTGCTGTCAGTTCTTCCGGGTCACTGACTGCTCGAAGGGAATGTTTATGGATATCGCATTTCCCTTGTGACAGGTCTAGTCATCCATTTGTAGTCATGATCACGATTTCTGCGCCTTTCTGACCCCGCCTTTGTGTTTCTGCTGTCCTCCCCGATGAAACTGCGATGTCAGCTAGTCAAGATAACCCAGGCTGAACTGGGCCAATAAGATCTTTCAGGCCGCTGGGCTCCTGGCAGAATGGGCCCCGGCAGCCATGCTTCAGTGTGCCTGGCCTTTCGGCTGCTTGGTACTGCACAGGTTTCTGTATGACAGATTGAGTGCAAGTAAATCCACAGGTGGACAAATCTCATATCCTGCAATGGTCTACTGGCGTCTTGGGTGTGCGTCCTCGCTGTGCCTGGAGAGAATGACCAGCCTTTTCTACAGTGCGCCTGTGTGGATGAAATGGGACAGCCACCCTAAAGTGCAGATCCAGTGACTGGTACCGAAAATGAGCAGCCATAAGCGCCACAAAACAGAAAATTGTGCAGATTGGCGGACATTATTAAAAAGGAAATCGTGAAACATCGATGACTGCGGAGGAAGTTGCGTCATTTCCAGTCTTTCACTGACCTATTTTGATATTAGATGGTTTGAATCTTGAGTCGTCTTAACTGCACGGTTCAGTCGCATGGCCGCAGTTCTCTTCTCTTTGCTAATATTTACAAATAGACTACAGTCACCTTAATGTTGAGTCTGAATGGCTCACTGGTGCTGTTCAGTTAAAATCCTGCCTGTGCCTTGCCCCTGGTTAGATGGTTGCCTATATGTTTGGCAGTATTATGCAATGGCCCAGCTATGTTATCTTTGAACACGGTAATAAATTTATCTGGCAATATAAACGTGAAATTGTGCTTCAATACTAAATAATTCACTGTCTGTTAAGCCTAGTAATAATTGAGCTGTTGTGTTTTTACAGCAGCTTAGCGCTAGTAAACATGAAGTTCCAGTGCCATAAGAGGTACTACTTCATATCGTGGCAGCAGACAGACCGAACCATCGCAGTGGCCGCAGAGAGCCAAGGCGAGATGGGTTAATACAAAGTTGTTCCTTTAACACAGTCCTTAAAAGGGCCACACAACAAGCGAGGACAGGACTTGGACGCATAATGGGGGAAACCAGGAGAGGTCTCACAAAGGACGGTAAGGCGCAGATGTGGTGGGTAATCACACAACGGCTAAGAGGTGAGGATCAGCCAGGGACCAAGGGCCCACGCGGCACTTAAAGTAGAGACTCTCCTCCCCCGCCACCTGCAGCTTACCAGCCGCCACCAGCACCTTACCAGCACCTTACCAGCCGCCACCTGCAGCTTACCAGCACCTTACCAGCACCTTACCAGCCGCCGCCTGCACCTTACCAGCACCTTACCAGCACCTTACCAGCCGCCGCCTGCACCTTTCCAGCACCTTACCAGCCGCCGCCTGCACCTTACCAGCCGCCACCTGCACCTTACCAGCACCTTACCAGCACCTTACCAGCCGCCGCCTGCACCTTACCAGCACCTTACCAGCCGCCGCCTGCACCTTACCAGCTGCCGGGCCTACAGGCCACAGCACGTCCTCCCGGCCGAGCAGCGCCGTTTTGCCACCACCTCGGCTTCTTGGCCAGACGCTTCTGATGGTCATGCTCCTGTTCCCCACGGGCTGGCTCACCATGCAGCTGCTCCTGCTCTGTGGACTCATGCAACCGGTCCTGGTCCTCGTCCAGCTTAGCCAGTGAGTTCTTAAACTACATTAAAAGATAACATGGGAACCGATAGGGGGTCTCACAAAGGATGGTAAGGCACACACGTGGTGGGCAATCACACAATAGCTAAGACGTGAGCATCACGCAAGGGCCGAGTACAGCCACAGGTAAGGGCACAGGCGGCAGTCGGGTACACACAAGCATTTACAATAAGGGTTACAAACGGGGGCTGTCTACAGTGGCTGGGAGAGCCAGATGGATCCACTACTCTGAGCCATCTCGCTGACACTACAATAGTAATATGCTAAGAACTACCTGGAAGGACATACAAAAGCTAAGGTTCAACTCCATCGAGGACTTGACATCGAAAATGATTTTGGGCCTGGCAGTTCAGGTCTCCTGCCACAAGAGGGAAATGTGCTCCAGGAAATGCAATCGGCACACTAGCAAACTCATGTAACCTACTTGCAAAAACTTGGACATCTAATCATCATAGTCATCTAATCAGTTTTCCACAGAATAATGGCATACACAGATGAATGTTATGTTATAGATATTACATGAAGTTTGTGCCATTTTCCTGTTTATAAATAAACACTAAACTGGCTCATATTATTATTGTTTTTTTTTCCAATTGAATCTAGATAAACCAAGCAGTATTATTGTTGCCATATTTTGTAGCTGGGACTATTTGATTTGTTAGTGTTCATGTTGTTATCATCAGTAAATATCAGTGTCCAGCCAATTGCCTGCCTCCTGTGATACAAGCTTACAGGACAAATGTCCTGGATAAGATTGACATTGACATATTTTCAGCTTCCTTCACTTATTTTTTCTAGTTAAAAATAACTAATGCCTAACAAAATAAGATGTCCTTCGTGTAATCTTGAAGAAAAAATAAACTGCTTTTCACTACTCTTTGACGTCTTTACTTTTGGCCCAGCTGTCTCTGTGAATGGTTGTGTCCTACAGAATTTCTCCCTTGTCTAGTGGAGAGTTTCCGTTACACGCCATCTTCTGTGGCCTTCCCACCCAACACACCTCCGGCGTCTTTGGGGAGTCCTGAGCCCCTCCTTCAGTGAAACTGCAGGACCTGCTGTTCAGAGGCAGGATGAGCTGGGATTATGGGGCTCATCCCCGTAAATGTTACGTGGCAGCCCTTTGTGGATGGTTATATTATTTATACAATAATAAATATTTTAGGGTTTAATGAACCAGGTTAAGTTTTTTTTTTTACATGAATTGCGGCTTTTTGTCTGCCACACAGCATACCCTGCCATCCCAAGGTGCCCTGCTAATCATGGTCGTCATTTCCTGTTGATGCCCAGTTATGTGGAATGTGCTGAAGGTCACTGCTTTAAGGAAATGTGCTGCTGTCATTTCCTGTTGCGTTGGCTCCTTATATTCAAGGGTACACCCTCCCTTCTACATGGGACACAGACAATCACACACAGAATCTTGCATGATTAAAAATTTATTTTATCAGTCTTTTAGTGTGGTATATAACACAGCCAACGTGGTTTGGTTGTGCCCTGTTTTGACCATGCAGAAATACCAGATCAAGGTTCACAGGTCACTCAGGGTCAGGCTTCAGAGAGCATGTTGGCCCCCCTCCTGTTCACCTCCTACTACCTGCCCCTAGTTCTTCATCTCATTCTCTTCCTAGAAATATAATTAGATGTGGAGTAGTGAAGGGGGTGAGAAGGATATGTGGGGGGTGTTGGGGTGGAGAAGATAAGGAGGCGGCCTA
>JAODKM010000035.1:3422723-3433154 GCA_026780845.1 Petrocephalus sullivani | reverse complement strand
ACACACACACAACCTCATCTGTGTAAGGGACACACACACACACACAGCCTCATCTGTGTAAGGGACACACACACACAGCCTCATCTGTGTAAGGGACACACACACACACACAACCTCATCTGTGTAAGGGACACACACACACACACAGCCTCATCTGTGTAAGACACACACACACAACCTCATCTGTGTAAGACACACACACACACACACAACCTCATCTGTGTAAGGGACACACACACACACACAGCCTCATCTGTGTAAGAGACACACACACACACACAACCTCATCTGTGTAAGAGACACACACACACATACAACCTCATCTGTGTAAGAGACACACACACACACACAACAGAGAACCATGTTAGGCCTAAGTTTATCTTGCTCTTAAATTGATGATCCACCGAATTCCCCATCGTAAGGGGCTGCACTGTCTTTGTGTGACGATCTGAAGGATCCTTGTCATCATTTTCTCTGCTTTCTCTTGGCCTCCCCCCCCAGACGTATATTGGGTCGGTTCTGGTCTCTGTAAATCCCTACAAGGAGCTGGAGATCTACACCAAGCAGCACATGGAGCGCTATCGCGGCGTTAACTTCTACGAGGTCTCCCCGCACATGTGAGTCAGCCGCTCCTGCCTGTGCTGTTCTCCGCTCCTGCCTGTGCTGCCCACCGCTCCTGCTTGTGCTGTTCTCCGCTCCTGCCTGTGCTGCCCACTGCTCCTGCCTGTGCTGCCCACCGCTCCTGCCTGTGCTGCTCTCCGCTGCTGCCTGTGCTGCTCTCCGCTGCTGGCCATGTTGCCCACAGCTCCTGCCTGTGCTGCTCTCCGCTCCTGCCTGTGCTGCCCACCGCTCCTGCCTGTGCTGCCCTCCGCTGCTGCCTGTGCTGCTCGCCACTCCTGCCTGTGCTGCCCACCGCTCCTGCCCGTGATGCTCTCCGCTGCTGGCCATGCTTCCCACAGCTCCTGCCTGTGCTGCTCTCCGCTGCTGCCTGTGCTGCCCACCGCTCCTGCCCGTGCTGCTCTCCGCTGCTGCCTGTGCTGCTGCCGATCTGCCTGTTTGTTTGCGCGTGTTGCCAGGCGGCGTGGGAGTCGCTGTGGGATGTGCAGACATTCTGGTCTCTCAGAGCGTTCTGCCTTGAGTAGCACATTCCAGGGGTCCATTCCGCCTGAGATCTCTGAGGGGGACTTGGATGTAGAACAGCCCCCCTCCCCCCAAGTGTGACCAGCTGATGTGAAGGTGATGAAAGGCTCCCTTCTTCCCTCCACTGTGCAGCGATGTGACTCGCAGTGACTCAGCAGCACAGCTGTAAGGCTACAGCAGAGCCATTGCTGGTGTCACGCTGAAATCCTTCCCCAGGGACGTGACCAGCCTCGCTGTCTCTCTGGCCTGTTTTCGACACACATGTGATATTCTTCATAGAGGTGTACATCTTACACACTGCTGAAGTACGCACTCCTCCAGGCTCTTAATGCAGATGGTTTTGCATTCTCAGTTCCGTACTAAATTCATACAGGAAATACCTTATGTATCCATGACACGAAATGGATATACAGCAGCGTCTGCGATACCTAATCTGGGTGTCTCTAAGGGGGGCCGTCTTGCTGCGAGGTCCCCGTCTGCAGCGCATCCTTTGCTCTCCTCCTCTCCTTGTGAGGCAGCTGCTTGTTCAGAAGATGCTTGCTTGTTATCCACAGGTTTAGCATGAGCACTAGAACTTGCGTTAGTTACGTTTCCTTTCAATAAATGAATTCAATGCATTTGAAAGCAAAGCAGAGACAGGCTGTGATTCTATAATTGTTTCCTCTTGGTAATGTTTTGTCTGCATGTTTTGATGGTATTCACCCTCCACCAAATTACACATTACAGTGTTTTGCATCATCATCATTGTTGTGAAATGCCGGAGACAATTCCCTTAGCGTGGTGTCAGTTTGCAGCCTTGCCCTCCCCGTCAGTTCATGTAATTCTGTGGCGCGACACTGAAATTCTTCCCCCATTTTATTAGAGTCAGTGGTGCAACGCTAAAACCCTTCCCCCACTTTCATCACGCAGCTATGCAGTGTCTGACAACGCGTACCGCTCCATGCGGACCGAGCGGCGGGACCAATGCATCCTGATTTCGGGCGAGAGCGGTGCCGGCAAGACCGAGGCCTCCAAGAAGATCCTGCAGTATTACGCCGTGACCTGCCCCGCCAGCGAGCATGTGCAGACCGTCAAGGACCGCCTGCTGCAGTCCAACCCCGTGCTGGAGGTGAGCCTGGGAGCCTGGGACTCCACCTCGACGGCAGGATCCAGCCTGGCAGCACTTATGCCCTTTCACTGGCAGCTGCTACCTCCACACCCTAAACGAACCAGAGCTGCTTGCTAGCAGCATATAGCTGCCATGTCAGGTTCTGCTCGGAGGTGTGCAGCCCCACACACCCCACAAAATGGCTGGTTTTAAGAGCTGTTGGTCAGGGGCCCTGTTTCTGTTTTCTGAATATGCCCCCTATGGTCCCAGGCTTTTGGAAATGCCAAAACCCTGCGCAATGACAACTCCAGCCGCTTTGGCAAGTACATGGACATCCAGTTTGACTTCAGGGTAAGTATGGTCATTGATTATCTTTATTTAGATTAACCGCTATGCCCCCTGCTGGCCAGGCAATACTTGCATGAAGTCTGTCTTCCTGTGTTGAGTTCTGTTTGTTTCGCCTCTCCCCCCTATGCCCCCTGATGTTCTCCTCTCTCTGCCCACAGGGGGCGCCAGTGGGTGGCCACATCCTGAACTACCTGCTGGAGAAATCTCGCGTGGTGCACCAGAACCATGGCGAGAGGAACTTCCACATCTTCTACCAGCTGATCGAGGGAGGAGACGAGGACCTCCTGAGAAGACTGGGCCTGGAGCGCAACACACAGCAGTACCAGTACCTGGTCAAAGTGAGTGAGAGCCGCACCTACACCCCAGTGGCCGGGCACGGAGTCACGCCTACACCCCAGTGGCCGGGCACGGAGTCACGCCTACACCCCAGTGGCTGGGCACGGAGTCACGCCTACACCCCCCGGTGGAGAGTCCCCACAAAGAAATGAATATGAGTGTGTGTGCTTGCGTGTGTGTGGACATGTTTAAATTACATTGTGGGGACCCAATGTCCCCACAGTGTGATAAAAACCAGTTATTTTCAACCTTGTGGGGACATTTTTTGGTCAATTTTATAAAAATCTGTGTCTGCAGTCAAAAAACTAAAAATGCTAAAAGTCTCATATTTTGCAGGGTTACTTATGGTTAAGGTTAGAGCTGGGTAGGGGTTAAGGGTGTCGTGGTTGGGATCAGGGTTATGCCCATAGGAATGAATGGAGTGTCCCTATAAAGATAGGAATACATGGTGTGTGTGTGTGTGAGAATGAGAGCACCTGTGCATGCATCTGGCTTTGTGGACGTGCTGTGGCCCTGAGTCATGCTGCCCGTTTCCATCGTCTCCTAGGGAAACTGTCCAAAGGTAAGCTCCATCAATGACCGCAGTGAGTGGAAGTTGGTGCGCAAGGCGCTGACGGTCATCGGCTTCAGCGAGGAGGAGGTGGAGGTGAGGACATGCCTGCAACCCAGCATGCACCACTCAACCATTATTTTTTTAATCATATTTTTAAAAAGGAAGCTGATTGGAGGAGTGGTGTGTCAGTCATAGCCAGCGGCCTGTCAGTTTCCTAGAGGTCCAACTGAAATTTGGCGTCCTCAGCAGAACTGGCCACCGCATTTGGCTGCTGACACATCTCTGTGGGATGAGGGCATTTCCTGCCCCAGCTCCATGGTTACTGAGCAGCCAATCAGACGGAACCACAGCCAATTCCTGCCAAAGGAATGGTGGCCAGTCTGTGTCCTGCAGTAATAGGTGGGGGTGGAGGGGTGGGGCTAAAGAGAGGGCAATTAGTTTGCTGTTGGGGCAGTAATTTGTTTCCATTGTCTGGGGGGGGGGGGTGTGTTCCATAGCCTGAACAGGGAAGCTCTTATACAAACAAATGGTAAATAAATATTTCCCCTAAATATACTAAGAGTAAAATTCAGTTTGTATTGATCTGTGCTTATTGTCTGTGCTTTTCTTAATACATATGCTTTGGAGTGGCTGGTCTTGGGCTCAGCCTTTTTTAGGCTATAATTTGAGGAATAGGGTGTGTCTGAACGTCTTCCTGTTCCACTGGCTGCTTCTAGGAGCTGCTCAACATCGTTGCCAGCGTTCTGCACTTGGGAAACCTCCAGTTTGGCACAGAGGAAAGCGGATATGCGTACATCACCACGGACACCCAGATCAAATACCTGGCCAGGGTGAGAGGGCCACAGATGTTCTTTACGTCAGCCTTGCAGCATTCGCTTCCCCCAGGAGGCTCCCCTTGCTGCTCTCAGCCTGTAGATCACCTAATTGTGGTGATTGTTGCGTTGGCTTTGACGGTTATTACATTATAAATAATTTGCAGTTGGTAGGAGTGGAGGGGGCCGCCCTCAAAGAAGCTCTGACACACAAGAAGATCATCGCCAAGGGAGAGGAGGTAGGCGTGGCAGGTCTCTGCTGTGCGTCTTTCGCTGTGAACTTTAGGGCCACTGCCTTCCGTCTGCTGGGAGACCTGCTGGCCGTTTGGGTCTGCTCATAGCCGCCCGGGTTGTTCTGTTTCAGCTGATGAGCCCGTTGAACCTGGAGCAGGCTGCATCGGCCCGAGATGCTCTGGCTAAGGCCATCTATGGCCGTACCTTTTCCTGGCTGGTCAACAAGATCAACCACTCATTGGCTTTCAAGGTACCGCCTTCGTGCAGAGGCCCTGTCCTGCTGTCATTTAGCACACTTTCACTTGGAGTGATCTTGGGCCGAGAGCTCTAGGCCTTGCTGGAAAATATGACGCCGTTTTGTTTTGGAAGTGCAGGGCAGGGCTCTGGGACATGGTCTGGTGCTCCCCCTTGTGGACTGATTGGATCATTGCAGTTTTTTCTGCTGCATTTAGTTGTATGTTCTGAGTAGTGCTCAAGTATAGTGGGTTTCCAGTAAGTGAACATGAGAAATCCTTGCCCTGTGTGAGTGCATGCTTTTTATGTTGCAGGATGAGCGGTTCCCTGGCAGTAAGAATACCTCAGTCATTGGTTTGTTGGACATCTATGGGTTTGAAGTCTTCCAGCAGAACAGGTACCATCACTCTCGATTTATCCAGCCTTCCCTACAACACCTTTGCACCAACATGCGTTACAAAGGCAGAATATTACTAGTACATTTTAGTTACATTCGTATTTGTTTTCCCATTTGAAAGTCTCCCTAAACCTGTGGCTCAGTACGCTTCCGCTTAAGGACATTTGTGTCTGGAGGATATGTCTGACTTGAGTGTTGGAATCCTGAATGGTGACAAGTTCTAAACAATTTCACCAACTTTCTATTTTTCCTACTTTCTTCGGGAGCCACTATATTAACCATGGCACGCCATGCCAGCACTAAAAGTGAGCGTCTTTGTTCTGTACACTTGGCTGTGCCTGGACTGGCAGTGAGTTTGCACACTAGAGCCATGTCAGTGTGAGCCTTTGTCTTCGGGGGCTGTGTGGCTGTGCCCTGGCTCTGACCTGTACGATGCCCCCGCAGCTTCGAGCAGTTCTGCATCAACTACTGCAACGAGAAACTGCAGCAGCTGTTCATCGAGCTGACGCTCAAGTCTGAGCAGGAGGAGTACGAGTCGGAGGGGATCACGGTGATTATCCGCGTTATACAGTTCTTATTAATGATCAGCAGATGATTATTCCAATAAACCTACGGCTTTGTCCTTTTATGTCACTGGAGCTGCCATGGTTATCCTGAGCCACGTTAAAACCCGAGTCCCCCAAGCTCTTTTCAACGGGGGGGCCAACGTATTGTTTTGTGATTCTTATTGAATTTTAGCTGAGTGGAGGAGTTCAGCTCAGCAGTGGGTCAAGGCACATTAGCAAATCCACTTAAGAATAAAAGTATGCAGATCAGTCTCTTTTAACAGCCATTTATTCAGAAGGACAAAGCTACATTACTCCTGGTGGGGGGCATCACTATGATCTGGTGTAATCCACCATGATCTGGTATAATCCACCCTGCAGGTAATGACCGGATGAAGGGAATTGGGTTAGGGCATTTCCACCCTGGTCCTTATGACGTCTGCTTTGTGTAAGGAGTTTTGTCGTTATGTTGATGCATGCCTTGGCTGTGAAACCACCACCCCCCCCCCCCCAGATTGAGAGGGGGGGCCTGTATCAGAGCCTTATTCTCCCGGGTGGGTTTGGAACGCCAGGACGCTGGCATCTTCTGCATTCTGGAATTCCTGAGCTTCTTGACTGTTATAAATATTCCTTGGAATGAGCAGTTGTTTTCCCAGGCCTGTGACTCTGTCAGTACAATGCTTTTTTTTTTTGTTCTAGTGGGAACCGGTCCAGTACTTCAACAACAAGATCATCTGTGATTTGGTTGAAGAGAAGTTTAAAGGCATAATCTCCGTTCTGGTGAGGGTTTAGCTCCCTTCTGTCTCTGTACACCCTTCGTAGTAAACTTCATGTGTATTCAGGCATCCTGCTGTTTGGCTCTTTCCTGGCATATCGGTGATCTTTGGATCCCTCTTACGGTCTCTCGCTCTGTGGGCTGGCACACCCTGTTCCTCCAGGATGAAGAGTGTCTCAGACCTGGGGATGCCAGTGACATCACCTTTCTGGAGAAGCTGGAGAACACATTGGGTGGCCATGCCCACTTTGTCACGTGAGTCGATAACGTCCTGGTAACCTCTGCTGATGTGGGATGTATGTTGGCTGTGCCGTGCAGCTGTATTGCTGATTTAGAGTCATTTAGAAGCTCCGGGCATCTTGCCAGACATTCACAGCCTGATGACGTCTCACAGCAGCCATTGGTCTCGCCCTCTGTCTCCCGTTTCCCTCTTAGCCACAAGCTGGCAGATGGGAAAACCCGTAAGGTGATGGGCAGAGAAGAATTCCGGCTGCTTCACTACGCTGGGGAGGTCAACTACAACGTCAACGGTGAGCAGGCTGCCGGACCAAGAGGAGCAGTGGTGTCGCCTTAGGGCCGCTTTCCCCGGCTTCTGCCCTGGATAGGCGAATGTGCTGCTTAGAGTAATGGGGTCCTCATCTTCCTGCATTTAGGCTTCTTGGACAAGAACAACGATCTCCTCTTCAGGAACCTGAAGGAGGTGAGCTTGCAGATGACACAGAGGCAGGAGGGGACACCTGCTCCTCACCTGTGAATGAATGTAACGTATGAAGCCCCATAAGACCCAATGGGCTCATCAAGCCCCCAAAAGACCCAATGGCCTTATCAAGCCCCTGTATGACCCAATGGGCTCATCAAGCCCCCGTTAGACCCAATGGCCTTATCAATCCCCCGTTAGACCCAATGGCCTTATCAAGCCTCCGTATGACCCAATGGGCTCATCAAACCCCCGTATGAACCAATTGGTTCATCAAGCCCACGTAAGACCCAGTGGGCTCATCAAGCCCCCTTAAGACCCAATGGGCTCATTTAAGCCCCCTTATGAACCAATGGGCTCATCAACCCCCCGTATGACCCAATGGGCTCATCAAGCCCCCGTAAGACCCAATGGGCTCATCAAGCCCCCGCATGACCCAATGGGCTCATCAAGCCCCCGCATGACCCAATGGGCTCATCAAGCCCCAATATGCTTCTTGTCAAACTCTGCATGAGTTCTGCATGAGAAAACCAGACCAGTGTTCCCTCACCCCCTTACTGGACACCTTGTGGATGTAGGCCGGTGTGTGTGTAATTTATTAAGTTAAGACAATTCCAGTTAACATCTTAGTTAAGCTGCATAAGTGCTTCACATTGCTAAGTAATGATTCTGGGGCCACTATGTGCGAGGGAGCAGCGTCCCCCTCCTGAGCTGCCGGTGGGCCTGCCCCTCCCTCACCTGCGCATCCCCTGACCGTCCCGCCTCACTGCACAGGTCACCTGCCAGTCAGAAAACAAGATCCTGAACCAGTGCTTTGACAAGGAGGAACTGTCGGACAAGAAGCGTCCAGAGACGGTGAGGGGCCCTGCCTCCCGGAAGCCATCTGCTGGCACGTTCCTGCACGTTTCTCTGCATAGACATGGACGTACCGCAGCCATGCAGCTGCCATGCGCATTCTTCCATGCGCGTTTGGATGTAGAGCCCGCCACTGTGGCAGACTCTTAACGTGCATACAGACGCATGCGCTTAACAACACTCTATTTCTTGGCAGCCCTGTTCCCCCGAACGACCGTTGGCTGTGAGTGGGCTGGTGTTATAATGGTGCCGTGTGTGTGTGTGTCTGTGTGTGTGTGTGCGTGCGCATGTATGTGTCTTTGTTAGCCGTCACTGCCCCCCCACCCCCCACGCCGGCCGTGCCTGGTCAGTCAGCACAGTGTCACTCTGTTCTTCCCAGCCTGTCTCTGCCCAGGTCTCGCTCTTCTCCACTCCCTCTCTCCACTCTCGTCGCCCCTCCGTCTCCTTGCTCTTCTTACCCTTCTCCCTGCCTGACTGTCTTCTCCGCTGCCCGCAGACGGCAACGCAGTTTAAGACCAGCCTGGCGAAGCTGATGGAAATCCTAATGTCCAAGGAGCCATCCTACATCCGCTGCATCAAACCCAACGATGCCAAGCAAGCAGGTGGGCCATGGTGCAGGCCCCGGGCCCCGGACCCTGGACCCGGGCAGTCAGTGTGCATGTCCGCGCCTTTCTGTGTGTGAGAATGTTTTGTGTGCTGTCTGTTTTCTGCTAAGGTTGTGCTTTTATTGTGCCAGGCAGCGTTTTCCTAAACTACACTCTTGACGTTTCAGTCTGCCCATCTTCAGCTCCTGCTTTACTCCTCTAGGTCGCTTTGACGAGGTTCTGATCCGACACCAGGTGAAGTACCTGGGCCTGATGGAGAACCTGCGGGTCAGACGGGCTGGCTTTGCGTACCGGCGCCGTTACGAGGTCTTCCTGCAGAGGTGAGCCTGGACTCACTGGACCAAGCCGCTGGTGTCTGAAAGTCGACGGGTCTGAGCTGTAATCGTTGTACTTGCTTCTTGCAAATGGTTTCAAGGCTTGACTTGGGTCTTAAATATTGTTTAAGAAGTATTTTGCAAAGCTCTTACACAGTCGAAGAAAATGTTTAATTGTTTAGTAATACAAAATGTTCAGTAATGTTTAAAAATTAAATGCTGTATAAAACAATATTTCTGTCAGTCTGCCAAAAGTCTGCAAGCTTAAACATATCAAAACCTTCCCTAAAGTCTCCCAAGTATCTGCAGAAAGCATCCAGTGACTCGAGCAGTAACCCGTCTTATGGCTAATCTATACCTCATTGAGTTTTAGTAAAGTAATTAATGAAGTTAATTACTTAAATGAAATTAATTCATTCATTAATAATTCATGAATAAGTTAATTAATGAAGTGAGGTGCTTGTGAAATGTAACAAATTAACGGGCTGAGATGGTCCAGAGGAGAGGTCTGGAAACTTAAGTGGTGTTCCATCTAGCAGTTCAACAAGATATCGGTAACTTTTTGCAGAACAGAAGGCCTTGTTAGCTTTTACTGGGTTATTCTTAAGTTGTGTATGTTCTAATGTTAAATTGGTGTTATTTCTGAGCACATCTGCGCTCACTACCCAGACAAACCGCTTTAAGTATTTCCTTTGCCCCTACTAAGACTAGCACAGCACTGTATATGGGTAGGCACTGCAACACCAGTGTTCTGTGTGCGTTGCTTGTCCTGCAGGTACAAGTCTCTGTGTCCGGACACCTGGCCCAGCTGGCAGGGCCGCCTGGCTGATGGCGTTTCCACGCTGGTCAAACACCTGGGCTATAAGCCTGAGGAGTACAAGCTGGGCAGGTGAGCGGGATTCTGGGCCGTCGTATGCCGACCAGGCTCACCAGCGGTCACTGACACCTATACTTAGTCTCTCGCTGTTTCCTCGCACTTTGTCTAACCATCAAGTCCCATGAGGATTTGATGCCTCTTCCTGTTATATATTGACGCGTCGTTGGTGAGCACCACTGTGGCGTTGGCTGCTGCTGCTTTATGGATGTGGTATATGCATGGTTTCCTGGCTGATCCTGTCTCCTCCTCTGACTTGTGGTTTAGCTAGAATGATGTCTGTAAATTCTGCTCTCCGTCTGAGCTGCACTGCATTGCGTAATGGCTTCATTAACTGTTCACTGCAATGCAGCCACCGAGCCTCTTTAGATGGATACCTGTAGCATTTCTCCACAATGAGCAGGTTAGCCTCGGTTCCTGCTTTCATCTAAACAGTTGCTTTAAATCTGTCCTGACTGCTGGGCACCTTGGCTCTCCTCAGGACCAAAATCTTCATCCGGTTCCCCAAGACACTGTTTGCCACTGAGGACGCCCTGGAAGTGAGGAAGCACAGTCTAGGTGAGGCGCTGTCAGGGCTATTGGGGTCTCTTTGTGCTGCTATCAGCCTCATAACCCACCCTCTGTC
>JAODKM010000035.1:3385287-3404208 GCA_026780845.1 Petrocephalus sullivani | reverse complement strand
TGGTTGATTAGATAATTGCATTAATGAGAAATTGAACAGGTGTTCCTAATAATCCTTTAGGTGAGTGTATATGTATTTATTTGCAAACTGCAGCCTGGCTTTAACCTGCTTCTCATTGTTGAAGGGCATCTTACTTGCTTTATGGAACTTCTGTCCTGCTTCTAGGAGCCTGATATGAACTGTCCTAGCAATATACCTCATACCACTTAATGTTTCCCGTTCCCTTTGAAGGTCACTTGATGTCATCCTCCAATTCATGAGAAAATGTCGGGTAGGTAAATGGCCATCTCTGGCATTAGAATGTCACTTCCTCCTTTTACCTGGCCAGATTTTGGTCAGTGCCAGTGTCTCCTTCACCTTCTTCTTGTGTGCTGCTGTCTTAGAAACTTTGAGCCTGGAAGTGGCCTGATGCTCAGTGTAGCTTCTGCCAGCTGGACCATGATTACACCAAGATTTAACCAGGATTTTGTAATGCTTTTTTTTTTTTTTTTGAATGTAGAGTGGTCTCAATTTTTTCCAGAGCTGTATTGTAGTTAAATACTTTCATATCAGAGAACATTTGAATGTCATTTGTGCATTTTTTTTAAATGTATTTTAAAATAATGTATTTTGTAATGTATTTTGCCTATTTTATGTGCAATGTGACTTGTTTAATTAAAATAACATTCTGATGAATGTTTAATGTGTTATGCCATTACTGTTTCCCTTGGTGATCCCCTGGAATAGATGTATTTGTTCATAGATGTAAGGATCACGCTTGAAATAAGGCATCTGCCGGCCTGTCTTTCCCCGTTGTGACTGTCAGTACGCTGAGAGTTTGGCTTCCCCTTCTCGCCTTGGAATAGTAAACCAGGGGAACCAATTTTTTCAGAGGAACCAACCAGAAAGTCTTGGCCCAGCAACAGAGTGAATTCCCCACTGCCCACAAGTAAATCCCCCGCGCGACTTGAGAGTGGCTCCACTCTGTGTGGTGGGTCTGTGGGCCGAAAGGTTCTACTTGGAAGGAGACCCGTTACCCTCTGGTTTCTGTTCCCTCCTCACTGACTGCTCATTCTCATCTGGAATTTTATTTTCCCGTTATTAGTCGATACCGATTCACATATGCAAAATACTCATTTTCCTAAATAAATAAATAAATAAATACAAGTCTATAAATAAGAACAAGAAGATGCCGAAGGGGGTGTTTCTGCGTCTAGCTGAGGAGTTGCACATTTTCACTTTTTTTTTTTTTTAACTGGAAAGTCTCTGAAATGTCCTTGTAACGACGTGGAAAATTCTGAAAGTTAAGCAGTTGATCAAAACAAAAAACGAAAGTGACGTGGTGGTGACCATGATAGTGCCCGGGCGCCGCGTCCTGCCTCAGCTTGTGACTTTCTCCGCTCTGGGGACGTGACTGTCCTCCGCTACAGCCCCGCGCTGCTGGCTGCCCTGGCTGCCCTGGCTGCCCTGTCTGCCCTGGCTGCCCTGGCTGCCCTGTCTGCCCTGGCTGCCCTGGCTGCCCTGGCTGGCCGCCAGCAGGAGGAAGTCCCGAACCACCCTTCTGAGGTAACACTCCAGGTCGCGCAAGACCACATAGCCCTCCAGACGCTTGTGCCAAGGCAGCCGTGCCCAGGGCCGAGGTGCCGGGGCGGGGGCCTCCGTCAGTGGCTCGTGGTCGGATGGGGAGGTCTCTGCATGCTTTAACTGGATTAGCTGCAAGGATTAGAGATCAGGGCCATCAGATTGACTTGCAGGTTCTTTCTTATTTTTCCTGCGTGTGTCTGCAAACTTTAAATGTCATTTCAGCTTCTCGCATCTACAACATCAGTTAAATTATGGCTGAGGATTCATTTACACCCAGAATATGACTGTGAGTTGCCACCAAATGATGTCATCGCTAGTGCAGTTAGCAAAGATAAATTACAGTGAAGCCAGCATACCATATAGATATGGAGGTCTGGAGATGAGTATGATGGGTTTAGGCAAAAGAGCAAGGCGCTTTGAATCTCTGCCCTACACTATGAGCATTCTGTCGAGCTTGACAAATTCTTCTGCAACGCTGTCATTGTCCTCGGGGACAAATAAAGTTTCTTGAATTGAATTGTTTGCTGTTGAATAGAGCAGGGAGCAGCTGAGCAGGAACTGGTCCCGGGGATGGTACAGCCACATGAATCGGCAGCTCTGATAATCAGACCACCGCCTTTTCATTACTTCCTTCTTGAGACCGTAGTTCAAACCACTGCTCATTGTGTCGGCATATGTGATGGAGATCCATGTGTGGGCTGTATGAGTCATTTAGAATAGGAATGCCACTTGTTGCTAGAAAGAATGTGGACTGCTTTAGGAAGAACAGATCATTGACAGGAAACCCTACAGCCAAGCGAACTGGGCTCAGAAGACTTGTGCCCTACCTGTTTTTTAGCGAGGTGAATGAGGTCCCGAATGTCCAGCTGGACCTTTCGCATGGACCGAGTCAGTCTGCCCGGCTGGCCCTTGTGTTCCTGCTTCATCTGCTGCCTCTTCAAGTCCAGGTGGTGCCAAAAGACCTGCAGGCCCTGGATAGAGCTTCTTAGCCGTTCTGAGTCCTGCACACACCGACGATCAATCAATCAATCAATCTTTATTCATCAGCACTGCTTTAACAGGTTTGCAAAGTGCTTTACAGACATTTGAAAAGAAGAAGAAAAAGGCACAAGAAAGTAAATCAATCACAGAAGAAATAAAATATGTGCATAAAATACATTTATAAAATAACTGGTCATCATAGGTTATTACGCGCAGTGGTGAAAACTTTTGAAAGTACAAAGATACTCAGTAGCTCTCAGCTTTCCTGAGAGAGAGTTCCCGAGTTTGGTGGCATAGACGCTAAAAGCCTCAAATGATTTGAGTAATCTGTCTGGGACATACTCTACAGTCACTGAGGTAGGGCAGAGCAAGACCGTGTAAACATTTAAAAGTTAGCAAGAGCCCCTTAAAATCAACCCTAGAAGCCAGTGCACGGATGTAAGACTAGGTGCGATGTCATGCATGTGACTGGTGCATGTTAACACTCCAGGAGCAGTACTCTGGACTCATAACAGATTTGAAATAGATTTCTTCGGTTGACCAGACAGGAGTGCATTATAGTAATCTGTTCTAGTTGAAACAAAAGCATGTATCAGTTTTTCACAGTCTACAGCCACTAACACTAACTCCAGCCAGGACTCTGGCAATCCAGGTAGTGTCCTTCGTGACGCTGATATGAGAACCTGTCAAAGTACCTGCATATGCAGCCATTGGGAATAGTCTGTTCTCACTGCCGGCAAACTCTGCAAAGTTAGGCTCCGGTCCTCAAATCTTGAGTCTCCCAATTCCTCCAATTTCTGTAAAAGAAGATCGTACACATAAGTTAACTAGGGATTTTTAAACTGGGGGTGAAATAAAACAGAAAATGTCTGTGCGGTTTGCATAAAATCCAGAGCTGTTTGATGAGGTATTGGTGCGCTGTAGCTGTGTGCGCAGCGCCAGGCGACCCTTACATATTGCCACAGGAGAGCCCGAGTGCCTGTGTGTATCTTCCTGGCCAGGCGGACCATATAAGTCGGTTCAGTGCAACACAGATGGAGTAATAATAGTAGCATCAGTATCGTTGATCTGCAGCCGATGATCATCTTGGGAAGGCTGGCACTGGACCTGAAATCGATAATGTTCATCCATTCAATCGTTAATTCATCCTTTCATTCATGTTCCACCACTTATCCGGGACCGGGACTCGCGGGCAGCTGTCTAAGCCGGGATGTTCAGATCTCCCTCTTGCCGGCCATCTCCTCCAGCTCCACCGGGGGAATGTCAAGTGTGTCCTGGGTCTGCCCCAGGGCCTTCCCCCAGTTGGACACAACACCTCCCCTGGGAGCCGTCCAGGAGGTATCCTAGATAGAAGCCCGAGTCACCTTGCGTCTCAGCTCTTGCTTCACCATGGCGGAATTACTGCATTACTGCCGAAACTGTCCCAATCTGCCTGCCGAACTCCCGCTCTCTGCTACCTTCACGCGTGATGAAGACTCTGAGATACTTTAGCTCAAGGCGGTAACCCATCCCCAACCACGTCAATCCACCCTTTTCCGGGTGAAAAACATGGCCTCAGACTTGGAGGTGGTGATCCTCATCCTGGCAGCCCAGTGTGTGCTGCAGGTCACAGCCCAATGAAGCCAACAGGTTCATCATCTGCAAACCACCCCAGTGTGTGCTGCAGGTCACAGCCCAATGAAGCCAACGGGACCAGCATCTGCAAACCGCCCCAGTGTGTGCTGCAGGTCACAGCCCAATGAAGCCAACGGGACCAGCATCTGCAAACCACCCCAGTGTGTGCTGCAGGTCACAGCCCAATGAATCCAACGGGTCCATCATCTGCAAACCACCCCAGTGTGTGCTGCAGGTCACAGCCCAATGAAGCCAACGGGTCCATCATCTGCAAACCGCCCCAGTGTGTGCTGCAGGTCACAGCCCAATGAAGCCAACGGGACCATCATCTGCAAACCGCCCCAGTGTGTGCTGCAGGTCACAGCCCAATGAAGCCAACGGGTCCAGCATCTGCAAACCGCCCCAGTGTGTGCTGCAGGTCACAGCCCAATGAAGCCAACAGGTCCATCATCTGCAAACCGCCCCAGTGTGTGTTGCAGGTCACAGCCCAATGAAGCCAACGGGACCGGCATCTGCAAACCGCCCCAGTGTGTGCTGCAGGTCACAGCCCAATAAATCCAACGGGACCATCATCTGCAAACCGCCCCAGTGTGTGCTGCAGGTCACAGCCCAATGAAGCCAACAGGTCCATCATCTGCAAAAAGCACAGATGCGACCCTGAGGCCCCGAACTGGACCCCCTCTGCCCCTTGGCTTACCCTTACAAATTCTCCCCATAAAGGTTATGTACAGAATTGGTGACAAAGGGCAGCCCTGCCGGAGTCCAGCACCCACCAGGACCCTGTACCAGTAATGTTCCAAGACCAAAATTCTTGTAGTCATGTTTCTTTTTCAGATTCCTCAAACTGGTCATTACTTCGTTCAATAAACTTTTTTTTAACTGCACAACAGACAAATATATTTACTTTTACAACAACTATTTATAAGATGAACTGGACATAGAAAAAAGATGCATAACCCATAATTAGGATTTCAGCCTCCTTTGCGCAGTGGTGCGGAGAGTAAGAATCATATTAAATAATATAACAACAAAATAATAATGTATTATATATAATATATAAAACCAATTAATAATAATTTTGTACATGCAGTCTAGAAAACAGTTTCTACACAAACTTAGGTGCAATTGCATAATATGTCATTGAACAATACAATCAGTTTATATTCTATTATAAGATGAATATAAATAATACAGTCTACAATATCGCTATTAATTTTAGAAACATACTATAATAATGTAATATCTAGATCGGTGGTTTTTAATGCCTCAGCCGGACTACCGAAGGCAGAAATAGGTAACTTCATAAAACATAAGGTCGGTATTATTTGCCAAATAGCTGCCATACCTTTCAATACTCCGGCTGTTGATTTTTTGAATTTTTGCTCTTCATCGCTCAGCTCTTATATGTCAGCTATAAGTGCGGCTTTTTTATTGAAATTCCCATTTGGGGGGGCGGGGGGCTGTTATTTCTAATGGTACTGATGAAATCGAAATCGAAAAGTCACGGGTAGATGCGGTTCTGTTTTGTGTGTTGGCCGATATGTCAGCATTAATTGATTTTACTCTTTGGTAGAATAAGCCCCATGTTTGTCCTTATTGCTTAATTACTCAAAAGGTGATTAACAAACACGCTGATACCACTGTGCTGGCTGCCACAATTTTTGTCTTTTTGTATTTTCTTCGTAAAAATATTATTTAAAAAAACATAACTATATGGTCTTTCAAGACAGAGACACCCAAATAGCCTTGTGAAATGAATATTGTGACGAGTTGGGGAATGACCGCGTGAATAGCCACTCACACAAGCGAGTAAAGCAGGGCGATGGCGTAACAGGGACGCGGTGACTGGGCGCAGATGCGTCATTTGGGAAGATGCAGAGGGGATTCTACACCCGCTTTAGAGGGGGCTCAGCCACCATATTTTTTGTTTTAACCTCGGAGACAATATCTTTAAAAATCAATTCAGCAATTTGTCCCATATTTTCGTACACATTACGTTTTATATATGATTTTTCATTTTATTTCCGTTGCCCCTATGTCCCGTATTTGTTTCGCCTGGCAAAGTGGCAACAATTACGGGGGTGAAAACCTACACGAGCTTTTCCGGCGCGACAATGTCTGCGTCTTGGTTTCCTTGGTTACCACAAAACTTTTTAGAAGAACGACAGAAACCACTACACTTGTTAGAAACCACATTTGAATTTAATTGAAAACAAAATTGTTTTAGCACATCGAAACTGAAGCATAGCCGTTACATTAATGCAATCAAATGTATTACTTTAGATAAAAGAAATACTTTGTGTTATGCGCTAAAAACATTAAATGTATGCTCTCCATTCAAGGATGACACTGAAACTTCGAGTGCCGAAACGGGGACGTCGCCCGAGAAGATGCACTTCTATTAGTCATAGAAGTCGTTCCTTTAGTGTCATGAGCTGTGGCAACCGAGCCGGCCGACAGCCGTAGCGGGCCCGGGGGATGTGCGGGGGATGTGCGGGGGATGTGCGGGGATCCCTCGGCACAGTCAGGGGAAAAGTACCGCTTTCTGCCTCGCAGGCTACAGTTACTTGTCACTGGAACTGGACCCTGAAGGGTCTGCCTGTTGTACACATGCTTTAGGGAAATGTACCTTTTCGGAACCTTTTTGTAGCATTCGCGGTACATTCATGTTGTTTATACCTTGAGGAACAAAATTGCACCACACCTGTACCCTTTTTCTGACTGTGGGTAAAATTTGCAGACCCAGTGTGGAGTATCGAATTGTTGCGAATTTTGCGTGATCGTTATGAAAGGGGTCTCTTGGTAAAATTTGTCGGCCGGGCGGGGGGTCCCATTGGTAAATTTGGACCCCGGCTGTGATGACCATGGAAGTGAATTATGACCGTGCAACAATGACGCAAACATACATATTTTTATGTGATCAGCAAATTTGCAAGTTTTACCCGTCGTTACATTTTAAAATAATAATTGAAAAATTATGTTCACGTTAATGTTCTTATTGTGATGCGCACTCGTATCGTGGATGGAAATATACACCTATTCATTCAGCACATTCAGTATATATATATATATATATATATATATATAAATGGATAATGTATGTTGTGAATACTTCCTCTGCAGCCAAATAGTAATGATCCAGCGTTCTACAGGATAATATTCATAAATGTGAAAAACATAAACGTTCCTTGTGGTTTTTCTCGTACGAAGCTCGTGTTTCATGTTGACTACCCACTTCTGTACAGCTCTCGGCCCCTTATGTAACGGTTTCACAGGGGACTTCCTGGTGAAGCCCGTTTAACGTACTGCGACTATTTCGTTACAGTGCAGCCGTCTGCATTGACACGACAACAAACACATATTACATGGAAACATATAACGCCAGTTATAAGAAAAACAAAAACCCCGAAGTTAAGTAAAATGTATTATCCCACAACGGAAATAGTTGCGGCCAGGTGTCCAAAACATAAACAGTGCATCATGCATAATACAACATGGACTGCAGGGCAGAGAGACCCCAGGACATGGACTGCAGGGCAGAGAGACCCCAGGACCAGCGCGAGAGCCCCAGCTTCACGCGGACGAGCTGCGTGTACAAGGCGCTTTGTGCCTCGTTCTATCTCGGCTGCTTACTTACACAATACAGTCACAATGACGGGGTGCGCTCTGCTTGGAATAAAAACATTTTAAATTGCATTTTGAATATTATAATAGGTCTACATTAAGACAGTGTCGTGTATTTAAGATATATTTGACGCAGTGAAAAAATCTAAATTAAACTTAAAAATTTGAATCCAATTTCATTATGTATAATAATAATAATAATAATAATAATAATAATAATATAAATTGTATTTATATAGCGCGTTTCACGATCTCAAAGACGATTACATAGAATAAAGTAAACGGATAAGGAAACAGCAAAGCATATTATAGGGAAGGAAGGTTACAAAAGAAAAAGGTGTTTAACTTGTTTTTGAAATCTGCGACCGAGATCCAAAAAAGAATCGCAGAAGGGACGGAGCTCCAAAGTCGGGGGACTCGAGCGGAGAATGCGCGGTGTGGGGAGCGGGAAGCCGGGAGGGCGAAAGCAGGGCGGGATGGCAAGGTGCGGCTCGCTTGTTAAGGGCTTTGAATGATATAAGCAGGGTTTTACACCGGATCCCGCCAAGGCTCTGAAGTATATGGGCCTGATGTGCTGGTCGGAGCGAGTGTGGTGAGGGGGCGGCTGGCAGAGTTCATGGGTCAGGCTTAGCTGCGGTAATCTATACGGCTAGAGAAGAAGGCGTGAATGAGGGTCTCTGCTGCGGAACGGGGAAGACAGGGCTCAAGCCGGGCGGTGCTGTGAAGCTGGAAGAAAGCTGCTTTCACCGTGGAACGTATGTGTGCATCAAATGAGAGGGTTAGGTGGCCGATCTCACAATAAAACTAAGTGGTGACGGAGTCTTATAGTATTCCGTATTTTGCACTGAATGAAGTTGGTGCACCATATTTTCCCTATTTGCTTCATTTTCTTCCAAAAATACGTGTGCTGTGTTTGCAGTTTCAGGCCTTCCTTGGACTTTCCTTGAAAGCTACCCTGTCGCCGCGGATGTACAAAAAAATCCTGGAGAAGTGAGCTGCCGGTAAGCGACGATGCAAACTGGCCTTCCGCCTGCCTACGCTTCTTCGGCGCTGTCGCAAGCGCCTTCCTCGTCGCCACATGATCCTGACGCGGTACTTCCATCGTGCCGAAAGCACTTCTCTCACCCTAGACTTGAATCATCCTGACTGCCCGCAAGAAAATCACATAATGAATGTAACTAGCGATGTTTATTATCAGTAGTGTAAACTAATTAAGGACTTACGGGAGAATTCCAGTGGTCTGTTGAGCTGTCAACCCCACCAAAAACATGTACCAGAGTTGTGCAAAATTCGGATTTTTCCATTCTATTTATGAACTGGAATTTGAACTGAACTGGCCACACCCCAAGGGATGTTACATTGGAATTTTAATTAGAATGACAGGAATGTAATGTATTCTAGCAAAACATGAATAATTATATATGCGAATATATGTTTAAATTAAATATTAACATTTTTAAAATGTGTTTTGTCAAGATTCACGTGAAGTTTTTATATTAATAAAAACAGAATAAAGAATTCTATAGTATAGTATTTTTGTTATAATGTAATTGCGTTTCTGATTTCAAGAAAAAAAAACAAGCAAAACCAGTCAAATTCGATAAATGTGTTCTGTTCTATATAGTTTCTGATTAAATACACATTTAGACAACGAAAATGTGTAGTTTGAGCAAGGACGTACATACATACGTCTATAGATTGAATGTATAAAGCTTCAAAATAAATGACGTGTTACATTTTCGAATGTTGTTTCCGTTATATTTTAATTGGCTCTTTCTAAATATTCACACACTTTTCTATGCGTTGATTACGATATGTTCGTGATATGGCTGAACCTGAATTAGGATCCAGTCAATGCACATCTGTAGACATATAGAGTCAAAGGTTTAAAATACGCATTTCCTAGACTGTCCCTGTAGCACAGTTATTATTTTTTTTAGAAGGTGATGAATCGTCATTGTTGACGCACCAACGAAATGTGTCCTCTGCATGTGACAACGTGACACAGCAGGGGGCAGCTACGCGAGCGCCCGGGGAGCAGTGCTTGGGGACGGTACCTTGCTCAGGGTTTCTCAGCGGTACTTGCGGGTCGGGGACTCGAGCTGGCAATCTTTTGATTACATGATAACGTCCCTAACCACTACACCACCTGCCTGCCTCTGTCAGTGGCGGATGGGGCAAAGGGGTGGCAGGAGATTTAGGCTGGGTGGCAATAGCCCATGTCAGCGCAAGCAAGCGCCCCTGCGCTTTCCACATTTCTTTACTTGCTAATTCTAATTAATATTTCAAAGTTTGTGTACACTTCACGTTCAATAGCTTTCCAGGGCAATTACTAATAAATACCTATAAAAATACATATGAAAGTTATATGTTGTGCATTATCACCCATTGTTCAGTTCTTAAAGCACAATTCACTGCACATGTCGTTATCGTTTTGGTTTTTACTTATTAGGCAATTAATCCTAACTTTCGTACTTTAAACGGACACAATGCAGTTGTTATTATAGTAACGCCAAGATCTTGCGACGACGAAATACAAAAAACATTTTCCCCCCCTGTCGTCTTAGGGGCTCAGTACGTTAACAAGTAGCCAGCAATACAAAGATTTAACACGGAGTGATATTTAGACTGCTTATTCTCATCGTGGTTGATATACTCCCACATTCAGTCTGACAGTCAAGGACGCAGCATGCATTGTGTAGACAGTGCTTTATTGTGGTACAGTATGTAAAGTAAAGTAAGTAGAAAATTGGTAAGAATGACGTTAAAAGCTGACAGTGAAGTTGGGTATCGTACTGAAATCGAAGAATGGGCTTGTTGGAAATAGTGGTTCTTTAAATGGTGGCTTAATGTCAATACAAGCATACGACGTAAATTTCCTAGTTCCATTTTATATTGTAGTACCTAAAAGAAACCACGAGATGGCGCTATGAAAACGGGTTGAGTTTTTTCTTTTGTGGATGCATTTTTCAGCCGCGAATACAACATATTTAACCTCCCAACAAACTAGTGCAAAATGAAGCCAAACCTAATGTGGAGTAAAGGTGTCCTTAACAGGAGGAGACCTTAAAAGAAACTCTATTATAGGCGTGGAGATTTAAGTAGTGGGCGATTATTAATTATTGATATCATAAACTGAAATTTTTAAAGTGTCTCTGATATTTTGTTTTGCACACGAGAGGACTTTGCTTTAAATTGACCGAATATTGCCATTATTGACCAAAGCACATGTTCCTTCAGTGATTACCTGTTGTGATGTCATTTGTTCCTGAAATAGCCTTATAATAATAATAATTATGACTTATATGATTCATATTAACTCGTGAACAACGGGGCTTGTCCATAAATGCAAAAAACAGTGTTATATGAAATAAACTTCAAAAACCATTATCTGGTAATACAAGACATTTAAGAGCAGCAGGGCCGATAAATAGTGACTTTTCTTGTGATCAATGCAGCGCGTGCTAAGAGGCGCGCAGTGACGCCATCGGTGTCCGCTCGTGTCTCCGCGCGAGAACAGCGTGCAGCAGCGGACACTCATTCTCTGCCGGCTTTGCACAATGCCGATTTTTTAATTACCTGTCTGACTTTTTCGTCAGAGACAGAAACGGGTGCGACTAGATTCCCTGACAATTACACCTCTAGCGCTCACCACACTTTAATTCCCCCCTCTGTAGTTATTACTTTTTATTATTTACTCCGTAGTTATTACGCTTGCTGAATATTGTACATTTTAATATATCTGCACTCAGTCATTTAAAGGAAATTGTGTGTTATGACCCAAGTAAAATGTCGTATCTTTCTGATAACCTTTTTAGTCATATTTAAGAACATGATTTGCTGAATTGCTGATCTGCCCTGCGCCTGCATTGCCTCTCAGTGTCCCCATGTGTTTGCTTGCTATCTACCAGATTTGTTTAGGCGCCCTATCTTTCCATATCCCTGTCACTTTAAAACGTGAAGCTTTTTCCCTAATGAAATAACCACACGCAGAGTAGCTTTCCTCGCTGTAGATACGTTGCATGACCACTGTGTCCGTCAAACTGGGCGGTATCGAATTGCCTTTTAAGATCTACCAACCCCATTACCGTCAGACATTTATTGTCACCAAGGAGACAAGAAATTACTTCACTTCTGTGGACCTCGGGGTTACCATCAGCGAGGCTATTTATTACGCAAGACCAATAAAACCTGCATTCTGCTGACAAGCAAATACAGGCTAGGAATGGAAACTAAGTAAACCGTGTAAGAGCCTGGAGCATAACTGGTCATTTTTAATCAATACGAATTGCATAAACATTTTGCTTGTCATATATTTAATATACTTGTTATTTAATGTGTGTTAATTGTGTATGATGTGCAGTCTGTTAAACACACGTGGTGCTTAGTATTTGGCGTTGACAGTATTCAAGAAAGTAGGAAAACAGCTGAAATCCGATCCCAGGGGTCCGGGGGCGCGGCAGAGACGCGGGGGGCAGCGGGGAGCTTGGCGGCTTCTTCTTCGCAAATATAAGGTTTTGAAATGTCACATTCAGCTCGGAATTTAAAAATGGGCTCTGTATAAGCGATTTAAAATGCGAATGCTTTATTTATCATTAGCGAGTACCACTTTTCTGCGTATAAGACAGTATCCATATGGCTGAACCTAAACCAGCATAAATGTTTACAGTATAAATCAACTAGAAAAAAACTAATAATACGACCGTAGCTATGTCACTTTTGTGACATAATTTCGATCTGCTATTTCATTCGTGTAGGCCTAATTGGAAGTTTCGACAAAGTACACTCGAAATTTCAGCAGCAAACTTCGAAAAGTTTGTTTTTTTGCCATCTTTTGCCGACACGAACGAAGGCTATAAGATCAAGTTTTTCGCCGATTTAATTATTTAACTGTTCATGGTCGCATCTGATTGGCCGAGGTCTGTCTCTAGCTCTGTAACCGACCAATGAGGGCGGGCGCTTGTTTGTGCCGCATTCGCCGACCCTATAAAGCGGCTGTCTGCGGAGCGATGGGAAATTGATGGGAAGGATGCGGTGTTAGGCTGCGTTACACGAGAGGCTCGTTTTTCTGGAGAAAACCATTTCAAGCCACAGGCGAGCTGCGGTCGGCTGATCGGGTCGGTCCTCTGCTGGATTTCGGGGAGTCTCAGGTATGACATGCATCCTCTGGGTGGTGGTGTCCTGGGGTGCGGGGGGAAGCGCGGCTCGGAGCGGGGAAGTGGCGATGCGCGGCTCGAGCGCGCTGCCCGCTATGCCCCATCATACCTGCATGCTACAGATCATACCTGCATGCTACTGGCGGTGCATGTGATGGAATCGCGGCAGCCCTTAGGGACGCTGCGGCAGCGGCGCGGCCGGCTATAGCCAGCAAAAGTTACACACGTCATAAGCATCGCACTTATGGCCGCATCACCATCATCGGAAATATTATCGGATTCCGCCGTGTAGCTCACCGCCGCCGAGGCTTTCCTTTCACCAACCAGTTGATGCATAACAAACCGAATTTAGGTGGGCTGTTTGCATCCAGTGTGGCAACTTCATCTCCCGCCTGTAACAAATACTGACGGTCGATGAGCAGCAATTTCTGGCTGATGGATCGTTCGTAAAAGATCGCAATACATTTGCATTTGTTCTTTATTGAATTTCATGTATATACCATGTAAGTCACATGGAATTTATTGAATGCATATGCTTTTTATTTATTAGTAATTCCAGCAATATTCAATTGCGTTTCTTTTTAACTCACAAAATCTAGATATAGTGAGATTTTAATAATTGCTAGTATAGACATTCATAACATTAGATGCATTTAAATTCCTGCGTGGATAATGATTTAACTGTGTAATATTTTGGCCAAACTAGCAGGTAGAAGTCACATTTCTTCTGATTATGTAATTAGTATGCAGATGCATCGAGAAGAAATGTTGTCATCCGTTCGCTCTGTGGCACTAGCCTGGTCAGAACACAATTATCCGCAATAGAAATAGACGGATGCTGCGTTTGTGCTCGAAAAGCGCCATAGTGCACGGTGCCAGGGCACAGGAACGACAAAGAAGCGGTATTTTGCACCAGGAAGCGCCGCCGCAGATGCTCTGTCGCCTGTGCAGCGCAGGACGGGATGCGGGAAATGCAAAGGGAGCATCTAAGCGTGACGGTCCGGCCGCGGGAGAAGGTGCGCGGGCTGACGCTCCAGCTCCAGCTCAGACCAGTTTTCCTCACTGCAGACAGAATCGTCCTTGGACTACATACGGGAGGGAAATTGGCTTAGCAGATGTTCTGATAAAAAATATATATATTCCTCATCTTTTACTTTGTTAGAAATGAGAAAGTAGGCTTCACATGCGTGGACAAGATACAGTTCCAAAAATGACATTGTGACCTCCGTTTCTGGGACAGTGCAGTATGATTAATGCGGGAAAGATGCGGGAAAGATGACCAGTCATCCCCGGTAACGCAAATGCACGGTTTCGGGGCGCGTTTCCGCGGCCGCACTGCTGCAAACGCCAGGAAGAATGCACGCGGACGATCTCGCGCCGCACCGGTTCGAACCGGCTGAAACTCGGCCTCACGTGGCAGCTTTCCGCAATATTGTTTTGGGGCAGCAAATGGGAGAGGCGCTAGCAAGCGGAGCACCAATCAGAGCGACGGAAGGCGGGGCTAGCGGAGTCACGTGGGCGGTGTTCGTGAATTACAAACAGGTGAATTTTCACGCGCCGTCGATGAGGAACAAAGGAGGGATGTGTGTACCTGAATGGCATCCTTTGGAAAGTTTTGAAGAGCAAACTTTTTTTTTTTTACTTTTTATATTGCAAAACTGTATAACGAAACAGCAAGTTCGGGCCGTAATCAGTCCAAAGTAGAAAAAAACGAAAATGGCTTAAAATGCAGCAGTAAGTAAATTTAACATAACGGTCATAAACTTAGGTCAGTTCAGACGGACGTTGAAGCCACACAGCTGTTGCTGCTTTGTACTGTCCCTAAGTAAAATAATGGACATAGGAATGATCATTCACATTCATGCTCCACTAGATCAGATATTTTGCAACTAGCTATAAGAGCTCAAACACATGCTGTCAGCATTTGGATCATAGGCAGATAAATGTAAGCAGTTATAAGGTGCACTTTGAGGGCAGACTGTCACTTAATGCTGCCTCACTCCTTTGGAATGTGTCCTCTTCTGTTCATAAGGACCTTGGTGGGCCTGTGCTTTGACACCAGCAGCGATCACCTAAGCGCCCTTTGGTTGCTGCACCATGGCTCCCTCGCTGGCGACTGCGTTCTCACGCCGCTGGTGGATGGCGGTGACTGCGGTGCTGGAGAACCTGCTCTTCTCTGCTGTACTGCTGGGCTGGAGCTCGCTGCTCATCATGCTGAAGTCAGAAGGTTTCTACTCCCAGCTCTGCCAGGAGCCAGGTGAGGATGAGCGTTGGGGAGCCTTCTGTGGCAGCGTCTGAGCTGGGTCACCCTGCCAGCTGTCAGGAGGTGCGGGGGCCTCTGCCAGGGGCCAAGGCGCTGTTTAGAAGATGGCAAAACAGCTTCTGCTGACAGAGCATAAGGGGAACCAAACCCATATCTTTATAACCACGCATTTGTTTTTCTATACCTCAAACTTACCAAGTAGGACGTACATGCTCAATGTGGTGGACATGCACCAGAGACTCCACTGCTGGTATGAGCCAGTATCCATAACTGTAATATACTAGGCTCAGTTTATTAGAGTAACTGTATAATAACCTTTGAGGCGTATACAGTGTTCTTAGAGTGATGGGTGAGCTGCACAATTGTATCCAATTTTGCATAAAATACCTGTTCTAGTTTCACCCTTTTCTGTGGGTAATTGTTTATGTATTGACAGTCTGCACCAGGCTTTGTAATTTGATTCCTGCCCTGAGAGGTGCCACATTTCGGACGCCACAAATGGGGTCCGGTGCCTTCCACCGACAAAGAGTGGCTTTTAGGGAGGAGGCGTAATGCCAGCAGGTGCTTGTCCAGCTAGCTGGAGGTGTTTCATAACCGTAGCGTTAAGTAACAAGCAGCACACAAATAAGATGATTACACAACTTGAAAAGGTCAGCGATACCTTCTGGCATTGAGAAGTAAGAGGATCACAGGCCGCTCTGTGGGAAAGACAAGCTGGTGGCTCAAATTCATCCAAAGTTTTCACTTATACTGGAGAAGCTCTAGTGAGAACCAGGTAAACAGGCCGTTTTACCACAAAGGCTGGATTGAGTGAGCTGGCCTGGGAGAGAGCTGTGATTGTCTGGCACTCAGGCAGAAATCTCTGATACATCTGTGTGCTAAACGCATCTCAGTTACAGGTAACGAGTGCCCTGTATTTATATCACTGGAAACCATTTGGTTTAGCCCTCTGGGGAGATGACTTTGGGAACACGAGAGAAGCCAAACTGGCCAAACATGAGCGCCCTGTTTTCTTTCATATGCTGGCTCGTACAGATGACATCATCAGATGGCTAGTTTGAGGCACACCCTCCATTTTTTCCCTACTTTGACTCATGTCCTCTGTGAAGAGACGGCTTTGCGAGCTCGCCGATGCCTCCGGGGTCCTGAGCGCCCATGGCGTGTCCGGAGGACAGAATCTGGAGGGCCTCGCATGAAGAGCAGCGTTTGCAGCTACAGTGCTAACGGCCCCGCTTGCTGCTGGGAGACGTGCACAGAGCCGGGCGTTTTTGTTTCCTTCTGAACTGCGTGGTCTAGCCAGTGCTGCCGGTTACGACGGCCCTGACAGTAATGCCTTTTATTGCCTATCTCTTTGTTTTGCTCCCTTTTACAGCCGACCCTTTTAACCCAGCAGGCTCGCTTTTTCCGTCTTATCTCTCCAAAGCCCCTTTACATGTGAAGCACCTGGTCCCTCCTGAGCTGCTTTGTCACATTGTTCCTGCTGGTGCTGTGACTCTGGAGCTGCAGGAGGGCGGAGTCAGGTGCCTGCCTTTAGCGTACTTTGGAGCCACCCTGCCCCGAGTGCCCCCACCTCCCAAAATTTACATGCAGAAATGCTTGCCTCCAGGACAGGAAGTTCATTCCCTGGCAGTGGAGTAGCGTCACATGATTTCTGACGGTTGATGTGATTGGTCCCTTTCTCGGGGTTGGAATGGGGGGATGGGATATCATGGAGGTCATTTTGACACAGTCCGAATCTCATCAGTAGACTTTCTGGATGCATTAGGCTGCTGGATGGGGGGGGGGGGGTCCTGCTCTGCACTCTGCATCGACCTGCTACTTCTTGTTTTTGTTCCACTTCCTTAAATGGACGTCCAGGGAGGAAGTCCCCCGTCGGACAGCATGGGCCGATTCTGTTAGTGCTCGCGGGCCGGGCTGGGCTGGGCCGGGCTGGGCCGGGCCGGGCTTTCCACTGGACCTCCCTGCCTGGAAAGTGGCGAATGCAGTCCGCATCTTTGTGCCGGCTACCCACGGCGGCCGTTTCGAATCACCTCCTTTGTCTTGTTTGCCCAATGCAAAGTACAGATATAGGACACAAGAGAGTGACGCTCAGAGAACGATAGGGGCCTTTCCATGGGTCTTCTCTGTGAATGATAGGGGCGTTTCCATGGGTCTTCTCTGTGAATGATAGGGGCGTTTCCATGGGTCTTCTCTGTGAATGATAGGGGCGTTTCCATGGGTCTTCTCTGTGCTTTCAAATGTCCACCTTCAGGGAGGTTTGCATCAATGACCATTTCCATCAGGTTCTTCCCTCAGCTCTGCCATTGACAGGTCAGAAATGACGACCTCATGCCTGCAGTGCCTTGGGGGGAGAGGCTCTTCCCAGGAATATTATTGCAACCTGAATGTTACTAATGAATCATAGCTGAGGAATTGTTTGACATTGTTTGTCTTTCCCCTGCCTTTCTTTCTGGCTCTGTTGGGGTGGGGGGTGTAATGCGTCTCGCGCATTAACCGGCAGGAGCACAGTAGGCCCTTCCTGCGGGGTGGCGGTGGTGATGGCTGCCCTGCCCGTTCCCTGCCTGGCCGCAGCCAGGGTGTAGACGCCGCTACTGATTAACATTTTTCGCCCCTCCCCCCACGCTTGCAAATAAAGTTCGACTGTTTCACTGTGATGTCAGGGCATGAAAATGATCGAAACGCTCCGGCGATTACGTCGTCCCTTTGACAGTAGCTGTCGTCTCCCGGAGCCTCGGAGAATTGGGCTCATTTTGCAGCAGACAATGGGAGATTTTAAGTGGTTAAAAACTTAAAAGCTTGGGAAGTGCTTGTGAATAAACAGCCCAGTACATGTGCCGAGGACCATTAGCAGTGCTCACTAGTGTCTCGCTGGAGACATTGGGGCAGTGCAGTGTGTGTATCGCCCGTGGGGGCCACAGCTATTTTTGCCACTTGTTTATCTGTCCCAGGCTGTTCATATGACCCTTAGCTGTCTCTCAGCTGGAATTCAGCTGCTGGGGCTCTCCGTGTCAGCAGAAGTTACAGGAAGTATGTTTCTGGGAATAATGGGAGATGGCTTTTCAGTGTGCTTCCTCACAGCGGGTTTCACGGCTAAATCCTCTCTGTGTTTGTTTGGAGATCGTCTAGGGGCAGAAAACAAAATGGAGGCTCTCAGTGCTCGTCAGATACGTCTGCAGCCTGAGAGAGAGCCGCTGTCATCTGCACTGAAGCAGGCTTTTGTCAGCAAAATGTTTTCTTCTGCGTGTTGCATGCTATGTGACTTGAGAACCCAGGGTGCAGAGCTGGTGGTTTAATGGCATGCAGCATATTAGTCATTAATCAGCCCATAAGGCTCACCAGCTCACCTGGGTAGGTCCTGGTACATTTTTAGCTGAACTCGACCCCTCCTCCACCTGACCAGGAAACGGCTCGTGGCTGAACCAGTCGCAGCACGAGGAGGACGAGGTGCCTCAGCGCATGAACGGCTGGCTTATCTGCAAGGAGCAGGATGAGATGCTTAACCTGGCCTTCACCATCGGCTCCTTCTTGCTGAGCGCCATCACCCTGCCGCTCGGCATTGTCATGGACAAGTACGGCCCGCGCAAGCTACGGCTGCTCGGCAGGTGAGGGGCATCGGGCGGGCGGCCTGGGCGGGTGAGGGGCGTGGCGGGGGCAGCCTGGGCGGGGGGGGGGGGGGGTCGGGGGGGCGGCCGGGGAGGGCGTCGGGTGGGGCAGGAGCGG
>JAODKM010000035.1:3356961-3366961 GCA_026780845.1 Petrocephalus sullivani | reverse complement strand
CATTTCCTTCATGTCATGTGTCATACTTCTATCCCACATGAATCGTCATTGTCTTTACTTTAATGACGCTCTCATTACCTTAAAGGGGTTGCCTGGCAACCCTATGCAAAAACGCACAACACACTCAGCTACTCCTGTGAGTAAGACTTCTGGCTTTGTTTCGCACTAAAGGCACAAGGCTACTGTCTGTGTTCTTTTTAGATGATTAAAATGATTCGGGTATGAAAGCAGCCTTGGCTGTCACTGGCCACACATTATAAAGGAATGGACGCAAGTTCACCAGCATCAGTTTCCATTTCTGTCCCAAACCCTCTGCTCATAATCCTCACTTTGCTTTCCTCTGTCTTGCATTTGGCTTTCTTTTAAATGTCTCTTAAAGCTTTATTGACTTTATTGGCGGCATTCAACTATACCTGTATATCCAGCCGGTGTTCTTTAATAGTTTGTGCAAATGTGTACAAATGGTGTTGTATGAGAATGAATCGTCTCTTTCAGTACAAAGTAGGGCAGCTGTACTCTGTGGCAGAGGCCAGTAAAAATGAGACTGGAGGTGGCGAAGGGGTGGAGGTCCTGCAGAATGAACCGTACGAAAAGGAGGGCGAGAAGGGCCAGTACACACACAAGATCTACCACCTGAAGAGGTGAGGCCTTCTCACACGTTTTCACACGTCATGTGGCCCCTGCCTCGCCGCTCAGCTCTGACCCCCAGTCTCTCCTCCCCAGTAAAGTCCCTTCATTTGTGCGAGCGCTGGCCCCATCCTCTGCCCTTAAAATCCACGAGAAAGCCTGGAATGCCTACCCCTACTGCCGCACCAGTGAGTCCAGGCGGGCACCCGGGCCTAACCCTGCACAGCTCTGTTGTGATGTAGAGGAATCCCTGAGTACATTGCTAATCCCAGCCTTCTAAGTGAAGCCTCTGGATGGAGTAAGGCCTCTGTGCTGCTGTTTGTGTTGGGACAGGGAGGGGGGGCGGATCTGCCCCACTCCAGCCTCCAAAGGTTCCCCCTGTGTGGCCTTTCGCTTTTCTTTCCTAATTTTTTCCTAATTTCAGTCTCTGGACTAATATCATGAGTGACTTATCCTCAGAGATTGTTTTGATAGCTTTAAAGTGACATTTAAGGATGGTCTCTGAATGCGTGTCCTAAAAGTTTGTTTTTGTTTTTTTTTGTTTTCATTTTATCTCCATGGTGCAGTAATTACAGTAAGTACTCATTCTAATCTTTTACAAATTTGTTCAGTGACATGCTAATACCATGCTAATGCACATGCTAAGTTATGCTAACTGGGATGTGTGTGTGTGTGTGTGTGTGTGTGTGCGTGCAGAGGGTGTGTAGTTTCCCGTGCTTAACCCATTACTGCTTCTGTGGGCTACCTTTCTGCTAATCTGTGCCATTATCAGCTACTGACCTGTGACCGGCTTGTGAGCCGAGTCTGACGTGTGGCTTTGCTGCTCTCGCAGAACGAGTACATGAAGGATAACTTTCTTATCAAGATCGAGACGTGGCACAAACCAGACCTGGGCACCCAGGAAAATGTGAGTGTTATTTATTTAAACTTGTTAATTTAGCAGCTTGCACTGGAGCTGAGACACCACTGGCTGGCAGATGTTCACCCTGGTTACCCTGCCTAATCTCCAGCGGGGCTGGGACTGATCACATTTTAAGCGTGATGCGTCCTTCTAAAGACGGATAGTGACTTTCTGTGAGGATGTGTTAGTGAACAGGTGTTTTTAATTGTCTGGTGTTAAATCTTACTTTTCACCCTCCAGGTGCACGGTCTTGATGCCGACACTTGGAAGAAGGTTAATGTGGTCCACATAGACATTGCTGACAGAAGCCAAGTGGACACTAAGGTGAGACGCTGTAGACTCACGTGGGTGCTCCCTGGCAGGCGTACCTTCTCTGTTCTCTTTCACTAGCATCTTTTCACAACCCATTCTACGATGTCCATAGGACTACAAGCCTGATGAAGATCCGGCCCGTTTCAGCTCAGCGAAGACGGGCCGGGGGCCCCTGGGTCCTGACTGGCAGGTGGGTGAGGCCTCTTTACTGTTACCGCCGCCATCTTGGCGCTGTAAATGCATCAGGGACATTCAGAGGAACAGTTTATGTAGTGGATTCGTGACTCTTTCTGGCTGATTTTTGTTTTACGTTTTATTAATTTTTAACTTTCAGAAAGAGCTCTCTACGAAGGACTGCCCCCACATGTGTGCATACAAGCTGGTCACTGTTCAGTTCAAGTGGTGGGGTCTACAGAACAAGGTGGAGAACTTCATCCACAAGGTGGGAGTTTTCTGGGAAACGGGCTGGTGGCTGGCAGTCAGGGCTGTGTGTCTGTGTGTGTCTTTAGGTTTCCGTAGATTCCATCTGTGGACCAAAATGTCCCCAAAGTTTGATAAAACCTGAAATTTATTTTTGTGGACATTTTTCAGGTCCTCATTTGAATAACCAAAATTTTATAAAAATCTGTGACTGCAATTAGAAAACTAAAAATTTGGGTTGGTTACTTATGTTTAAGGTTAGGGCTGGGTAGGGGTTAAGGGTGTCCTGCTTGGGATTAGGGTTTTTCCCCATAGAAATGAACAGACGGTACCCATTTAGATAGGTACGCGGGTCTGATTGTGTGTGTGTGTGTGTGTGTGTGTGTGTGTGTGTGTGTGTGTAGTGCCCTTCGGGATTGATGTGGAATTTTTGATGTTGCCTTAGATTATACCATCAAACGAGGAAGTCAAATAGCAGCTTTCTCCCAATTCCTTGTCCTTGCGCCACTTGTTTCCAATCCCAGCAGTCACCTTAACTTCCTAACTTCGCTGTTTGCTGTTATGGGGGGGAAAACCCCAAAGGCAGTGGGCTTAAAGAGCTACGTGTTTCCACTTAATGCAGGAACATGGTGCTTGTCTGACCTCTAGTGGTTGATTTTTGATAATGTTGTATATAACGACATAAATGTTCTTACTTTTTCCATCACTCATCGTTCCAGCAAGAGAAGCGACTCTTCACAAACTTCCACAGGCAGCTATTCTGCTGGATCGACAGGTGGGTCGAGCTGTCGATGGAGGACATTCGCCGCATGGAAGAGGCCACCTCGCGACAGCTGGACGAGGTCTCGGCGCCTTTCCCGCGCGCTCGCCGACAGCCCCGTTTCCCGCGCGGACGGCCCCGTTTCCCGCGCGCTCGCCGACAGCCCCGTTTCCCGCGCGGACGCCGACGGCCCCGTTTCCCGCGCGGTCGCTGACGGCACTCAGCCAGCAGCCCCACATGCATTTCTGTTATCTTTGTGTTACAGATGCGCGAGAAGGACCCAATAAAGGGCACGGTGGTAACAGAGGAGTGAGGTGGCTGAGCTACCGGCGTAACTGCGGCTCTCAGGTGACCCCGAGGGTCTTGGGGAGGGGGCATCACTTGCGGATTGCAGAACTGCTCCTCAAAGCCTTTAAATGTTTCAATTGATGCTCTTTGTTTTACTTTCCGTCTTTCTGTGTCTTAGGGCAGAAACACCAGCAGCATCACCTCCGTATAGCTGTCTGCGGGGTCCATAAACCCCCCACCCCTGACCGCCTTCCATCACTTGTCTTTTTTTTATATATGGCCTCAGCTGCAGGGAGTTTCTGCAGTCAGACTCTAACACTGACCAGGCAGGAAAGTATGGCCAGTACTGTCCGTACAGGTGCTTATATCATTTGTTAATAATGGTTGCGTTTAAAGAGATTAATATAATTAAAATGCACCAAGTGCGAACTGTTAGCTGTTGATTGTCTGTTCTATACCACCATCTATACTGCTAGTTACTTGTTTACAGCCTCTCATATACATGAAACCATTTTCAGGCCATGGACCCTTAGGTCTCTCGCGGCCCATTCCTCAGATCTACACTATAATGCTGGGTTACAAATCATGTTTTCAATGTTAAGACAATATCCACATTTCATATTTTGTTTAGGTTGTCGGGAGCGGTCATGTCTAATTATGTGTTCATCTTAAATTCTTTTCCTGATTTCGTGTGCCTGTTTTCACTGTCTGCTGCTGCATTGGACATGTTACACTGAAGACTGATTGGGTTGGATTGTAATTGTTGCAGTGAACTGCTGCATATGTCCCCTTTTTGGGTGTATTTTTTAAAAACCCATTTTGTAATATTCTATATCTCCGTGGTACTATGTTTTGCTATGACTGTTATAAGTAAATTAAAACAAGGGGGCAGCTTCTGTGAGAGGTGTCCTCTCACGTCGTTTCTGGGATATGGTGCAGAATAAAGGTGACAGATCTGCATCGTATGATTGGCTGAGATTCATTTTTTTGCCAGCAGAATGTTTCCTGGTGATGCTTGCTGAAACATGCTTGCATGATGCTTGGCAAACTGCTGATGTCACCCCCACCTGAGTTGTGGCGTTTTCTACAGGAGACTCTGAAGAATACATGCTGGTCAAAGTCCCCTACTTCTGTCTGGCCCTCGATCATGGAGAAGCCATGTATGTAGTATGATGTTTTGGTAGGCAGGGCCACCCAGGATTAAAAATGAAGAATTTGGTGAGAATACTCTGCTTTAACTGGAATTTGAGGACATGTAGATCAAATCATGGGAAGCTCTTTTAAAAACTGCTCAGTAAAAATAACAAAATATTTAAATGTACAAGTGAGTTCCCCACTGGCTAAGAAGGATCAACAAAAAAAATGTTTAGATAATGGGGAATTAAAATTCTACTGATGGCACTAAAAAGCGAGGTTCCAGAAACTGTAACTGTGCCCAAGATGATAATCCATCCATCTTCTATGATCTTAAGGCGCATGAAGTAAGAAAGCGAACTGGAGGCGAATTGCGTCCTTGTAAGCGGGACCTGCTTAGAGCGACACGGCCTGTTCCGCTCCCAGCGGCCAGGGGGCGCTCTCGCGCGGCAGCGGCGTGTTTATCCCGGGAAGGCGGCGGAGGGAGGACGCCGCGCCGACACGGGTCCGCGTTTGCTTCCATCACCCGCGGCAGCCGAATCGGCCAGCTCACCGACGCGGGAGAGACGCGCACTGGCGGTACGGGGTGAGCGGACCGGGCGCCCGGAAGCTCGCCCTCCTCCGCGGCTCCTTATTAGCGTTACTTACCGCCGGCTCTGTCACATGGAGACCCTTACGGCTGGTGGCTAAATAACGCAGGGAACCCTATTGCTGCTCTGTGGCTGTAACCATTTAGCTCGTCTGCCGGTGCAGGAGCGGCCGCTTTCTGCTCTCAGGTAAGACAGGCAGCTCGCTTACGTCATAATGCATATGCAATAAGCTTATTTTAGGACGCGAGCGATGGGACCCCCGTCACGCGGAAGCCGTCACGCAGACGGGGGACTTTTATTTTGACGCCGTAGCCGGGCCGCGGACAGCGCGCGCCGATCGCGACTCGGCCCCCGCGCACCGACTCGGGCCTCCGCTTCCGGGTTGTATTTTTGCTCTAAAAGTAACGAGAAATGCATTTAAATAGTATGTCCGAGGTTTTGAATTCAAGGTTTCGACCCAATATTTTGCCAATGTTTATATAACATTGGCTAAAAACATCTTCAACCATTTGACCCGAGAAAACGCCTTCATAAACATATTTGGCTTTCTGAACCGTGTGGTTTGTATAAATGTTGCTAAATGTTATAGTAAGCGCTACCTTAAATGTCTTCTTGGTTACGTACATTAAATATTCATAAATTGTTCTTGTTTGTTGCTTGAAATTCTGCATCACTGATGTTGCAATAGCCTTTAAGTACATTTCCTGTTCCATATCGGACTACCCTGATCTCCTCTGAAGATAATCTAAAAATGTATAAAGGTGCATTTCCATGTCTGTTTACTTTAGCTGTAACGGCCACAGTTATAGGGTGACCAGATAATCCATGTCATCCCGGACACTTTGAACTAGGACAGGATTTGCAAACTACCATTTCAATCAAAATGACCTGGATGTTAATGCGTAAAGGCTGGATGAGTCTTTCAGTCAAGGAAAGAAACCAAAGCGCAAGAAGAACTGAACTATTCAGGTTTAAAGTTGTTTGTAAAAGCTAAAGTAGCTTAAAGTGTCCGGGATGACATGGATTATCTGGTCACCCTAGACGGTTATCAGTGTTTGTGCTCGTGGAATATCCACAGAAACCGATTAGACGCTTGCAAAACATGTGCCTGTATTTGTACTGAAAAACCACACTGGAGTAAAGAATGTGCCCTTTAAATGATATAAATGCCTTTGTCAGCCATGTGGCAGCAGGCCGAGGGCAGGCTTCGAGGCTAGCTGCTAACTGGGTGTCCTGGCAGGTCAGAGGATGGAGGTGGGGCCCACGGCAGGTCCCCTAAACTCCGGCAGCCTGGGGAAGGGCAGCAGCAAATCCAGCGGCAGGGGGCACGCCTTCAGGTACCTGCCACTGCCTTGCAGGCCCACACACCATCTGCCTGTCCTGCCTCTCTGCCCCGGGGCTGTGCATGGCTGACTGAGCAGGCCTAGGTGCTGAGCTCAGCCCCTGACTACACTGTATTTGTTGTTTAATACACCTGCCTATTCTATTGCAAAGCGATTGTATGACATGTAATTTTTCTCTCTTCTGTTTCCTCCATTCATGAAGGCTGCATGTGGTCACATGGAACGTGGCCACCGCGGAACCTCCAGGTGACGTCAGCTCTCTACTTCAGCCAGGCACTCAGTGGGCACCAGATCTCTATGCCATTGGGTGAGCTCCAACTTCTGGGATTGGACAGAAATGCTGGGGAGGCGGGTGTCCTGTGTTTGACCACCAAATGAGGATGGATATTCTAACCAAGTCCTTAAGCTTAAGTTCTGGGAATTTCCTGCTGTTAACCTTATTTTTCTTAGCACAGCCAGCAGGTGGCATGTTGGTTAATTGATGACATTACTTACACCTGTTCTTGGCAGCCTGCAGGAGGTGAATTCTACTCCTCTGAAGTTTGTGGCAGACCTAGCCTTTGAGGACTCCTGGAGTAACGTGTTTATGACCAGACTAGCAGCCCAGGGCTACATGAAGGTACACAATGGCTGCCGCCGCCCCCCCTGTGGTTGTGCGTGAGCGTTACAATGCGGCCAATTCACAGACGTCTTCATCTGGAGTGGGTGAGGCACCAAAACATAAAATTGGTTCTTTGTCTCCAAATGTTTGGGAGGCATTGCTGCAGAGTTTCCTTGGAATACTTTATTACTCCTCCTAATGGGTTCTGCCTGGGGACCTGTGAATATTGATTTAAAGGTCATCTTTACCTTTTTTTTATATACCTTTTGCTTGTATCACAAATTCTGTATAGCAGTGGTCTCCAGCCTTTTTAACAGTGTGAGTTGCTTTTACAATAAAAATACGGTGGTGACCTACAGAGTCATGACTGGGGGTCCTGCTCGAAATATTTTGGCGATTGAAATATTGTGCTGTGCTGCACAGTCAGTCTTGGCTCCTCCCCTCCGTTTCTGCCCGCCCCATGCAGGTCAGCTCCATCCGTATGCAGGGCCTTCTCCTCCTCCTCTTCTCGCAGCTCGATCATGTGCCCTTCATCCGTCACATCGAGACCGCCTACACCCCCACCGGAGTCTTGCGCTACTGGGTAAGGGCGACCCAAGAGGTGCCAGCTAACGATTAGCAGGGACCGCCTTCCTTCTGCACCTCATTCCTCTGCCCCGCCCCTTTTCGCTGTTCCCAGGGCAACAAGGGCGGAGTCTCGGTGCGCTTCTCCTTCTACGGCCACGCCCTCTGCTTCTTAAACTGCCACCTGGCTGCGCACATGGACTACGCCTCGCAGCGCGTGGACGAGTTTAAGTACATCCTGTGCACGCAGTCCTTCAGTGCGGCCGACACGCCCCATGTCCTCGACCACAGGTCCGCCTCCACACCCATCTTACCACTTTCTGTTTGTAGGTGTTATGTCACCATACGATTAGCTCGGAGTTGTTGTTTCTCCTTCAACAACTGGCTAATTAGCCACCGCCCATGACACATAACGCGCACTGGATGCAAACGATTTACCCGAAGGACAACATTAGCTTTCTGCATACTTTATCAGGTGACCTCATGGACCGGGCCTTTAGCCTCAAACAGCCTTCGGTGGTTCTGTCCAGTCTGTGTTTCCCAGTTTCATACCTGACACCCCATGGGAATAATTTATGGGGCGTGTGTCTCTATCTCACAGGCTGCTCTTCTGGTTCGGGGACTTGAACTTTCGCATTGCAGACCACGCCATGGACCTTGTTCAGTCTGCCATCGATAATGAGCGCTTCAGTCTGCTCTGGGAGAAGGACCAGGTGAGCTGGCCATCCAGACCTTAAAGTGCATCTCGGGGGTGGTGAATGTGACCCAGCAGCTTACCTGTCCCATACCGAGGCCGGCACCCCCGCTGCAGAGTAGCCTGGTCAGAGGGCTTATCGGAATAGCGACTGGGTCCAGCGTCGTCGTGCGTTTGCCCTCAGTGATGGTGGTGGTGATGATGATGGTAGCAGTGGTACCCTAGTAATCAGTGTCTCTCTGATACCACTTTAGCTGACCTTGATGAAGGAGGAGGACCCCATCCTGCAAGAGTTCCAGGAGGCGCCCCTCAGCTTCAGACCCACCTACAAATATGACCTGTTTTCAGACACGTATGACACCAGGTAGCATGCTCACGCGCGCACTACGGCTGCCCCCTTGGTCACGTGGGACCTCACGGCAGTGCTGGCTCTCGCTGACCCTCACACGGCGTCGATTACTGAGCAGCACTGACGTCACTAACGCAGTCCACGTTTATGGACTCATAATACTGTCTGTCTTACGCGAACAAACTCGCTCTGTCTCTGTCACCGTGTCCCCTCCCCTGACGGGCCAGCGGCAAAAAGCGGAAGCCGGCTTGGACCGACAGGATCCTGTGGAGGCTGAGGCCCAGGGCCCCGCCCCCCAAGATGGAAGGCGGGGCTGAATCGGGCAAGGATAAGCAGAGCGAGGTTGGGCAGCGGCAGGAGGAGGTGACGTTCCCCCTGAAGGTGGTGCAGGACACGTACAGCTGCTGCATGGAGTACAGCTGCAGTGACCACAAGCCTGTCATCAGCACCTTCAGCCTGGAGGTGTGAGGCCTCCACGCAGACGTTTGCCTTCCTCTGCCTCTCTGATGTCTGTCTTTGTCTGCTCTAACGATACTTTATCCCCCACCTTCACTGTCTGCCTGACTTCTCCCCTCCAGCTGAAGAAGAAGTTTGAGGTACCGTTGGTGCAGATACGCGCAGAAGGTGAGTGGAGCAGCGACTCTGATGCCTTGGTCACTTACAGCGTCTTGGAATCCTTCCCCTCCAGCACGTGGGACTGGATCGGCCTCTACGAGGTTAGCGGAATGATGGGGGTGGAGATTATGGGGATCTGACCTGGTTCTCTATTATTAACACCAAGGTATTTCAACCTTGGACTCATGACTCGCTGGAGGTCAGCAGGAACCTACTGACAACATGTTGGTATTATCCTCTGGATTGTGCAACATAATATAAGTTATACCCCCCAAGAGTTACAAATATTCATGGGAGATTTTTATTCTTGTGTGGTCATTAGGGATATGGGGGTGCCTAGCTTTGGGAATGATGAGGCTGAAAATGACGACATCTATTCATTCTTTCTAATATTCTTTCAGACTGAAAAGATTCTGCAAAGAGGTTTTGTATTTACAGTTCTGTCTCGCCCCCTACAGGTTGGTTTCCGGAGTGTGCAGGACTACATCACCTACATCTGGGTGAAGGATGACGAGGTCTCCCACAGCGACGAGATAATACAGGTGCAGGCATGTAGTTGGACTGATGCTCTCCCCCTGATCAGTGTGATATGAGGGAACTGTCATTAACTGCTGTATTTTCAGTTTTAGTTTGTGAGGGCTTCCATGGGAACCTTTAAGAGGCTGCTGAAGTCTGATCCTAAGTGTAACTGGCAGGAGTCACTAAAATTAAAGTCCTGTATCTAGAGAACATAAGAACTATACAAACGAGAGGAGGCCATTCGGCCCATCAAGCTCGTTTGGGGAGAACTTAACTAATAGCT
>JAODKM010000035.1:3309264-3320317 GCA_026780845.1 Petrocephalus sullivani | reverse complement strand
CCAAGCACACATAGATGGATACACCCCCAGCTCAGTTTTCACCATTAGTCTGCAATAACGGCTTAGGGGCAGCCTACCTCCACCAGGGGAAGGCGCTCAGACCTGCAGCTCTCAGGCGGTATTACATCGCTGCTCATTTGCAGGGGCCCTGAAGAGTCAGAATCTGCCGGCAGCGGGGACTGGACACCACACCCACCTGCCGTTTGAACATGCGGCGTGAGGCTCAGCCAGACCGTCTTTGCAGGCCTATATTCTGTCACTAGTCTGACTGCAAACATCACTCCACTCCACCTGTGATGTCATTCTCCCGACTAGCAGAAGTATCCCCATCCATCCAGGAGGACGACTGACTGAGAAGCTGGCCAATCAGCAAGCTCAAACGTGAATCTGTTCCCGCCCCCTGGCACTGAGATGACGACTGATCCGAAAGATGCTCGATGACCCTGCGCATGGCGGAGTCCCACTCCTGGACATGAAACAGATATGACGGCCTTGCATGCAACCGGGGGGCAAGGGACAACATGACCTTTCGCACATGACAGCGACAGAGCCGAAATCAAACTGTCCCAGTCTCACACCGGCGCAGGAAAGAACCTAAATTAACAGTCACTAAGGTAATTAAACAAGAGAGAAGTGGGGTAGATTTCTGTGCCTGTTGCGGATTGCAGAATTGGAGCATTTAAGAGAAAGTCAGGGGCCTTTACAGAGGAAGAGGAAAGTGAAGGTGGCAGGGGAGTCCATTCACATCAAAGGCATCCTCAGTGCAGAAAATGAACAGGGGCATGCTGACAGAGGCACCGGCACACATCAGAAACGACAGCACAGCCTGATCTGGGCATTCTGGGAATACAGAGAGATCAACATAAAACACAGGAGCAGAGGAAGGGAGGGACGTGACAGGGAGGGAGCAGGAAGGCAGATTAACGGAGAACAGACCTCAGCTCTCTGTATCTGCCCCGGTCCCCCCCGGCGACGAGAGGAAGAGGATGACGAAGAGTCTGAATCAGGTGCAGGCTCCAGTGGGAGAAAATGATCTAAGAGGCACACAGAATACTAGCTGTCAGCATGCCGTACTCATAAAGGGAAGGCAGAGAGAGGCGGAGAGAGAGAGAGAAGGGCCTTACTGGAGGAACTCTGAGATACATTCCCAAGGCCAGCACCATGTGCTTCCTGAAGATACAAAGAGGAGCCACCACAAAGCATCTGACCCGGGGTGGAGATGCTGAAATCCTAGAAAGATCAGTAATATGAAACTAAATGATTTCTAACAAAACGGCGGAAGAGACTTTCTGTCAGCAGAAGCACTTTACTGCAACCAGTAAACATTTTAATTGCTGAGAAGTACACATCATGTCTGAGTAAAGCTGACAAGTCATTTGGATGATACACATTCTGTGATTAGTTTCCTGTCAATCTCAGTCCACGGGCATCAGAAGCGCCCTGATGGCAGGCATCAGACAAACAGACGAGTGACAGACATACAGATGGGTAATGAGCACACAGAACCTGCAAACTGTCCTGGCTCCAGTTCATCTGGTCTGGGGAAGCAGCTCCGGAGACCCACACCGTGCTTTGCTGGCTACGGAGCCCTGGCAGGGACATAAAGGACGAGGACTCCCCCAAATCGAAATCAGATCTCCCTGAAAGTAAGACTGTACAGATGAGTAAGGGGGTAATCCTAATCCATGAGATTCTTTCAGTGAAGCACCAAACAAAACTAAAAAACAGAAAATACTGGCCCTCTATAGAGCCTGTAGTAATGTCGTATGTTGTTTATTTGTATATATTAACTAAACGAATGAGGACTGGACAGTGAACGAGACTCGGACCTGAGGAACTTCCAGTCAAATGCAGGGAGTCATTCAGCTCCTTGATGTACTTGTCAATGATTCGCTGGACACTGCTGTGATGCGAGATGGACCCAGAGGACGCGGGTGAGATGTCTGTGGAGCCGCCATGCCGGACCTCCGCAGCGAGCCGGGAAGTGGGAGTGGGGAGGTAGGGTGGCGATCCACCTGCAATGGGGTCCAAAGTTCCTAACTCTGCATTAGTAAAGATACTGGCACATGTAGAAAATCCCCTTTCCGTTGCTGAAGGCTAGCAAGTAAGTTCCTCTAGGTAGGAATACATTTGCAGTTAACAAGTGGAATCCAACAGTGTTTACTGTGCTAAAGCAACATGAGGGAACCATCTAAAAATCAATAAATACAAAACCATGAATCACTCCTAAGAACTTTCAAAAATTACCATTGTTATAAAATGAGCTTACATCATTTGCCACAGGGGACCCTGATTAGCAAATATAACTTCGTAATCAAGGTCATAGGACTTGATCCTAAAAATCCCTAAATATTTCGGTTCGGAGGATATGAAAGGTTGACAGTAGAGGACTAAGTGACGAGCTGCGCCGGCTGTTTTCATGTGGCAAACCCATTCTCACCAGAGCTCAGGTCTGCCTCGGTGGTGGAGAAGCTCCCAGTAGAAATGGAGGTGGAGAATTCTGGCTCCATGTGGAGAGTCACCGAGGAAGGAGAGCTGCTGAACACGGGGCGCTGTGGGGGCCCCAACAGTAGCTAAACACCACACAGTTATTAGCTTAGAGGGTTAGGGTCAATCTGAACACAGGACAGATAGCATCACATCACAGAAGATACATTACAGAAAACACAGACAGAAACAGGCAGAAATGGACCTTCAAAGGCCGGGGAGTAATGTCTCATTTTAATCTTAGTCATTTTATACTTAATATTAAGATTAGCTTTATTGGTCCCAGGGAGAAATTCTGGTGGGATCAATAAAGCATCTTAATTGTAAGTATAAATGTTTACAGTTTCAACATGGTCTAAAACATGCAAAGCAAATAAACTCTCTATCGCAATCTGCAGACACTCCTTTCCTAGCTGGTCCTCCTAGGCCAGGCAGAACCCGCTTACATGGCTTACCCCCCCAGCCCCGGGCATCACGTCAGCACCCGTGTCAGCGTCTCGTCGGCATTCCGGCAGAGCAGGGGCGTCCGTGGACACGCATCCCGGGGCAGGATCTGTGTGGGGAGAGGCAAGGCTGCACACATCAGTGTGTGGGGAGATGTTTATCTACAGAAGACACTAACACACGCTTCCAAAACAAACAGCTGCCGGGCACCTGCCAGTGCAGGCCCGAGACTCACGGCCTGAATAGGGAATTCATATGGGGGGGGCTGGGTAACACCCCCCCAGCTCCTGAGGCATTCAGTGCTAGACACTGCAAGCACATCACAGCTGGCATCACTCCTAAAAATGGGAACAGATCAACTGGGCCAGTACAAAGCTGCTGCCGCTCAGCTGGCCTGTGAAAGGAGAGCCCAGCCTTGGCAGTTGGCGGGCCGGGCAGGGAAGGGAGGTACCAAAGCGGGGTTCGTGGTCCTGTCGTCAGGCTGACTGCTTTGACGCGATTGCCATTTCCGGCTTGGGCGGTTCCCATTGGCTTACAGTGGGCAGAAAGCCACATCGTGTCCATCTGCCCTGCCGGTGCTCTCCAGTACAACCCTCCCCATTAATAATGGATAATGTAATATTTGACACCTGGCTGTGACAATCCTGTCTGCCTGTCTAGACGCCCTTTCACCACCTGACACTCACCTGGCTGCTCCTGCGAGGCAGCCTCCATCCGAAGCCAGTCCCGCCATGAGAGCCGGACCGAGCCGGTACCACCCAGACCCGAGGGGCTCCCCCAGCTGCCAACGGGACCGACGTAGCGCCTCCTCTCTGCCTGGGACAGGCCCTCGGATTCCCTGGCCTCTTCCGTTATTGGGCAGGGTTTCTCCAGTGACTCCCGACCCGCTGTAAGGCATCAAATAACAACAAAATTAACACTACACCTGCTGGGTGATGAATGTGATCAGAATTATCCCAGAATGCCTCAGGTTCACACGTTCTCGCTTCAGACATCAGCGGATGGACGGACCCGTGGCGAGGCTGGCATTGGCCGGCGTCTCGACTTCCTGGATGGCACTGAGCTCGTGCTGCTCGATCATCTCCAGAATCCCCAGCCTGGGCCGTGCCAGCGGTGGCTTGGGGGCGTGGAGATAGGGGGCGCTCCTCAGGTCTCTGAGAATCCTAGAGTCTGGGGAGGAGGTGAGCAACACTGCTTCAGGCATGCATCTTAAATTCTAAAAGAGACACACACAGAAATGGAATGGTAAAAACGCACAGAGCGATGCCAGCCAGCAATGGGAGAATTAAATACAGAAAAACCAGCCAATAGGTAAGCAGCAGGGCTGCACAACCTTGAGGGGCGGAGGCATGGCTCTCAGCCAGACAAGCTGCATTGCATGGCAGACAGATTTGAACCAGCGAAACATGGCACGCTCACAGGGACACCCGTGCATGTAGGCAGAGAGGGGCCACCTGGGAACCTCACGGTGAGCCTTAGTGTCGTCATGTGATTGGCTTCTGCATCCTACACGTGCTGAGGCTGACACACATGTCCCATAGCTGGCACTAGACATCACAACCCCGAAGAATCACCTTGACTCCACAATTAGCATCATCTAGTTCTTCTAAAGTAGAGCTAAGAATTAAAAAGCAATCAGAGGGAATGAACACTTTCATAGCCATTAGCCTTTCTGCTCAGAAGGCTGAGCTGACACCCGGGATACCCAATGAGACTTACACATGACATGCTGGGAATGGGCAATGCTTCCCTATTTAGCAGCTGGGTATATGGCTCGGCCCTTTACGGAAAATGACCAGCTCCTTCTCCAGTTAACCCACTCTGAAGCTAAACCTTTCAGAAAATATACAAATCTAGGCCCGAGGAGGAGTGGTCTACACTGATGGAGAAGCACACAATGAGCGGGGATGGCAGAGACACAATAAGTCAGCGTGCCGGGCACACCAGCAGCCCTTCCTGAGGCAGGGGGCTGGCGGCAGAGCAAAGGGGCTGCTTCTGCTCCCTTTCCTGAAGCCGATCTTAAAAATAAGCATTAAAAAAAGAGAAACGCTCAACCCCCAGCTGTCGTTGTGACAAATGGGATCCAGGCACCGAATTGGAAGGCGCAGGCCAGGCCACTGAGGGCATGCACATCACAAATAAGGGGGCTAAAATGAAGCCAGGGGGCACTGCTGACTAGCACTACTCACCAGAGATAGACTAAGTCAGCACCAAAATCATGGCTCAGAGCCTGAGCCCAGGGGATGAGACAGGAAGAGGATAGCTGTATAAAATGATGGTCTATCTCAGACCTTAGTCACAGACTAAGATGGGGGATGATGAAAACAGATCAGTGTAAAAGAAATTCAGCTCATGGTGTTACATGGCACTCAGCGCGGTGACCGGCAGCAGTCTTGAAGGTAATGAAACTGTCAGTGCCGCGTCGTGCATCACAAAGTGAAGGGCGGGGCCCCGTTTAGGCCCAGCCAAGGAGCACGCTCCTGCAGAAACGACTCCCCATCTGTAAGCGGCTCGCCTCCCAGGCTCTGCTGGACCCCAAGGCCGATAACGAAATGGCTGTATCCATGGTAACAGGTCGGTCAAAATCTCAGCACAGGACTGCAGCCACAAGGGGCTTTGCAAAAGGCCACCGACGCTCTGCGCATGCGAGCAAATACACACAGGCACTTACACACACACACACTTTCCTACTCAATTTAATAAATGACCTCCAGCAAGATTCAAACAAGGAAACAAATCATTCAGCCATCACAAGAACAGCTAGAGACATACTAGGGAGCACTCTGGATGAGGGGGCAGGAAGGACGGCTCCATTGAGTGGCGGGCGGTCGAAGGTGTCCTTCTGCACGGCTTCCAGCTGGGCAGACATCGGGGACGAGAAGAGCTGTAATCGCACAGAGGGATGGAAGCTGAGGGCCGCCATGCCAGCAGGGGGAGTACTTTCCAAAATACCCTCAGGGGCATTACCCACTCACCCTAAAAGCAGACGATTCTAGACAAACAGAGAGGGGGTAGCAACGCCCCGGATGGCCGCAGCTCTGAGCTGGGGGGGGGGGGCGCCAATCACGCTGATGAAGATGAATGCCGGAGCGCCATCTGCTCTCACCTGTGCCCTGGAGAGCCGGGCTTCATCGTCCTCTTCGTCATGGTCTTCTTGTTCTGGCACCATCTGGTCTAATGACCGCTGCTGGAGCTGGGCGCCCTCCAGCGCCTCCTGCTGTTGGAGGCTGGGGGATGCAGCCCCCGCCCACTCCATGCTCATCAGTCCCGTCTGTCCCGGGGGCCCCTGTACAGCACGGCTCTGCCCAAGCCCCCGTTTATCTAGCACGGAGGGGTTGAGTTGGTGGGTCTGATCAGGCACAGACTCTGTCTCTCCCAGCAGCAATGAGAACCCAGGCCCCTGTGGGGCCACCACAGGTCTGTGTTCCGTCACTACCAAGTCAGCATCCGGACCGCCCCCCAACCGCTGAGCTGTAACCTGCCGGTCCGGATGGGCGGACTTCTCCCCGACGAGGAAGGGAAGGACAGTGTCATGTGCAGTGGAAGGTGAATCTCGTGGGGGCAGGCCGGAGAGGGCACCCTCAGAGCGATCACTCTGAGAGAGTGTGTCTGGGACGAGCGGGGGAACGGGTGTCTGCCATTCTTGCGACACGGCAGGGAAGGAGGGAGGTGAGACGAATGTGACAAGAGGTGCTGTCAGGGCGGCAGGGCCCCCCTGCGGAGGTTGGGGGAGTGTGGCCTGAGAGCTCAGGCTGGGATACTTCATCTTCAGCAGGCCCTGGTACTCCTCCAGACGCCGGCGGGCCTGGCCTACCGACTGCTGGTGTAGCCTATGACAGATTGGAACCGCTGGCTTAGCATGGACCTCAACAGAACAGGCATTGTGGGTCTGTGACGTCAGCCCACCAGGCTACAGATAAAACACATAGACTTTAGAATTTAAAATGGCTAGTAAGTTTATGTCTGAAACTATCTACAACCTACACATGTCAATCTCCAAGAATGCTCAACAATGTTCATAAAAAAAAGACTGTCTAATATTTCATGAATGACAGGCCTGTCAAAATACAATAGAGACACTAAATATTTACGGCCATTATTACAAAAGCTACATACAGCCAAATGATCGATGACATGTAACTACAGATATGACAAACGCAGAAACAATACCGGGAAGCTGTGGCCCACGGCTGTGAGCAGTGAGGATCTACTCACCGGCTTTGTTCCAGGAGACGCCGCTGATACTCTCGGATTCTCCTGGAGTGCTCGTCCTCGCCAGCAATCAGCTGGTCTTCCTGGCTCGCCTGAGATAACAGACCATGACCAGGAGTCGATACCGTTACTAATGCAATCCTGCACGTCGACACTTAACTGAGATCCCCAACCATGTTCAAGGGTCGGCCCTCTGCTCTAAGCCTTCATCACTTCTCGGGATAAAATTCACGCAGAGGTCGGCTCTTGTCTAAAAGACATTCAGCAGAATGGACTAAGCCATTTAATCCTATGCTTTCGGAGGTCCTCACCAAAAACACAAGCACTTGTAAAAGCACAGCAATTCATTCCACATCTCTCATTATTACACCTCTTCAGGTTGGATGAACAGCTGAGTCCAGATGAATAATTCATTGTCTACAAGTTCTGTTCAAGGCTGGTTTCTTGACCTAGTGGCAATGCTGACAGCTCTAATCTACCAAATGGCCCCATGCTTGTAATCATGCCCTTACAACAAAACCAGGGGGAGTATTTCCCAAAACTGGCAGATTAGTTTTTAATGATGCTTGTTCTTCAGAATTTCTACACAGATTTCTAAACAGCCTGCTTTCACCTGATTCCAAGACGTACAAACCGCACATAGAATACAGTGTTATAGACTTATATTTCTACATCATGCGTGTGACCCAATCACCCTTTCATTCATTCTAAGCACATGCTCCCCCCATGCCTACTAGAACACAAGCCCAAGTTCAACTCACACTCGGCTGTTGCGCTTCAGGAAAGTCAGCAGGTGACTTGGCTGGACCACATTTCCCAGAATCCTTTGCTGACGGGTGCCCCAGCCGCAGTTGGAGCTCCAGGCTGCGCTTCTGCTCCTCCAGCTCCTCCAAAAGCTCCAGCTGCTCCTGCTTTTGCCGCTCCAGCTCAGCCTCCTGGAAAAGAGGTCACCCCTCTGCTGTCAGAGAGCACTTCTCCACTGCAAATACCATACTTAGTATCTAAAAAAAGTACTAAAAGTACAGTACTTTGTGTTGGTTTGCCACTGGCATAAAACCCGGTACCAGCACAGAATAACACCACAATGCCAGGCAGGGTACTTTGTACTGAATCTGAAAATGGTTAAAGTTTATTGGGCTGGGCAATATGCAATATTAATACCAACATCGCATGTCATGCGCATGCAATTCTAACGTCACAGGGACTGCGATAGATGGTTTGAGATCAGGCTTTTTCGTACCGTCCAGACACCATAGTGTGGTGGTGGGGGGGGGGGGGTTGGGTTTTGCCAAAACATTTGTAGGGTCATAGGGAACAAAACTTTGCTAATTTAATGATTGTTCCTTTTCAAGATTATCTAGTAAATGTTTAAAAAATCAGTTTAAAGTTTACTAGCGCTGCTTTTGCAAGAGCTCAGCATGCACTCTTGGTGCCAATCATAATCATTTTCATCCTTGCCGTTTAAATCATTCCTAGATGGGTTTGTGCTTGAACTCATTTTATGCTTTATAAATATCCCAAAATTTATTGCAGCAAAATCACATTGCAATATTTGACGTTTTCCCCAACATCGTGCATCCCTAATTTCATACAGCAAATGCTTTAAAAAATTCTTATCATGCAATCCACATCCTGTTGAATCTTTTTCTGACCAGATCATAATTAAAGTTTCATTTGTCCACACATCCAGCATTATTGTCTTTTTACTTAATTTGTTTTCTGAGATCATAACTAAACATTTCAGAATTGTGGATGTATTACATGTTTGCAAGTGATTTATTTGCATAACTAGTTGGCAAAGGAAAAGCACCCAGATTATCCTTCAAACTGCACCAAACTGCAGTCGGCATAATCTAACCTGTAGGGGAACCCAAACTAATAGCACATTCATATGACTATTCCACACAGTGGGGCACTTGATGCACATTAAACTGGTACCACTGAGCTAGCAATCCTTCCTGCTGATCTCCCCAGGAAGCCATTAAAAGCTAATTCCCGACTTCTGCCACAAACGGGGCCTGCGGCATGATGTCTGAACACAGGACAGGCGCCGGCATAAAAATGGGAACAGTCGGCGCACAGAGGGAACCCGTGCATACCCGCATCCTCCTCTCTGCCTCCCTAGCCCCGCTGCTGTGATGCAACAGGGTTCCTGCGACGGTGGAATCCTCGGTCACCTCAGGGGCTGAAACTAACAGGAGAGCTGTGATTAAAGGGAAGAAACGGCACGTTTTTCTCTGCATTATAAGCAGAGAAGTGGGGAAGAGCACTCGCGATCGGGGGCTGACCTTGCGCAGGTGGCCCCGGGTCAGGCTCTGTGATCCCTGCTGGACTTGGGGACAGGGGCCGCTCCCTGTCCTCGCTGCTCAGCGAGCCACTCTCAATAGTGACCCTGTCCCCAGCGGTCACCTGACTCCCGCTCCCGCTCACACTCTGGCTGCCTTGCCGCATCCTCTGTGCCCGGATCCTTTCCAGAAGCTTCTTCAGTACGTCTCTGTGGGGTGCTTCAGCGGACTGAGCTGTGTTTACAATGCCGAACATCAACAATTACCAAACACAGAGCCTTAGTGATTAGAGCTATATCCACTAATTACAGCACCAATAAGGACTAGTAACTTCAAACCTAAGGTACAATTACTAAAATAATGCAGGGTCTTCATGACCTCATACACCGGATGAGTTAAGATCTAAACCTTGTTCCTCTGCAGGTGAAGCTGTAGGCTGGCTCTCGCCTCCTTCTGTCAATTCCTCTGCACCGGGCTCCAGGGTCACGTCCAGATCCTCATCCAGGCTGTCTTGAGATACGGCGGGAAGTGGCTCTGGTATGAGATGCAGGACCAGGTCTCCTTTCACTCCTGTGGGACCCATAGGGAATGGATCCATGGTCAAGCAGCAGATATCATCAAGAGGGACCACATCAGGAAGACAAAAGACTACTGCAGAACTTTTTACTGACAGAGCCACATGATGGGTTTTTAATAATAAGATACAGACCTTGCAGGCTTCAAAATTATAAGTTATTAGGCACCTGACAAACTAAGTATGGTACAGGAAGTCAGAGCAGACACAGGACTGTCTGAAAGGAGGGCCCCTCCAGCCCACTCACCTTTCTCTCCTGCATACAAGTCCTCAAAGGCAGCCTCCAGGTCCCGCTGCCTTTCCTCTGCCAACTCCTGTCTCTGGTGGGGTGGCTGGAAGATGTGTGGGGGCATGCCAGCCACCCGCTGCCTACGTCGGAGCAGGTCGGCCTGCTGCAGGCGGCCCAGCTGCTGTAGGAAACGCTCGTGGTCCTGCGCAACCAGAGCATACAGGGCAGCAGGGCAAATGTAAGACAGGTACAGGCGCAGACTCTGTCTGGAAATCATTCTCCACTCTCATGCATACCCACCCAAACCTGCAGGCAACACAACATATGAACTTATACAGCTAAGAAAAGGTCTATGAAAGAGGCATACAGACTGTCCACGATATTACAGCCAATGCAACTTACGACAGCTTGCACATACCTTTCTTTTAAATTAAGAAAATGTATGATGGTTACCACAGGAAACTACTGTACTACATGGTGGGATGACCATCCCAGTGTCACACGCATTTATCAGTCTCACACACCTAAAAGTACAATCATCATATTCCAACATACATCTATTTCGATATATGACATGTGTGTCAGAAAAGCACCCAGCTGTAAGGTGTGGACAGTCTGTATTTCAGCTTAATCACAGAAAGATTCTTTGCTCAGATTTCAGACTGCTGGGATGCAGCTCATTTACTTGAATGTCTGCTGTGTGGGGGCCACACACCTGTGCGAGATGCTCCTTCCTCAAAGCATGCTGCCCCCTAATGCGAGCCTTCTCCTGCTGCTCCCTCCGCTCTCGCTCTCCCTCCTGGCCCAGCTCCTCTAGGCGCC
>JAODKM010000035.1:3264573-3296696 GCA_026780845.1 Petrocephalus sullivani | reverse complement strand
AGGTCTCACCAAGGAATTGTATAATCTCAGCATTACCTCCCTTGACTTAAACTCCACACACCTGGAGATATACCCCAGCATCCTATTGGCCTTTTTAATTGCTTCCCCACACTGCATTTATGAGTTACCTACGTTTTTGGGTGTCATCTGCGGCTTTCGCAAAAGTCCCAAAAAAATTCCCATTTAATTTCTTATACCAACCCTGCGATACATCGGAAATACCATGGGGCAAGTCACGGTTGTACAACCAGTCATTACAAAGGTAAGTCCAGCATTAGTGCAACAACTAACATTTTAATGTTTATCAGTCAGTTTCCAAATCCAGTATCCACATATTTTACATCTCTCACCCCACACTGCAAGAGGAAAGAACTGCAGATGAAAAATATTATAACCAAACAATGTGTGTTATCTGACAAAAAAAAAAAAGATTAGACATCTAAAGCATCTATACTGTACTCAAAGTCACCCAAATGTTATGGTAGCAAGCGTCATGGTATGCCACTCCAGAAAATTTGCCTGTGGTCTCTGTCACGTTCACAAAGGGCGAGAAAAGCGACAGGAACAATATGTGCGGTGCTTTCCCTTTCGGGCCTTTATTTCGCACAGCAACGAGTAACAACAATGAGACTTCAACCACGAGACTTCAATGACAGGACTGGGGAAACAGACTTGAACGCGGACTGAAATACACAGCACTAATAACAAGCAATGAGACACAGCTGGCAAACGCAGGGATTCCACATGAGGGTGGCGAGGGACACCCACCCGCCTTTCAGGTCTTTAATTCGCACAGCAACGAGTAACAACCACGAGACTTCAATGACAGGACTTGGGAAACAGACTTGAACACGGACTGAAATACACAGCACTAATAACAAGCAACGAGACACAGCTGGCGAACGCAGGGATTCCACATGAGGGTGGCAAGGGGGCATGGCACATGGGAGGGTCAGACAGGAGGGCATAACAGTCTCTAGAGTCAGTGTTGAGCACCACTGGAGTAGTTTTGCTTGAAGGTCTTACTCAAGGACCTAAAAGTGGTGTGACTGCCCCGTAGGTCATGTTTAAGCTATAAAATTGTTTAAACAACTTCCTTCGGGTCCCAGGATAATAAAAGCATTTTGATTCTAATTAGGGAAAAAATGCCAGCAGCACATGTGTTTCTCGAAAGCAATATGTCATTGCGGTAGTGTGGACAGTCCCGATCGTCATATGGTGCATAGTGTCTTACATAGTAGCACCCAGTTTTTCTGGAGTCACACAAAAATAGTGGCCTTGGTACATGAAGGCAGAGGAGGTTTCCTTCTGTTGGGAAATGTAAAGCTGATTCGATTAAATAAACAGCGACATCTGGTGGACTGATGAGATTATCGCACCAACGCTTTTTCGGTGACTATTATTTTAGATATCGTGGACGCTATAACAAACGTACATTAGTATGAATTTCAGTGTTAACCAAAAGTAACTAATGTCTAGACATTGTACGTGTATAAAATTAATGTTTTACAAATGTAATTAAATTTATGTAACATTGTATGGGGGAAGTATATGAAATGTTCATTCATCTTACACATATCTAAAGCAACTTAATCATTAGTAGAGGGAAAGATTACAATGAAAAAAAAAAGCCGTAATGTATTTGCAGTGTGAAAAAAAACAACAAAACACTAAAAGGGATGTGCAAGTTCTTTTAATGAATGTGTTTCTGCTTTCCCAGAAGGAGGTACACACAGGCATGTTCTGAACACAGATCCTGAGTATTTAAGTGGTTTATGCACAGCACTCACTCATGCCTTCATTATGTTTTGTGTTTCGCAGTCTGTTATTGGCTTCAGGTCCGTTTCCTCTACACGACTTCTTCATCTTTAATTCGGGCATTGTGCATAATTATAATTGCAATATTAACCTGGTCTGCAAAGACAGCTGAACTACTGAACTCCATTCACAGTGTGTGCTGTGACATTTACTACTTTTCATACAGTTTATTATAGTTTGTGGTACAAATTAGTATGGTTTATAGTTCCGTTTACCCTGTTTTAGTACATGCACGCACCAGGTAAATAGATCTTGTCCTTACTGTGTGAGAATGTACAGTGCTGCATGTATAATCTGCTGCATCATTCTGAGCTCGGGTTCAAGCTGCTGCCCTCGGCCACTTCCTTCAGAGTCACGTTCCTCAAGATGGCGCCGTCCTTCTGTCTCAGCTTAAAGACATCCCACTGCTCTGGCAGCAGCCCCCTGAGGAAGAGGACGGCGGCCAGGCGGGACACGAGCAAGATGGCGGCCAGCGTCAGGAGCACGATGGCCGTGCGGAAGGGGAAGGCCTGCACGAGGACGCCGTCGTGCAGCCGGCAGCCCGGGAAGCAGAGCAGGACCGGTATGCCCAGCTGCGGCTCCCCGGCGAGGCTGCGCAGCAGTAGTGCAGCGAGGAAGCCTGCCGACGATCCGTAGCTGTTGGTGTACCGCTGCAGGAAGAAGGCGGCCAGCAGCTGCGCGCACACCACTGAGTACATGACATCGCCGCTCATGAACCACAGCACGTACACCGAGTTGGTGCTCAAGGCCAAGCCTGCCCCCACCAGGCCGAAGGTCAGAATGCAGACCTTCAGGACAAGCACGATCTCCCTCTCAGAGGCCTAGTGTGGTGAGGGAGGCAGGAGACGATGGAATAAAAGTCCAAACGCTATACAAGCTGTTGTGTAAAAATCCAAGCTCTGGTAATATTTTATTTAGCGACATGAATGAGTGTGCGGCCCATGTTACGGGAAAGGTTACCACGGTGACCAGTCCTCGTGCACACTGCCTCATTGCCATCCGGCACCCCTAACCTTGATTTCTGTGGCTGCTCACCTTCTTCCTAATGATGGTCCTGTAGACGTTGCGTGCGAACAGTGACGAAGCGGACAGGAGGGCCGAGTCGATCGATGACATCACGGCGGCAGCGATGGCGCCGATGCCCGCAATCGAAACAAATGGGGGGCAGAGGTGCTGCATGGCGAGGGGCAGGATCATGCCAGCTTTGTTCTGCTCGTATGGGGCTGGCAGCCCAAAGCTGGTCTGGTTCCAGTCTGCGGGAAACGAGACGCAGTACCATGTGGCTCCGGTCGTGGTGCTCCATATTTCAGTTTGAGAAACACAAACTAAAAAATGTGATGAAACCCAGAGGCTGCTTTGGTAAATGTGAGGACCCTCTGGCTTTTCCACAAACTCAATAACCAGCAGTAAGAGACGAGCTCATCGCTGGCTAAAATCCCGGTAAGAGCACGCTCACAAAGACCCCGCTCCTCAGGGACCGACGCGGTGCGGAGATGCAGAGGGAAGCCGGTACCGGTGGAGGCCGCCACAGCGCCTATGAGGATGGGTGGGATGGCCAGGATGAAGCAGCCAGCGGAAGCCCCAAAGCAGGCGATCCGGGCTTTGGCCGCGCTGCTGATGGCCATGATTCTCTGGTAGATGGCCTGGTAGCAAACCCCGGACATGGTCTGAAAGGGAGAGCCACCTGAATGCGGGCAAGACCTCTGCTGAGCCAAACTAACCGCAGGCACCTACGGCAGGCAGCTTTCCATGGCCACCTGGCACTCTTACATAGGGACCTTTGCTTATCCCCACATCAGGGGCCTCATGTATAAAATGCTGGCAAAATTCCTATTATGACCGTGTCCCCAATAATTGCAGAAACTCGTTGCTCGAAGGGCGCGAGCCCCGCAATTCCGTTACCTCCTCCAGTGGTGTTGAGGCTCTTACGATGAGCTGCGACTCATGCTTTTTTACGTCGACTTTAATATCCGACCATATTCTTTTCCATTTCGGCCACTGTACGACTTTCCGGAATTACGTTTCTAAGTGCCTCCGCCACGCTGTGCCTCTCCGTCAGTTTTCCTTTGTTGCTGATTAGGCTGATTTCGCGCTAATTAGGATGTAAGAAGGGAAAGTGCATAGAGCTTTGCTTAAGCACAGGTTTGTGCATCTGATTTTTTTTCCGGCGTACGCACATTTCTAGTTTTGTCCGTACAGCATGTTTTATTGTGTATTTTACGCACGCTGTTATACATGAGGCCCCAGGTGCGGTTGAGTACCTTCAGAATTGGTTCTCCCTTAACCGCTACGCCACCTGCTGCCATTGCCCCTCATAGCATGTGTCAGATGCTTTAATCGAAGCATACGAATCACTGACGTTACCACCAGCAGCAGGTCATCCAGCCAGATGCCCAGGTCCTGCAGCTGCAATCTACCCAGCCAGGGCGCCTGGTACACCTCGTGGATAGCTGAGAAGACGATGCTGACCGATGCCGGGCTCTCCAGGATGAAGGGCACGCAGAGCCACTGCATGATAGACAGGAGGTTGGCACACCAGCCTTAGGACATTCACTCATTTTATATGTGTGATTAGTACTTATTATAATAACAAAGAATGAATATTAAAAGGTATCTAATGAGGTGAGAAGAGCTTATTTGATGCTGTTTTGGGGGGGGGATTTCATTTACAATAGCACAGAAATAAATAAGGCAAATTATAATGTAAGTAAAAAAGCAATAAATACATAAGGGAAAATCTATAATAAAGAGCATAAAATAAAGAATAAAATTGTGCAAAACAATGCATGGTAAATATGCAAATAGCAGTTGGGCTAATGGAATATATACATTCGGAATGCAGATGCCTTCAGGGGGGACAGCACCGTATTCTGAACTGATTTTGAATGTATATAATACAGTACTAAAGACACCAGAGTTGTGGGACTAAATTCCGGACTTGGATCCAAGTCCACATATGAATGGATTTGGTTTGTCACACGCTCGGGTGAATTTTTACTCGTGACTCGAAAAATAAAAACTTCCCGAGTCAACAGTGTATGTCTACACCCCCCCCCCCCCCCCCCCAACCATAGGGGTTTCTGTGCAAGACGTCCAGTTAAAAGAAGCACACTGCGGAAGGCAAGCTGATGGCGGCTGGTGGGACTTTCAGTCTCTGTGTTCTCACATGCATATACTTTGGTTCCAGAAGCAGTATTTGACGTGCTCAGCAGGATAGTCAGGTTACAGTGAAATTAATAATTTCTACAGGATGCAGTGGAAGTCACCTTTGCACTTGACAAATTATTTATTTCTTAGTTGAAAATAATTAATTATTACAATAATGATATACTTACGTTTTCTGTCATTTATAAACAAATTTATAACAAGAATTCATTCAAAAAGTATTATAAACATGGTTATATTTATCAAAAGGCATAACACATAATAGCCATGTGTATTATTTGTTAGGAATGCTTTATGACGTTCTCATCTATAATGCACTATAGATGCCTTCATAATGCATTATAATAGCTGGTATAAGCATTAATGGTGTCTGCACCATTTCCTTCCAGTTCAGGTCTGTTGGTGTCTCTAAATTCCCATAGTGTGTATGTGAGTATATACTCTACTGAGGCTGTTCACTTGCAAGCCTTGAGCAGTGACACCCTGACCGTTTTGTTAATTTTTCTGATATCTCCGTGTTCACACACGCTCACATGCCACGGGAAATGCGACGGATCCACTTACTAGCCCCAAAAACACGAGGAAGAGCTGAACGACGTCAGTGTACGCCACTGAGTACAGTCCCCCTAGCAACGTGTACAGAATGGCCACCGCCGCAGAGAGGATGACCGCCCAGTGGGAGGTGATGTCCAGGATAACGCTCATCGTCCCTCCTGAGGAGAGACCAGCACCATGTGGAGAGAGACCAGCACCGTAAGGAGAGAGACCGGCACCGTGAGGAGAGAGACAGGCACCGTGAGGAGAAAGACCGGCACCGTGAGGTGAGAGACCGGCACCGTGAGGAGAGAGACCGGCACCGTGAGGTGAGAGACCGGCACTGTGAGGAGAGAGACTGGCACCGTGAGGAGAGAGACCGGCACCGTGAGGTGAGAGACAGGCACTGTGAGGAGAGAGACCGGCACCGTGAGGTGAGAGACAGGCACCGTGAGGAGAGAGACCGGCACTGTGAGGAGAGAGACTGGCACTACTATGATCCGGCATTCAGGACTTATCACCGCACTATTCAACTAGGATACTTTAATTACCAAAACGCAGCAGGCAAGAATGGGAGCAGAGAACAACAGAACCCTGTTCAGCACGTTTGTACCATTTGCATACCAGCTGCAGGGAGAACTTTTAGGAAAACTACATTCTGTTTTCTTTTACTTGGCAAATTTCTGTCTATATGTGAAGCCCTTCGCCTACATCTCCAGCTCTCTCATAAACTCATGTCTGTGTTTTCTCTTGGAGCATTCTCTTATACATATATATAGACTTATGATCACACAGAGATTTATTGGGGAGGGCAGCCAGGGTGGGGGTAGCATGACCAGTTGATCCTCCCTCGAGTCCGCAGGGGCTTGTTACCATCAGACTGAAATTCAGATGCCTTCCCCGTGGACTCTCACCTAGAGCATTAAGAATGCAGGCCACCCAGAAGATATCTGCCAGCACCGCGGGGATGAACAGAACGCTGGTCAGCATGTCCCCGTATTTTTCCTGGAATGGGTCCATCACGGTGACGTAGTTCTTCTGATGCACGGGTTTGATGAAAAAAAGGCCCGCTGTGGGAGCGACAAAAGAGGCGTAACGAGCAGGGCGGCCTCTTACCGGCTGCTGCCTGCCATTAATGAGTCAGTGATTAACACGGAGACCGCGAATGAGACGACCTTAGACGACCCTTCGTTTGTCACCTCACCAGAGGGTCATGACATTGCCTTATTATGGCAGGAGATTACGAATGCCAAGGCAGTAACCTGCCAATGCTGTCATTCACAGGGATCAGAAACTCCACTGCCAGTTTCCTGCAGTGATGCAGACCCAGGCGACGAGCGCATGCCCCTTACCAATAATGAGATTGAGGCTGTAGCCGATGGGGGCGATGGCCCAGGATAGACCCCTGTTAGGGAGGTAGATGACCTCAGAAATACCCAGGAGGAAGCCTCCTCCAACCCACGTAGCTTTGGAGAGACAGGGGAGGATTGTTAAAGTGCTGACATCTCCTTGCTTTTATTAAGGTACAGCGATGGATGGGAAAGCTTTCTCAAAGTAAATAAGTAATATGATTCTGACTACATGTGTATAGACTCTTGTCGGATTCTATAGACTGTGAGCTCGCGTAAGCTTATTGGTCATAAGCCCTGTCCTTCAGGATGAGTCGTCATGGTACCCACCAGTGGTGGTCAGGGTGCAGACCCAGATGCTGAGGTTCCTCCCTCCCACCATGGTGACTTCGCTCTGGTTGCCCTTGCATTTCTTCTCCTCCTTCTTGGCCTTCTTGGAGGCCCACAGCCCCGTGCCCAGGATGCAGAGGTAGAAGACCACCACCGAGAGCAGGCCGGGAACATTCACTGCCATTTTTCTTCAAAACACAAGAAGAGACCAGTGCCCCTTTCAATAGATGTTACCTGGGTCCAGAGACAACCTGCCACTGATAACCCCAGAGAATCTATCCATTTATAAGAAAAATGGCCAAGTTTCATATCATCCCCCACATAAGATGAAATAAATGTTTCTTTTAATGTTCTTCTGCATACCTTTAAAACATGTGGCCAAGAGTCATTTAAAGACAAGTGAGCTGTGAAGCTTTGAAGACAAATGAAACAGAATTCACCCCGACGGTACTGATCTCCCGACCTTCCACATCTCACATGCAGTCAGCTCTTGCTTTGCGTTAATTGGATTTCTACCCTAACTTACCCAATTCCCAATTCATGCTTCACTTTTCTGCGCTTTCGGTTGCTTACGAGGGAATGTGACATAAATTTTGTCGGCTGCGGTCAGTGGGAGTGTAGCTCAGATTTTTTTTTCTGGGGGAAACAGGGCGTGTCACATCAACTGCACATGTGCAAGATAATTGACTAGGTATCTCCAGTAGGTGGCAGCGTGGACTTTCACAGGTCAGTGTTGAGATTTCTGATACTGTCCAAACTTATACCAATGTATATGGTATTTTAAAAAGCATTACCGATCAGGCATTTTGAAATCTTGCTGATAAAATTGCCGAACAGGGGAGGTTAGGTTCCTGGATAATTTTGTAAATATAAACAAAATAGCATACCTCAGGTATGCCACTTTTCACAAGCACTGTCCAAGCCTAGACTAATAACTTTGTTATTAAAACTGTTGATAAAAGTTTACCCATTCCACTACAGTGCTTGTGGTTGTATTTTTTGCAATACATCTCCCCTCTCCTGGGTTGGGGGAATATCACCGTTGTCTCCATGCACTGACCACAGCCCTCCACATCTGCAACCAGATGTAGTATGAACACAAGCTGTCCTGATATTGTTGTGCTGGAACATATCCAAGGCACCACAGGGCAAAAGGTTGAGGTACATCCCAGACTGGATGGGGGCACATATGCAATCATTCTCAGTGGGCAATTGAGAGACACCAGTCAGCCTAACTGCACGTGTGTGCAGACTTGTCTCGAATAGAAAATCTCACCGACCAAAGTTTGAACTGGCTTTGAGGAGTAATTTGTCCTGAGCCCCAGTTTATATATCCAGCTGACGGGTCATAAATTCTCTTGTTCTCAGCAGTACAATCCAGTAATGACTGAACAGACCGCATAGTAATAAAATAGACCACTAAAAAACTGTGAAAACGCTGATGTAATTGCGGCAATTCCCCTTAATCTAGGAAATAAGCAGTGTGCCATTTCTCAGACTGTAAAAATAGCCACGGGCCCCATTATCGTCCTCTGCAGCTATTTGATCCATGGGGCACACACTGAGATGCAAATGCAATCTGATTGGTCATAGTGCAGGAAACTGAATAGTGTGGAGACACTTCAACTTCGGAAAACGAACGCAGGATAAGACATTTAAACATGACAAACTGAGACAAACATAAGACACAATCTAAAAAATACTATTTAAAATACAAATTTTAAAAAGGCAGTTGTGCCAAAGTGCAAACACAATTTAAGGGGTAGGAAGGTGCGATAACAGATTTTGGTAACAGTGTTATGATTGCAGTGCATAAATGCGTAAATGATCGCTGCAGAAATAAAAGTGCCACTCGACATCTTCTAGACACCACGGCTGTAAGTGATATGTAAAGAATGCATTAGCGATGGTTGTTCAAACAAGAGATTGATGTTCTGCAGAGAATTAAAGAATTCTTTGTTACAATGTGCACCTTTACTGAGAACAAAAGCGAGACGTTCTGCACTCACACCAATGTGTCTGCGCCCCTGAGTGATGTTACTCCACAGTGACAAGCTTGATGGTCAGACCCTCTTGTTCCTCAGGAGAGCTGAGCTAAACAGGTCCGCTTCAGCTCTCATGTGTGCCTCTGCACCATCCCGACCTTTGTACAGACGTGGGATCTGACAGCGTTTGCCACTAATCCAGGCACAGATGTAGTAAAATTGAAATAAACAAGCATGTTTTTTTTCTGTGTGTAAAAGTATGTTTTTTTTGTCTGAATGCAGGCATAGCTGTCCATCCAGAATCCATGGAGCATTTTCCAGGAGGTTAAGAGCCCTGTTTAGGGGTCCAACAGCTACTCTGCCAAGCACAGGATTCAAACCAGTCACCTTCCTCCTGCAAGGTCAGAATCCCAACCCCCCCTGAGCCACACACCACACCATACTGCTTTAAATGCCAAAAACATCAGGTCATGACCTAAGCCTGCAGAATCCTCCAGAACAAAAGCTTTTTCTCAGAAGAAATACAGCATGGATGCTTGAACTCAGAAGTCCCATGATGTGTGGGGTGCACAGAGAGCAAACCAGTGTTACTGCCCCTGGCATTTTGTGAGGCCCCAGTAAATCCGGTAAAACTAGAGGACCAATGATGTGAGGCTCCTGTTTAATGACAGGCAGCAGGTCAAACCAATGGGGTGAGTCTCCTGTTTAATGTTGGGTGATCGGTCAGGCCAACGGGGCAAATCTCTTGTTTGTTGAAAGACTGAGGTTCGACAGTAGAGCCCTGTGACCAGACAATGACAGTGTCTGAGTGACTACCAGTTGCCTCCAGGGTCAGGTCATTATTTCTCCAGCATGGTCGGCATTTAAAAAGCATGGACTATGAGTGTCAGGCAATTAAACACACTTTGACACTGTCTGAACAGCAATTGCCTTGCAATTATGCCATTATCCTATTGCTTCCAGATAGGTGCTGGCTTAAAAAGGATACTGGTGTGGGTTTTAGTACAGCTGAGGCAGAGTCGTGCATAAAAACTGGGCCACATTGTCCTGCGTGTCCATTGGGGTTGTGGTGGTTAAGGAGGAGAGCTTGTAGCATAAAGGTTACCAGGTCAGGGTGGCCATTTATTATACCCCTGAGACGGGCACTTAGCCTGAATTAAACTGGTAAAATATCCAGCTGGATAAAATGGTGGAAATTTCAAGTAATATAACAGAGGAAGTACACCAGCATGGAAGTCACACCCTAACCAGTGTCCTGGAACGGCACATTTTTTAATCTTTGACAAACTCATAGAGTGTTTGGAGTGTTGGGCTTTGGGCTTTGCGCTTAGTGTCATCCTACCACAAGGGGGAGCCGCCGGGCTCCCAGTCAAAGAGACGAACATCTAATATAGCATTAGGCGAGGTATCATAAGACTACGTGAGGTCCAGTCTCATGCATAAACGCGTCTCCTTTGGAGACGTTTACTGGGTCATTTCAAGCGATCGTCAGAATTAGCCATTCGGGGGCGCTGGAAACACCATTTAAGAGCCAGAACAGGGAGATAAAACTCCGTATGTTTTCATGATTCCAGGATTTCATTCTCTTAAAGATAAATGAGTAAGTAAGACCTGAACTGTTATTCATTTTAAATATTCTAATCAGACCTGTGTCATATGTAGCCATAATCAGTCTGTGGCTATGATATGACACAGGTTTGTCAATAGTAGTGAATGAAAATCTACAGCAAACAGATAAAGTACAAAGTGCAGTGAATTAGTGTATCCCCTTGCATGTGCTCTTACACAAGCCCATTCATCCTCTGAAAGTGTTTGTCCTATTCAGGGTTGTGGGATTGAGCCTATAGGTACAAGGCAAGGAACAACCCAGGATAGGGTGCCAACCCATCACAGGGCACTCTCACAGGCAATGTGGTAAGTCCAATTAACTTCTGCATGTTTTTGGTCTGGGGGGGAACTGGAGCACCCAGAGGAATTCCCACAATAAGACATGGAGAGCACACAGACTCCACAGCTGAGACTCAAACCCGGGACCAAGAGGAGTGTGGTAAGAGTGCTAACCACTGCACCATCATACACCAGTCATCAGTGCTCAAATGTAAAGCCTTGTTACTCTGCTTTGGATCCGGAAGGGGGCAGCATTGCAACCTCTGTAGCCCTGCTAAAAGATTTTAGCTCACTGCTAATATGTTCAGTATTACTGTGAGACATCTGAGTCCCTACAACATTACCAGGCTGCATTAGTGCATTTTAAATGGTTATGACTACTGTTCAGTTGTTAATCATCCGTAGATCACACTGATGACTAAAAAAGAAATAAAAAACCATATGCATTTGCGTATGCACTGATTAAGCATGTGAAATCCTGGAAAAGATGTTGTGGTCATGTTTGCCTGAACTGACTGGCTAAAGTAGCAAGAAATGAGGTTTAAGTAATAATTCAATATCAACGCAATTAAGAATGCTTGTATTCATCTTTTTTTTTTCTAGATTTACATAGGTGACTGCTTTGCACTCTAACAACAAGCCAAGTCAACAAGCCATCTCAATAAACAGATATATTCATATGACAAATATGTGGATTCATACACAGTCTAACAAAATTCCCAGTACAAAAAGAAATTAAATGTATGCATAAAATATTTCCTTCTTTGTTACAGAATCCTCAAGCATAGCTGTCAAATACCCATGCACCCAATCAGCTGAAGGCCAACATTAAAATGAAAGTCGCAGACATCAGGCAGACAGGATCTGTGAGTTCTCCGTGGCATCAGACGTATCTGGGTCATCGTGGCCTTCGTATCACGCGATTCCCGTCTTCAATGAAAATGAGAGCGTTCTCAGGGCTAAAAGGTCCCCAGTGTAAATGAGATAAGACACACCAGTACTGACAGCTGTATTTTCCAGCTGGTGACTCAGCTGGATTGCACAACCTAGTGCAGTTACAGCTACATTCGTATGAGTTAGTCCACGGTTGGGTTCTACACTGGCATTAAACAACCCCCTAATAAATGTGAGTTTCACTCCTCAGTTGTTTTTTTTTACATGTAAATTGGGAATTGGCCATAGACAGAATTCTCACTCAAACGAAATTCAGCAAAAGCTAACAGCAAATTGGCATATTTCTACTTGTTTTCTGTCAATGAATATACTCAATTTAGAACTAGGTTGTGGTCAGCACATACTGTTTACATTGCATAAAAATAAACTGTAATTCCCTTTAAAATGACCAAGAAATGATTGTGATTGGTGATCTACAAACCAGGAAACCAGCCAAGAAAACTCAAATTATTACTATTTATGAATTTAAATACGGTATCTGGGTTCGCGCCAAAGCCCAGGAGTAGTAGATGTGATGATGGTCAGATTTGGTAATCTGATTTTAATGAGCTTCCACAGTTCTTTGGAGGTATTCTCAGGTTTTAGATGTTCCTCATTTCAGGTTCTCCACAGCTTCTCACCATGACGGCCGCCTACCTGTCTCTTCCGCAAACAGGTCCCGCAAAGACACCCGAACAGCCCGTTGAAGACCTGCAGGAGACACAACAGGACTTCCAAGCTCCCCAGGGTCAGTAGGATGGAAAAGAGAGTGATGTTCCAAAGAACGATGTTCCTGGGCTCCTCACACTCATCCCAGAGGGACCGATTGAACAAGTAACTGTCTCTGGGGGGAGGGAGGGGGGATAGAAACAGGCAGGGGGCAACTCATGATTTCCAGGAGAAGAAGCGGATTGGGTCAGATTTCCATGCGTAACATACAAGGGTGAAATATGAAACTGCAGAGGAAAACAAAAATGTGCACAGCTGTGTCAATTTCGGGACCCCTGGGGATGGACAGGTCATAGGCGCTAGGACCTTACTCTCGCGTCTGGTTGAGAAAGGGGGACTCAAAGACCCCGCTGCTCGTGAAACAGAGAGGTCCGTCCCGGAGGCCAAGGGCCGAGACCACCACACAGTACAGGGAGCCCACAACGCCCACAGCCGACATCACCATGGAAACCATCATCTGCAGAGAAACGACGACAAGCCCTTTTCAGTTTAGCCTCTGCTCTAACCCCGAAAGGCCTCAGAGATCCTCTGCTTTTGTAAATTGAAAATTACGGCAAAAAACCTGTATACACACTGACCCTTTGTGAATACAGCTGTCCATCCCTGCTCTAGGGTTACCACCTGTTCCATGTCACAATGGACATTTTGAGCAACTTCAGGTTTTACCTGAGACTGACCAATCAGCATACAGCTTAAATGAAATTCAGGTCCTTTTGATTGAAATGGTAGTTTACAAATCCTGTTCTAGCTCAAAGTGTTCATTCTGACGTGGAATAGAATAGTAACCCTAGTTCCCTCCCAAAGTCCAAAGATGTAAAGTTAGACTGATTTATGACTCAAAATTACCAATCATGTGTGTCTTACTATAAAGGCCCCAGTGTGACTCCAGCCCCCCCCCCCCACATGACTCCAGGCCCTACACATGACTCCAGGCCCCCGCCATGACTCCAGGCCCTACACATGACTCCAGGCCCCCTGCACCACTCTGCTCTAGATAAAGGGTAGAATAATGAATGGAAGTTTCAACTGTTGATTTATAAAGTGTATTACCAGGTCAACAAAGATTTAACATTTAACAATGAATAAAACCTTTATGTTACAGTATAGGCTAGTAAAGATAAACATGTAATTATTTGTAAATATTTATTTCACATATTTCCACATTAGCAGTCAGTTGAAGACCAGGACATCTCGCTCCGGAAATACTCCTTGATCTGTTTTTACAACACATGGCTCCCTCAGAAACACCATAAAAGTAAATTACTCCTGGAATTACAGCTATTACCAAGGAAAGGGAGTGGTGAGATTACTCCTGATGCACCCCCCCCCCCAACCCCCACTACCCCCCCTATCACATCAGCTGTTTCCAGAATGCTCTTGGCCATACAGGATACAAGCTAGCAGACTAATATCCTAGATTTACTCGTGTCTTCAGCAGGAAGTTCAAAGTTTACACTGAGTCTGGCCCTTGGAAGACGCGCTGCACCTTGATTGGCTTAGACCGAATGTCAGCCTGCTGCTGACTGGTTTGAAATGTTCTTCACCCAGCTGCTGATTGGCCCACACCATGTGTCAGTTAGTTGCTAATTAGTCTACCCCAGGAGCCAGCCAGTTGCTGATTGGTCTGGACCTTGTGTCAGTCCAGACCTTGTGTCAGCCAGCTGTCAATTGGCCCTGACTGTATGTCAGTCAGCTGCTGATAGGCCCGGACTGTATGTCAGCCAACTTCTGATTGGTCCCAACCACATGTTAGCAAGCTGCTGACTGGCCTGGATCATGAGGCAGCCATCTCCTCTGTTCTGGGAGGTAGAGAACTTCCTGCCCGGTATGGCACCTACCACCTGGCCAAAGCCCAGCAGGCCGCTGCATGAACCCCCCCCCACCGCCACCCCTGCATGGCAGCTATGGCCCTTACCCCGCATCGGTTAGCGCAGCAGCCGTCTTCACTCCCCGCGGCCCTCATCACCACTGCCGGCAGGAACACCTGCAGCAGATCACCGGGTTACCGTCAAACCAGGCAGCACCCACCATCTCTGTAATGCCCATGTAATCGAGAAAGAAGATGGCTGACAACATGAACTAGCCAGCAGGGGGCGCTCAGTGTTGTTAGTGTTGCTTGGTGAGATATTAATTAATTAATTACCTCAATTACTCCAGTAAAATATACAGTGGTTGAAGCAACTAAATGTCTCCTTGGTAACGCCCTCCAGGCTTTTAGATGTGCATGCAAAGGGACGCATGTTCTGGTTGTGTGGATGGGATAGTAGCTTCAAGATCTGGGCTCTAATCCTGTATTTAGTTTGCATGCACTGTTTCTCTGATTCCCTTCCCCAGTCCAAAGACATGCAGCCACGCTAATTAGTGTCTCTGAATTGTCCATATTATATGGGCTGCCACCCTCTGCCCCATGACCCTGCTCAGGATGAGCAAAAGCATGTTAATTATATGGGCAAAATAATGCATTTCCATCCCACAAAGGAGGTGCACGACCTTTTCAGGACAAACTCTGCGACAGCAGCAATGAGTCATCCGGTTAATAAATAAATGGGATGGGTCAAACAGGTCATGAATCAGGCTATGAAGAGGTGCTCGCTTGTTCACCTAACTTCTTCCATTTGATCTGAGCCAATGAGATTCCTCATTTGGTGTGATCATTGACGCTAGCCATTAAGTCTGAGCCAATGAGACTGAGACTGCCCCTTAGATCTGAGCCAATGAGGTTGAGTTTATATTGTTAATTCTTAATAAAAGCACTTTTTACGTCTACCTCACTTTTTATAGGTTAATCAAAGACGCAAAGGTGTGACATGTTAAACTTCCTTTAAGGTAAAACGTAAGGAATTTTTGGCAAGAAAAACATTATTATGCAGCCTTTCATGACTTTGTGGATAGTAAAATCGCACTTTCCTTAATGCGCAAACATTCCTGGTTTTGAGCACAGTGATTAGTAGCACGGCTTACCAGAAACCCCCCTCCGATAATGCCACTAAACAGCCACACATAGCCAGTGATTTTATCCTTGTCCAAAACTTCCCCATTTGGAAAGAAGAGGAGGATGTTGGCCACAATAGCGCACAGGCCGAGAGGAAACAGAAGGTCCCCCAAACATCTGGCGCATCTTCCGGTGCACATTGTGAAATCCGGAGGATGAAACGTAAATCAGCTGGATGGAATGGACCTCAGCATCTGCGGGAAGGTAACCAGCACAATCCGGATAAAGAGGCTCTTTAGATTTTTGTTATTTACACAGACGAATCAAATACTTTTTGCCAAAGAATTTGGCACACCACACGTAATATAACAACAAAGGTTTCCTGCAGCTCCACGCTAATTCCCAGAATTGTCTCACATCCGAGATGAACTGTGAGCCAGTGGGCCCTACCTACTGAAAGCGATACGTCTCTTTTGCCCGAGGAGGTCCGGCAGCAGAAGCGAGTGCGCTGAGCAGCGGCGGGTCGGCCCAGACAGAGGGAGACCTTTCACAAGGACTGTTGAGAAGCGTCCAGGTCTGCAATCCACCTAGGAGTGAGTAATGTGAGCAAACATGAGGGACAGTGGCATCTTTGTCCCCGTGGTCAATGCCCCCGCCGAGGCTCCAATCAGGACGTGCCATACCTGCCTGCCGCATTCTGCGCCTCGTGTTTAAAGGGGGCATGTGCTGAGACGTTATGGACACGGACATGCACATAATGCAGAAATGCGTTTTGTTTTTATTGTATATGGTCAGGTCAAAAAAGGTAAAATCCTGGGGGGAGTGCTTTATAATCTTTCTCCCACTCTTCAGCTTTCAAAAAAAAAAGTGCTTGAAGAAGGTATGCAGGGTCGAATGGCACATTTATAAATGAGAAAACCTGCAAACCATTCATCATTCAAGTCTCCAGACATGAATAAAATACACTATTTACAGTCAACTGTTGGCTTGGATTGCAATGAACACATCCGGCATAAAGGAACAACAGCCGATTCTTCAGCGTGCTGCAGGGGAGCCTGTGTGGGAAGGACATGCATGATCTCACTTTAATTAACTACCAATAACATAATCGTTCACTTTATCACGTGTTCACTTAATTGTGTGTTTCTGGGTGTGTGTGAGTGTGGTTAGGTATATATTGCATTCTGGGGACCGCAGTGATGTTATCCAGAAAAAAGAATGATGTCGGAAATGTTACGAGTGCCTTTTAAGAGGCGTGGGACCCAGCGTGACTAGCGGAAGGCAACATGGTGACATTTATCCTGGGAGGGCTGTCACGTACAATGAGGGCGCTGCCCCGGGGTTAGGGATTATCGCACTGTCTAGATAGCAGACCGCAGAAAGTGATGCTTTGATCGGAGCTGTTTCGTGTAATTCACAGATACTGAAATTTCTTCAGTCATACCTGTTTGAGAAGTTAAGCACTCAGAAAGTCCAAAGTATCTTTAAGCCTTGACCATTGCCGCGGGTAGCGCCCGGGAGCTCCGGATCCTCATGCTGCTTTATGATCGTATTTAGCCAGCCCTGAGTACCGATCCGCGTCCGGATGCAGGGAGGGGGCCGGTGATGGTGCCCCTTTGTGGCCGCAGCCCCGGCGGGACCCGTGCGGCCATTGAGCGGCGCTGCCGGGGCGGAGCCAAGCCCGTCCCAGATACTCCAGATCCGCGCCGCTGATGCATCAGCACCTTAAAATAAACTCTGCATGAAAACTTCCGGAGCTCGCCTCTTATTCGGCTGAAACGCGATTTCATTTTATTTTACTCGAGCCGGTCGGGGCGAGTCCGCATCCGCAGGTGCAATGGGACGCCCGCCGAGCCGCTGGATCCTTCGCTCCTGGATCCCCCGCTTCTGGCTGCTGTGCCTCGGCTTCCCGGCCGCACAGGGCGCCATCCGGAGGTACTACGTGGGCATCACGGAGGAGCAGTGGCACTACGCGCCGGCCGGCAACAAGCTGGCCAGCGGCCCCGGGGCCGAGGAGGACCTGTGAGTCTCTCAAGTTTGCGCTCTTCTTTTACTGCACTCATAGATCCGCATTATTGACAGCAGACGTACATTTCATAATGTTTTTAGCACATTTTTACATTTTGCACAGCTGTTTCAAGCACTTTTGCAATTTTTGCACTCATTGATTAGACTCCAAAGTGCATTTCGTTGTCTGAATTCTTGTACTTGTGCAATAACGAAAAATAAACTAAAAAATAAAAATAAAAAAAATATATATATATATATATATATATACATATATAAAATTTCCAATAGTGCACCTGAAATTCAAGCAGGTCTTCTCGGACCATAAAGCGATTAAAGTGTTTTTTATAGTCAGGCAGAATGACGTACACTATATTACCTGAAAGGAAAAAGATATATAGTACATTTTTTGTCACCATATGGCTCTTTCTGATAATGTGCGGTTGCTGGCCCAGGCCGCTCACTGCCCGTCCTTCTTTACAGGCATGCCTCCACTTTCCTGGCACAAGGTCCTCACCGAATTGGAAGTGTGTACAAGAAAGCCATATACAAGCAGTTCACGGACGAGAGCTACTCGCAAGAAGTGCCGAAACCAGCCTGGCTGGGCTTTCTCGGCCCCATTCTCAAGGCGGAGGTGGGCGACGTTATAGTAGTCCACTTGAAGAATTTCGCCTCGAGGCATTACTCCATCCACCCTCATGGCGTCTTCTATGAGAAAGACTCTGAAGGTAAAAGTGCCCCTCATACAGACTCACACGTACAGCTAAGCAGATGTGAACGCCGTAGGACGCAGTTGGTGTACTCTGAATGAGAGCTCACACCCCTGACATGGAGGGTGCTAAGAGTTACTTTGCGGGAGGGTCCCGATGGGAGAACGTGCACTAGTGCGACGTTCACGGCTGCTTCTGGCCTGTTGGGTTTGTGCCGGTGGCCCAGGCTTATGCACTGTAGGGTTTGAGTCTGATCCCCGGGGTCCATGGGAGTGTGTGTGTGGGTTTCCCCGTGACAGGCGGATTTTTCATGGCTCTGTGACCGTAACAGGCAAGGATGTACCCAAAACAGCTAAGAGAAATGAAAGGCATTTTTTAATAACATAAACGGAACATGAAAAGGGAACAAACAGCAAACCAAAACCGTCATAAGACCTCCTGTGCAGGGGAGGGGGGGTCCTGCTTCGCATTGCTCTCGTCCCCTCACCCACCCCGTCACCCCTAACCCTAACGCGGGGTGTGGGGCCTGGCATTCCCCCATGGGCTTATCTAGCAGGGTCGTGGCTGGAAGTCACTCGCCACGGCAACACAAACTCAGCTAAGATTACATGCAGACACTAAGCCGTGTTTTAAAGATAGAGGAACAGCCTTGGTTTGGGGACTGGAACATCGTGGCCCTTAATAAGAGCCTTCTTATAAATAAGATAAAAGTGGTCATGTGAGCTTCCTGATTTTCTTTTTTGTCATTACCGTTCTCACCCTGGGCTGTTACAGCGGCAGGCCCTGAGTTTGCCGGCCGTGTATCACGGACCAGCCGAGTCTCCAGCATGCAGCCCCCCTGCGCCGGTCTGATCTCCCACCGGGGGGACTGTGGCCAAAATGCGACACGAAATGTTGCCGCTTGTCCTGCGCTGTAATTTATATTGCTGTTTGTTATTTATATTTACAGTTATTCATGACTGCTTGCTATTTATTTGTTAGGTTTAATTTTCCGTTTCGATTTAGCCTCCCAAATGAATTTTTATTTATTTTATATCATCTATATCATCTTGTATCATCGTCTCAGGAGTGATTCAGGGTTACATTTCACTGCTTGTTGTACATGTATAATAGTGCCTGTGACAAATGACAAGTGACTTCTTGAATCTTGAACAGGCAGCCCTTCTGAAAGGGGGGAATTTAAGACCAGTTAATTCCCGGGGGAGCCGCAGAGGAAGGGGGTAGGCTGGGGAGTCAGCGAGTTTACAGGAGAATCGCGTTCAGTTAGGCCACAAAACGGCGCCATTCAGAAACACAGCTGAGTATAAAGGGGCCACAGGATGACCTGTAGGTAACTTTGTACTGTAGCATTTAATTTACCTGCATAGCAGTCTGGGTTGAATACTTTAAATTTGGGCTGAGTACTTTAAATTTAGGTTGAGTACTTTATTCGAGGGTATTAAGTTAAGGGTATGACTTTGGAGGGAACACAATTTGATACATGCACCCAGTGTACCCAGTGTGGCACCCTAGGCATGTATCACTGCTGGGCCCTCGGCTGAGACCAAGAGAAATTGGAATTCTGGGTCAAGCCCCTTCAATAGATGGAGCCCCGGACAGCCTGAGTCCCCCAAAGGGATGAGTGGTCCTGCATGCGCCCGCACGTTTCCTGAGGCACACATACAAACACTGGCCCAGGTCGGCCTCGGAGTGCCGGTCCGCGGACGCCGGGAACAGATCGGGGGCCGTCAGGGAAGTGCTGTTATTCTGGAAGCCATCTAGACGTTTTTAAGCCAAGCAACAACAACCCTTTTAAAGCAGTTTATCCCATAAAAAGTGTGGATGTTATATCTGGCTTTGTTCATTCAGAGTTTGCGGCGTCAGTGTGCCTCTCAGTGGATGTCCCTCCTCTCCGAAGACCTCCGCACTCATAGCCGGATCCTGAGGCCTGAACCATCTGCAGTCCCTGGCGGCCCTTTTGAATTCTGTGTCCCATGCTGACACTGAAACAGCTGCCTTTTGTTTCCGCCCCCAAACCCCCTCCCCCCCGCTGCTGTAATTAGACCCCTCCTACTTCAGTCCCCTGAAAAGTCCCCCCCATCCCTATGTCACATAGTCCCTCTTGTCACCAGCCTGTCACCCCCAGGCACCCAACCGCTCACATTCGCACCATTTGCCGTTTTCAGCTGAATCTCCGTGTTCTGTGTCGAGACCTGGGGGCTGCCTTGTCGTAGTTTTTAATGTCACATACTAATGAGTTTGCAGTTACGGTCATGGGCTCGAGTCAGGTGAGGCTCGTGGCAGATATGTACGGGACAAACGGTGGGCGATAGGACGCTAAAGTGCTGTAATATCGCAAGAACACAAGTGGGGCTGTCAGTAGGACACAAGTGCAGCTAAACTGTGCTTCCAAAGAACGCCCGGGTATAATTGCCCTGCTTAGGTGTAACGCTATGACAGAGCAAACCGGCAGGAGCCAATCAGGTGGCGTCTGCGTGTTCACAGGCTGTAAGGATACTACAGCAAAAACAGACCGAAGTGAAGCGAAGCACTTTCATCCCGCATAACATCTCAGCACTGCCCGCATAGTATATCTCACCTCTCTGTCTCAGTGGATCATAATTTAGTGACTAGATCTTGAACGAAAATGTAATTGATCTAATTGTAATTGATTGTACTGGTGTCAGCCTGTGGTCTGTAGACGGGTCAGCTGCACCGCTGAATAAACAGAGTGTGCAGCATGGCTTTGAGGAAGTTCCAGAAAAGTTCCCAAAAAAGGGTCTATTGTGATTGCACAGAAATGGTTTGGCTTTGTGAAATCCAATGCGGACCATCGTATTGTGCAAACTTTGCAAAGCTGCCAATCATTTGACAGGTGGCAATTCAACCCGTTTCATCTATTATTATTGGCTTGTGTTTGTTGTGTACTGAGTTCAGAAGTACACAGCTATTCATCAGAGTGTTACATGTTCATTTGTACTTGAAGTGTTACAAAATTACTATTAACTATTAAAAACATTTAAAAATGCTTGCTATAAGAAGTCAGTTTCATTTACATGTACAGAACTTTACATACCATATTATTTAAATACGTTTATTATAATGTTCATGGATACAACGTTCATGACAAATTTTGGGAAAATTTGGGGGGGGGGGGGGAATCTATACAATGAATAATTTAAGGGAATTTAATTGGAACCTAACAAACATGCCACATTGGACAGACCAGGAGGCACGGGTGCTGGGAAGTTAGTGCCTGGAAGTGCTGTCCATGTTGAAAGTGGCAGTAGGCCAGCAGACTCCCACATACTTGTTCATTCTGCTACACATGTAGGAGGGAAGTATTTCTCTGGCCCGTTGGGTCCAATCAATTGCTGATATCATCCAACTTCATTCCAATTATAAATGCACTTTAGCTCATTGGACTGATGAAAAATTTAGAGCATTAACGTGGATAACAAAAGCCCCTTAAATTATCAGTCATTGTATGATGTAACGAGGTTTCCAGGTCACAGTACCTTCTCTGAGTTACCCTGGCTCTCTCTGTCTCTCTCAGGGGCTCTGTACCCCGATGGAACTTTGGGGGAGTTGAAGCAAGACGACAGAGTGCCCCCGTGTGGGAACCACACCTACACCTGGACTGTGAAGCCTCAGTTTGCCCCCACCGCAGGGGACCCCAACTGCCTGACCTGGGCGTATCACTCCCATGTGGACTCCCCCCGTGACGTCGCCTCCGGGCTCATCGGCGCCATCCTCACCTGCAAGAAAGGTGCTGGCACTGCACTCAAAAAGGGTCTCCGAGCCCAGAATTTAATATACATATTTCTGCCAGCAAGTTTACATGTATGGTACCAGTCAAAAGTTTGGACACACCAAGCCACCTACAAAGGAGAGTGATGTTGTCGCATCACATGACCTGGTCACCTGACCTAAACCCAAGTTTTAGAGGAGTTTGACCAGACAGTGAAAAGCCACCAATGAGTGCTCAGTATATATGTGGAATCTCCTTTAGGACAGGAGACCACCTTTTTTTGGCCAGAACAAAATTCCACGTTATTTTATAGTTTTGATGTACTTATAATTATTCAAAGATCTAGCGAATAGTAGAAATAAAGGTAAAGGTGTAAATAAACTTTTCCATGGGTGGGCATGTCCAAACTTTTGACTGGTACTGCAGTTCCTCTGATTCAAAGTGCATTCTTATTTAAAAGTAATAGATGTGGATCGTTGTGGAAAAATCTGGAAATGTCCTTCATCCCCTAATTGTTTTATTTGGGACAGTTGGTTTCTTTGCCAGATTTTTTGCTTCGACCCCCCCCAGCTTAGAGGGTGACACTCTGTGACCTTGGCTATGTTGGGGGTGGGGTCATTTTGCCCATTCTTAGGGCTGGATTTGATGTTTTTTTATTAGTGTCTATAGCATACAGACAATACAAGTACAAGAACAACCCCTCACCCCCCGCCACCCAAAACAGCCAGATTTAAACAGCTACAAATGACAAGTAAACAGTGACCGGCAGAGGCGGACATTTCAGGTCCAGAAAGTAAAAATCTTGAACAGGATTTTGTTTCAACCAACCACCTCAGTACTAAGTGACTGGGATTCTTTATACTGAACTAGTAGGTTGAAACAAAATCCTGGTCTGGATTCTTACTTTTTGGACCTGAAATGTCCGCCTCTGGTGACCGGTACAATTCTGTATTTGAAAAAAATCAATTAAAACTACCAGCTTCCATTTTCTCAACAAACGTTAGAAAGGGTTGCCATGCCCCCATGAATTTTGTCGTCATGTCCTTAATTGCGTAGCGGATTCTCTCACATTCCAAATAGCGCAAGACGAGATGAGAGCAATCCTTAATCCATGTTGAAGGTAATGTCTCCTTCCACCTACACAAAATAAGTCTCCTGGCTAAAAGTGAGCAAAAAGCAACCATGTCCTCTTGAGATTTTAAGTTGGCATCATTAGGAGTGACTCCAAACAGTTAGGGACAGATCAATGGCCGACCAAAGATTTTGGAAAAGGTCTCAAAAATCAAGTTCCAGAAATTTGATAACTTAGATAACAAGCCTATAACATGGGAACTATTGACATCGGTCTCATGTTGGATCAATATCATTCCTAAATTTAGATAATTTAATTTTGGACCAATGAAGCCGGTGAACTTTAAACTGAATAACAGTATGCCTGAGGCACAGTGATAAGGAATATATTCTTGTAATTATCTTACGCCATAAATCATCTTGGATTTTTTCCTCTACTATCTCCTCCCATTTTTGCTTCAAAGGTTCCAGGTCTACCAGACTGGCTGTGTTAAGTAGATTATAAACAGTGCATATAGATTGCTTTCTGTCTATTTTGCAAGCAAGTACCACATCCAAATGTGTTCTAGGGACACCAATTTTTTTAACTAACTGAAGGAGGCAAAACTACCATCCCTACAGAGGTCCCATATTGAAGCTATGCCACATTAAGTCTACATCTCAAAAGCCTTATCTGTCATTGAGGGGGTAAAATCCTGTTTTAGCATCAAATGTCTTTAACATTTGATGTTAAAGATGATAGCGATGATGGAAACGGCAGGTTAGCACATAGCAGCACAGTAGGAACAGACTGAATCGATGCCATATCCTTGTTTACCCAGCTAGGAGTATCACTATCATCTTTAATCCAATACAGAACTGCTTCTATATTGGCTGACCAATAGTAATATTAAGTGTATAAGGAATGAGGAATATAAGTTTGGAAGTGCCATGCCCCCCAACTTTATAGGGTTTCTGTAGTACTGTCTCCTTTATCCGGGGATGTTTTTTATTCCAGACAAATTTTGAAATCTGACTATTTGGGTTATTAAAAAAGGATCTGGTAAGAAACATTGGGAGACACTGGAATAAATAATTATTATTAAATAATAATAAGAAATGTAGGTAACACAGTCATTTTAATTACATTAATTCAATTGATAAAGAAAGTGAATCCCATCATTCAAAATCCGGGTAAAGGTAAATTATTAGATCTTTAAAAATGCAGTACTCCAAATTCCCAAATATTTTAATTTCCTATGAGCAATCTGAAATGGGTTTGAAGAGAGGAAGTCGTCCTGTGTTATATTTCCAATTGGCATTAATTCACTTTTTTGGAGGTAAACTTTATAACCTGACATTTCCTCAAATTCACTAAGTAGTTTAAGTAGATGTGGTATACCTGAAACTGGGTATGATACATATAATAACATATCATCAGCATAGAGGGGTGCTGTATGTTCCAAACCCCCCCTTTTATATTAGCTGATGTTCTCACAGCGATGTCAAGTGGCTCACTGCCACAGAGAGGAGAGGGGACGAGGGACATCCTGGCCTTTTTCCACACTTTATTTCAAAAAAAGGTGATATGTTGCTATTAGTCCTCACAGTGGCCTCTGGGGAGGAGTACAGCACTCTAACTTATGAAATTTTGAACCAAAGCCAAATTTTTGAAGAGCATAGAAAAGGAAATCCCATTTGTCAAACAGCTTTTCGGCATCGGGTGAGAGAATCGTTTCAGGAGTTGTAACTGGGGAGTGATCATACGAAATATTCATCTTATATTAGAAAAAGAGCATCGATCCTTGATAAAGCCGGTTTAGAATAGCCTTCTCCATTCGCAGCACTAACATTTTTGCTAGAATTTTGGAATCAACATTCAAGAGGGAGATCGATCGATATGAACTGCATTCTATTGGATTTTTATCTTTTTTTAAGATTAGTGTAATACCTGCTTGGCGTGTAGTAGGGGTAATGAGTGACTCGCAAAAGATTCTTTAAAAACGATTGCAGCAGTGGAGAGAGCTGGTGAGAGAATTTAAAAACAAATTTCAAGGGGTACCCGTCCGAACCCAGAGACTTTGCATACCCCTAATTGCACATTAAATTACCGAAATTTTAATATCCATGTCCATTTCACCAGCAAGATCTTGGTCCACCACTGGGATTTTTAATTTACCAAAGAAATCTTCTAGAGTTGAAACGTTAGCATTTTAGTCAAGGGTATACAGTGATTGAAAGAAACTATGAAAACATGCATTCATTTTTGCATTGTCTTCAGGTATGGCCTGATTTAGCTATTAAATGGCGTAGCTGTTTAACCAAAAGCTTACCAGCTTTTTCCCCATGCTCATAGAACTCGATGCGCAATTTTAGTACTCTACTCATTGAGTTGTTAAAAGGGTATATTCTGTTCGTAACAGCAAATGCTGCTTGAGCGTCGTTGGGGAGGATCTCTGACTATGTAATAAATCTAACTTCAATATTTGATCTGTCAGTTGTTTGAGACACTCATCACTCACTATCCGTTTTTGCACAGAATGAGATAATTTGTCCTATAAGATATGCCTTAAGGGATTCCCAGACAATTGATGATGACATACCAGGGGTCTGATTAACTTCAAGAAATGATTTCAGATGAAATAAAATTAACAACATTTTCATCAGAAAGAAGAATGGAATTAATTCTCCAGGGGCAATAGCTGGGCTAGGTAGATGAAATATTTAATGCTATGACTACTGGACTGTGGTCAGATATAATAATGGCTTCATAGCTGCAGTCTATTATAGAGGGAAGGGTGTCTTGTATCTATGAAAAAGTAGTCAATGCGTGAATAGGAGAAGAATGAGTAAATACGGGAGTTTGGATTGTGGAAACGCCACACAACAGAGAGAGCTGATTTAGAGGTGCAAACCATTTTTGAGGAACTGCAATCTAGAACAGGGGAAAGGACGCAATTAAAATCTACCCCATGGATCAGATTGTGTGTAATCATATTTGGTTGGAGACGAAATTAACAAAAAATGTATGATCATCCCAATTGGACAATTAAAAAGCATCCAGCAGGGTCAGAATCTACACTTGTTGCGATAAATGGTAGGTTTTTACCTAGAATTATTGCACATCCTCTGGATTTTGAGTATGACTGGCCCGCCCATCCGCTCCCCAACCTGCAATGATCAGTAATATGTAGGAGAGTTTCTGGAAGAAGTGCGATGTCGGCTCTCAGATGTTTTAAATGGGCAAGTACCCTTTTGCGTTTTGCTGGATGATTAAGAGATTTAACATTACAACTGACTAACTTGACAGAGCACGAGTATGATGTACTCAAAAGTCACTTTGAGGCCTCTGCCCCCAGCCCCCAGCGTACTGACGAACAGGGGGAGCTGAACCTCGGGGGCTGTACACCGCTGAATGGTTTGAGTGGCGATAAACGCCGTCGCTGCCCATTCTCTGCAGGCACCCTACGGCACAAGTCGCAAGGCCACACCCAGCTGGAGCGGGTCGACGTGGACTACAGCTTCCTCCTCCTGTTCTACGTGATGGATGAGAACCTCAGCTGGTACCTGGAGGAGAACATCCAGGAATTCTGTTCCGACCCGAATGGCGTGAACCCAGAAGACGCGGACTTTCAGGAGTCAAACCAAATGCATGGTGCGTGAGTCACCGGCCCAATCTCCGGCCCGCTGATGCTAAGCCCAGCCGTCGCTAATAACGATAGCATTTCAGATATAGCATTGCGTGTAAGGAAGTAGGAGGGCACTGAGTCGATCCTGCGCTCCACAGGAGACGTGGCAGCCCTCCCTCACATTCCCACACTCCTCACTGCCCCTTGGGTTTATTACCATGGCTATTTACTTAGCTTGTCCTTCGACCCAGAATCCACTTTAATCATTAGGTGATGATCGGCTGTCTTGAGAAATTAGACTAAATGCCATTTTTCAAAGTATATGTAATGTTTAAAGTTTCTGGTTTAATAACCTATAAGTCTGAGGGCAGTTGCTACAGTTTTTGAAGAGATAATCTCTGAGGTCTAGGGCCATCATGCCCGTCCGGTAGAATAGAATAGCATTCCTTTATTCGTCCACATGGGGAAGTTGCCTTTTCCCCTGCCACAGCTTACCCTCCGTGAGACACACAGACACATACAGATGAGAGCAAGTGTGGGGGTCACAGTCAGTGCGCCAGCCTCTGCGGCCACGGGTTATGGATGTGTAACAGCCCCTGGGGTTCGAACCGGCAGCCATCATCAAAGGCACGTCTGTCTCACTGAGCCACACACTGCCCCCGGCGAATGAGGAAAATTATCAATGTGAGGCGTGTCGCCAATGTCTGATTTGGACTCTGGAGTCCGGAACCTGAGTCACTGATGATTAGCTGACTCCACAAGAGATGTCGCACCGGTTGTGGGACCTTATCAGCTAATGTCTCACTAACATGGAACGGGCCGGGCTTGTGGTTCCCTTTCTTGGACTGCGTATCATAACAAATGAAGCACAGATGAATGTTATGATAACACAAGCAATAATTTGCCTCCTTCAGCTAAATATGAAGCCCTGCCAACTTAAAAAGATTACGTGGTTATGAATCAAAACAGAGAAGGGTTATGAGTCAGAGTTGTACCACTAAATCGAAACAAAGACTTAACTATGTTCTACATCTAAGCTATTTATATTACGAAATTCTGTGTGGAATAATAAAGTGATTATCTTCTATTCAGATGGTTTCACCCCTACGCTCTGATTTTTGTCATTTTTCCCCAGTGCAGTGTCTAAACCGCTGTCTAACTCTAACTGACTAGACCCATAGTGGTGTTAGCCAGCTGTTTTAGCCACGCACCGCTAACACAGACTCCCTACTGAAGCATCACACTCAGTTTCTCTGCCGGTTATGTCAGGAACATGCGGAGCTTCTGAGCAGTGCTTTATGAATAATGAGGAGCGATGTTCTGCAGAGGGGTGGTGCGGTGCCAGGGTGCAGTAGTCTGCACTGTTGCCTCACATCTCTGGAACTAGGGTTTGAATCTCAGTCATAGCTCCCTGTGTGGGGTCTGCATGTGCCTTGCAGTGGGCCACTGCCCCATCCTGGGCTATTCCCTGCCTTATGCCCATAGGCTTTGGACCCCCTGTGGCCCTGAATAAGACAAGTGGGTACAGAAAATGGCTGGGTGCTCTGTAGATGTACCTTGTCCCATTGGATTTACAATGAGACCTTTAGCTCATGTCCATGCTGGGGCTTCTCTGACCCGCAGCTATCAATGGCTACCTGTACGGTAACCTGCCCGCCTTGGAGATGTGCGTCAACAAGACGGTGTCCTGGCACCTCCTCGGAATGGGCAACGAGGTCGACGTCCACACGGTGCACTTCTATGGCCACACCGTGCTGAACCAGGGCCACCGGGCCGACGTGCTCAGCCTGTTCCCAGCCATCTTCATCAGCACCGAGATGGTCACCCGCACGGCCGGCCAGTGGAAACTCAGCTGCCTGGTCATCGACCACATAGAAGGTATGAGAAAGCGCCTCTGTGATCGGGGAGCCTTGCTATAATTCGCCTTTAAGCACACGGTCCTGATACAGTGACTCCCTGGTGTCTGTCTTTAAAGCGGGGATGCAGGCCTTTTACAACGTCTTGACCTGTGGAGAGGATAACCACCAAGTGCCCCCTGGTGGCAGAGAGAGGCAGTACTTCATTGCTGCCGAAGAGATCTTATGGGATTACGGTCCACTGAAAATCAACCCCTTTAACAATTTGTCCCTGGATGACCCTGAGAGGTGCGCAGACCGTCAAGGCTGTTGCAGTACAATTGTCCAAGGCTTTTCTTTGTGGACTGGCCCCAGATTTTCATTTGTACATGCTTCATATTTACATACTTGTGACATTTTTTTCCTTTTTCTTTCAGTCAATCTGAACTGTATTTTGGGAAAAGTCACGGCAGACTGGGAGGAATGTACAGGAAGGCCCATTTCGTGGAGTACACAGACAAGACTTTCACCATGAAACACATGGGCACGCTTGGCACAGAGAGCTACCTCGGAATTCTGGGTACTGACTGCTGTCAGTCTCGTTACCTCTGTGTTTGCACCGTCATTATGCCTCCCATTGTCACTCCTGTCACTTTATTTTTAGGGCCCGTGATCAGAGCAGAGGTGGGCGATGTTCTTAAGGTGGTCTTCATGAACAAAGCCAGCTGGCCCTACAGCGTGCAGCCCCACGGCCTGCAGTATGACCCGATATATGAAGGAACCCCCTACGGTAACGGTAAGACCCCCTCCTGGCCGCTGTCACAACACCATTGCCTCCCTGTACCCAAAACGAGCCAGCTAACTGCACTCCTCCTCACACTCAAGACACCAAGCAAGGCTCGAGGGTGTCCCCCGGGAGGAGATTCACGTACAGATGGAAGGTGCTGGAAGGCCCCTCGGACACTGACCCCCCATGCATCTCCTACCTGTACTACTCGGCTGCAAACATCATACAGGACACCAACTCTGGGCTGGTGGGCCCCCTGCTGGTGTGTAAGAAGGGATGGCTGGGTGAAGACGACTTGCAGGTAGCGCCCCCTGCTGTTATTATTGATCTTATTCATGTTGCTGTGTCTGTCTCTGCCATCGCACTTTGGTACACTTCAGTCATGGGTTCTCTGATGCAGGTTCAGGCGTTTCACAGACACTGAGTCTCTGCACATCTGCTCTTCTGCAGAGAGGCATCGACATGGAGTTCTTCCTCCTCTTCTCCATGATAGATGAGAACCTAAGCCAGTACCTGAACGCCAACGTCGTGGAATTCGGCGAAAGCAGCGTAGACATCATGGATGAAAACTTTCAGGAGAGCAACATGATGCACGGTATTTTGGGGTGGGGGGGGTGTTCTTTATTTAAAGCAGCTGGTTCTTCTCTGCATGCAGACTTTCGATTTGCGCACCCGAACATGTGAAAGGGGTCATACCTGAAGTCCGCATAGAATGCATAGGATGAACCGTGATTGAAAAAGTACAGATATTACGCCAAAACGTTCCACAAGGAAAAGTCAAAGTCATCCAGTAATATAGTACTCAAGAAAAAATACCTGGTTTTAAAAGAACTTAAGGAAAAAGTACTCTTCATTACAATGTATTGATCTTACAATAAGCAACCTATACTTTTAAATGTATGGGTTTGTATGAAGCATTTGTACGTTACAATGCAGCACAATAGATAGAACAGAGCCTTTTTATTCATGAAACTTGCCGAGCTCGCTGGCGGAGATGAGCAGAATGACATTTCTGTGGAAAATGAAAGATTGATCGATGGGCCAGATTTAATAATTATAAATATTGTAAATATTTCGTGGCCCCAGTACGAGGCTTTTTATAAGTGGTGAAAGAGCCACCTAAAACCCTTGTCCTCCAGTACGGAATATGGCTGATCGTTCAGTGCGATCATAACCATTATTTCAGCAGTAGCTCGCGGGTTACTAACGTGCGTAAATACTACTCAAGTTTAAATATCAGATATAATTTCAGTATGTGGACCGATATGTCGTACATCTCTACATATTGCTTGTGCCATCTTCATAAAGACAATATGTAATGCAAAATAATAATAATAATAAAATTAATATATTGCTCAAGATTTGTGATAGAAAATCGCAAACTTGATCCTGAGTGAAAAAATCGTATTAATATTTTTCCCAGAACTGTGCAGTCCCACTACGATGCACTGCGTTCAGTAATTTTTTTTTTATTGGGTGAGTAATGATAGTCATGAAGAATGAATCGGGGCAGAGGACAGGACAGTTTTCCAAAATAGAGACATAAGCGATGGGAGAGGACCGACATGGTCGGTGGCCGCATGGACCCAAAATCTCTGTAATGCAAGTGTTTGCAGATGAAGCACATTTACTAGTCACATTGTATGCAGAAGCGCATTTCCACATGCATGCAGAGAAGTATGATGCCGGCCTTGAGGCAGCATGCGCTGTCTGTGTGTGACCTCTGATGTCTGTCAGTCAGGGGGCACTCCTGTTGCCTGGGTGACCATTACTGACGGACCATTACTGTGTCTCCTCTGTGTCTGTGTGTCGACGCAGCGGTGAACGGGTACATGTACGGGAACCTGCCGGGCCTGGAGCTGTGTGCTGGAGAGCGCGTCGCCTGGCACGTGCTGGGCCTGGGCAACGAGGATGACATCCACGGCGTGTACTTCCAGGGAAACAGCTTCCTGCGGGAGGGCACCAGCCGGGACACCCTCAGCGTCTTCCCACACACCTCGGTGACGGTGACCATGGAGCCCCACAGGGAAGGTAAGGTGTGGAGGGCTATGCACTCCATTTTAACTAGACATACTGTCATGGTCCCCCACGTCTACCATCTCCCACATCCCACAGGCACATTCCAGGTTAACTGCAGGACGACTGATCACTACCAGGCAGGGATGCAGCATCGTTACACTGTGAGAAGGTGCCCGGGCCACCGGGCCTGGGCCGAGAGCGCCCCCACCTCCGTGGTTCGCTACTTCATTGCTGCCGAGGAGCTGGACTGGGACTACTCCCCAAGCCGGAACTGGGAGCTGGAGATGTACACGGGGAACAGGTGCACTGTCACATGACCACAATGGGGAACAGTTGCGCCGTCACATGACCACAATGGGGAACAGGTGCACTGTCACATGACTGCAGTGAGGGACAGGTACGGTATCACATGACCACAATGGGGAACAGGTGCACTGTCACATGACTGCAGAGAGGGACAGATATGGTATCACATGACCACAGTGGGGAGCACGTATGGTGTCACATGGCTGGAGAGACACACTGGAGAGACATAAGGATGAGGTGGGGAAAGGGAGCACGGAAGATTGTGAACGCTTACAGCCCCCCCCCCCCCCCCCCCCCCCCCCCCCAAGGGTTTAATTTCCCCAAACCCCCCCATATTTAAAAAAAAACCTTTCCCCCCCCGGGGGGGGGGGGGGGGGGGGGGGGGGGG
>JAODKM010000035.1:3245491-3264457 GCA_026780845.1 Petrocephalus sullivani | reverse complement strand
GGATCAACGACCCACGGGGGGGAGAAAGCAGGGGTGTCACGCGGGGAGGGGCAAAAAATGGGGAAACGGAAAATGGCGGGGGGAAAGGGACGACCAAGAATTTGGGCACCCAACCCCCCCCCCCCCCCCCCCCACCCAGCGTCAAAGTGTTTAATGTCACTGAACTCCCATATAGTTCAAGTAAAACCTGTCACTGCCTGAGGTTGGGGAGGGGGGAGGGTGGAGGGGGGCACCAGTCTTCCTGACTGACAGTGAGTCAGCGTTCGCCCAAAGCATGTCATTTTCATGTTCCTTTTCAGTCCTGGGAGTATGTACGTCCAAAGAACAGAGAATTGGATTGGCTCCAAGTACAAAAAAGTGGTGTTCAGGGAGTACACCGATGCCACCTTCAGGACAAGGAAGGAAAGGCAGCCGCAGGAGCAGCACCTGGAGATTCTGGGTAATGTCATACCCTTGTATCCCCACTGATGTCAAATACACATTATCCATATGATGATGCAGTGCACTTCCGCTCAGAGTAAAAAATACAGACTGCAAAAACACGAAAACATGCAGAATATTTACACAGCCAAAAATGTAACGTGCATACAGCTGGAACAGGTAATATACAAATAAACCCTTTCTGATTGGACCATTCACTTGTCCTGTGTCTGTGTTCCCGCCCCCTCATCAGCAGGCACGACAGAAACAGCTCATACATTAAATAGTTAAACCACTAACCAGCTAAGAAGGCAGCACATTACACATAGTGTAATTAAGATCGTGAACTTTGTAACTATGAATTTTTCACTGCAAAAACAACATTCGAAATCTGAGCGTAAGCCAAACAGAAACGTATCTGTCACTACAGTGTCAGACCAGCAAAACAGCCTCGGGACAGGCAGGCACCGTGACACACCCCAGGGATCTGCATGACACACCGCAGGGGGGGACACACCTGCATCTCCCACACCCTGCCCTGCGAGTTGTCAGGCAGGAAACACGTAGTTTTAAGTGACATTTCAAACGCTCAACTGGAGTTTCTTATTTCTCCTGAAATGAATCCTTCCGGCAGGTCCGATCATCCGAGCAGAGGTGGGCGAGCGGCTGCTGGTAAACTTCAAGAACAAAGCCAGCCGGCCGTTCTCCATGCACGCCCACGGGGTGGAGGTGGACCCCACGCCGCCGCCGCCCGTGAAGCCAGGTGGGCCGGGGAGCGGTCGGCCTTCTTGCCCGAACTGGAACAAACACGGCACGACAGTTTTCTGTCACTCCAGGCTAACTCTCACCTGTCTGCCCATCTGCTTGCGAGTCAAGAACAGGCCTGTATTTAAATGTCATAATCAGCCACGGCCTAGTCACATGACCCCGCCGATGACGTTAGTGATGAAGCTAGTGCTCGGCTCTCTGCTCTCGTGCAGACCGCGTGCCTTGCTGGGTGACGTGGTGTGCTCGGGGAGGGAACGCGACCAATTTCATCTGCAGACGGGGGAATCAAACACATAGACACTCATAGATTTCCCATTTGCACAAACACACCAGGAAGCTTTCATCTTCATAACCCGTCTCGCTTTCCTTCGAGACATAAACACAGATATAGAGGTGAGAGTGAAGCTTGGGGTCTGAGCACAGTGCCAAATGAAGAATTCAAACCAGTGGCTTTCTGATCACAGGAGCCTTAACCTGCCGATACACACACTGCTCCCTGGGAGGAGCTTTTGGCTGTTTTATGCTGTGCATTTTTACATACCTTTAAGTCTCTTTTGCATGTTGCCAACAGGACAAACAAAGCAGTACCAATGGGATATCCCAGAATGGTCCGGCCCTGGGTTCTCAGACCCCAACTGCATCTCGTTTGCATATTACTCAACTGCAGATTTTGTCAAGGTAGGTTTATAGCTTACGAGTGTTGTTTAGGAAATGGGAGTCGCTATTATCACATTACTGTCAACACGAGCCAATGTAACCCGTTCGGGAAGATCAGAAGCTTCTCTTCCCCGTCCCAGGACTTGGCCAGCGGGTTGTTTGGACCCCTGGTCATCTGCCGTAGGGGTACGCTGGATGAGACCAGGCGCAGGAAGGATGTGGACAGGGAGTTTGCGCTTCTTTTCATGGTGTTCAACGAGAACGAGTCCTGGTATCTGGAGGACAACGTGAGGACGTACCTGGGCAGGGGCCTGGAGGCCATCAGCATGGACGAGGACTTCCAGGAGAGCAACAAGAAGCATGGTAAGGGGGTCGTAGGCTCTGTTATGGAGTCGCTTGTCCAAGTAGGTCTTCATGGTGATATTTATCCACTGTGAAGGACTTTCCCATATAAAGGGGACGTTGTTCGATTTTAGTTTACTGGTCATTGGTAAGGTGAACCTGTCAGTCTGTAGGTGATTGGTCAGAAGAGCTACCCATAAGTCTGTAGGTGATTGGTCAGAAGAGCTACCAATTAGTATGTAGGTGATTGGTCAGAAGAGCTACCCATAAGTCTGTAGGTGACTGGTCAAGAGGTGTTGTTTTTTTGATAATTGATCATGTGGGCTGCCTGTCAGCGGTGATTAGACAGGGTATGCTGCTTGTCAGCCTGATCACGGCTCCAGACAAAAAAAACAAAGTTTTTTTAGGAGCCATAATCTCCATCACATGCTAAAAAAAATACTTACATGGCACATTTAGCCTCCGGCCCACATCACACTGCCTTGTCTTTCTCCTCCCTGAGCCCTCTGATCTGTCTACTGTTGCCTTCTGCTCTGTCTTATGCATAATAACAGAAGAATGAATGACAGAGAAACATGAACACTGCAAATGTTCAGGCAGTACTTCAAGTCCAGTCACCTCTGCATTGTCTTACACACAATAGCCTGAATAAGCGACACTGCAAAAGCGAACGCTGGAAATGTGTCTTACACATACTACCAAAGGGATAAATAACACTATACATCTGAAATGAATGCCACCAATGTATACCACCTTGCAAAGTATGTACAAAGAATTAATTACTCTTCTAATTCACAGTCACTTACCAGTCATTACAATGCCAGCATCACTAGGCCAGGCGCCGAGTGACTTTGGTCTGTGCTTTTTCTTTGTGCTGCACACTGGGCCCTGGGTCAGAAAGCTCACGTGCAGGGCCCTCTGTACCGGCCCTTACTAAGTCTTCCAGTGTTTCTACACTGAGGGAACCGCACACTTTTGATTTTATTCCATTTTGTGCTGAAAATCCTCGCTGGCCCTGAGCTGAGCTATGATATCAGAAGCACCAGCATCATTTGGACCAAGTGAAGCAAAGTTTTTAATACCTGCACAGAACGGCTCCTTCCTCAGCATCACTATCCATAAGTCTCTTCACAGCCATTGTTTCATAGCCAATCACAGCCATTGTCGGATAAGAGTTCTTTAATGAGCCATTGAAGAGCCATTTAACAAGTGTGCCTGTCTCTATATGCTTGTCATGGTTAGCAATGACCTCAGGCCATGCATCATGACTAAACACCGACAATGACTCGACAATGTCAGATCCCCTTGAAAGTCCCTTGGGTGTCGCCTTTGACATCTCGTTTCCAGACCTGTTCTCCACTTCTTGAACAGTAATGTCAGCGGTGGTATTTTCTCAATTGCAGCCTTCAGTCACTTCTGAATGTGGCCTGACATTCGATGGCCTTTCCGTGTTACAGGTTATGACGGTGCGGCTGCTTGCAGTCCTCCCACTCCCGCGTATGGACACCCCCTCCTGCTGTATGTGCTGCAAGAATTCCTGCAGATTCCCTTCTCTCTAAGACCTTTAACTGTTAGCACTCAGCTATCAATTGCAGCAAGTGTCAGAGAATCTTTATGAAGTGTAAGGCTCAGTTCTGAGACCTCTGTAAAAAGGTCACGTAAAACGTGACAAAGGAAACAAGACAGACTGTCCATTTGTTGAACAATGTATTTGACCCTTCCCCTTATGTTTGCATTTTTTGACGTAGCTGTAAGATGCCCCTGACCTGTTGCATGGAGAAAAACTGAGAGTTCTTTACTGCTGATGGGTTTCGTACAGTTTGACCTAACTCTGCCCCATAGCAGTCAGCTCCCAGTTGCTTTTGGGACTGAAATAATACATTTTCCACACTAGCTGCAGAAGGTCAGGAACTTTCTCAGTCACTGGCAGTGATGTTTGTGTACTTAGCATTGCCAGTTCCAGCCGACGGGGTAGATGGTTGGAAGACGTTCACCTATCCCAAGTGAAAACATTGTCTTTCCCTAAGACGTCTGATCCATCAGTCATAACGGAGATGCAATTTGCCTGTAAAACTTCTTCCAGCACATTTTTTATTAGTCTACGATGCAACCTGCTGATTCTGCACAAACGGTGTCATTATCAAAGAGAACCAAGCAAACTCCTCTAACCAAGCTGATTTGGGCGCAGAAGGATGCTCTGTTAACCACTCTGTGTTATCACCCGTTGTTAATGATTGTATATTGTGAGGCAGCGGTGGTGCTATCCACAGATTACCTACTGACTGAATCATATTCTGTTCGTTCCTATGTGGACAAGGCAGGTTTTGGATGAGCAGGCTTTGAGAAAAAGTCTGAAATTTTCCGTTTTGCCATTTTGTGTTTTACATGGCGCTTAAATTGATTGGCCGAGGGTTTGCCTGTCAGTCTGCTGGTGATTGGTCAAGTGGGCTGTCTGTCAGTCTGTAGGTGATTGCTATGGTGGGCTTCCTGTCAATCTGCAGGTGGTTGGTCAGGTGGCCTGCCTGATGGTGACTGGTCAGGTGAGCCGCCTGTCAATCTACAGGCGATCGGTCGGGGCTACCTGTGAATTCACGTTGGACAGAGGAGGTCGGACCCAGGAATGCAGGAGCAGAGTGACTTTATTTCCGATTTGTGGTAGATCGAGCCGGGTTGGATGGTCCAAGTGTGTGGTCGGAGACGTAGCGAGAGGTCGGTAGCCAGTGAGGTCAGTCGTACGGATAGGCACGGGACGGCGAGACGGAAGGAGGGGGAGACGAGACGGCCGGGGACTGGCGGGGAAGATACTCGGGGGAAGTCAGGAACGAGGAGGGTTCTAAGGGAGGAAGGCAAACAGGGCAAGGTGAACACACGAGGCGGACAGATGTGGCAAGGAAGCAGGGTAGCACAGAAGACAAAAGAACGCTCAGCAATGCATGTAATCATGGCAATACTTCGCGGGGATCTCATGGATGCGTCCACGTTATAAAGTGCCCGTAATTACTCCAGATCGGGCGCACCCATTGGGTTCCGCCCCGGGGGCGTGACACTACCCATCAGTTTGCAGTGTTTCCCATCACACGGGCCACATCGATGTTACCCAGCTCTGTGATTTCTCTGCCCCATTCGATTTCCTCCAGGAATCAACGGGAAGCTGTATGGGAACCTGCACGGTCTGACCATGCAGGAGGGGGAGAGGACAGACTGGTACCTCCTGGGGATGGGCAGCGAGGTGGATATACACACGCTCCACTTCCACGCCGAGAGCTTCACCTACAAGGTGCCCGTCCTGCCCCAGCCCCCTTGCCATGCCGTGCACGGACACGACTGGCTTCAGGGCCGCCTGGCCCACCAGAATCGGCGGCTTCTTCAGGCCTTAAAGTCCCAGCATGTAGTCCAAACCAGAAAATCAAAACAAATGAGTCACATTTGTAGGAAAGCTCATGAGCCTTTGGGTATTAGCTAAATCTAGGAGTAAGAATAACACTAAATTTTACTGCTGCTCCTGGCTAAACCTGATCTGTCTGCCCATCCTCTTCCCAGCCAGGTACATAAATATCATAATCAGCCACGGCCTAGTCACATGGTACCCTGGCCGACGTTAGGGGTGAAGCTTGTGCTCTGCTACAGGTCTTGTTGGGTGACATGGTGCGGTTAAGGGCATGAGTGCCACCCAGTTCACCTGCAGATGGGGAATCGAACCCACACACACACAAAATAATGCTTTATTTGTCATTTGCACCAGCACGTCAGAATGCTGGAGTTTTCATGTATCCTATCTTGCTCTGTGAGACACACACATACACACACACACATATAGGGGTGAGAGTGAAGCTTGGGGTCTGAGCGCAAATAGCGGAGTCAGCCATCCATCCAGAGGCCCTGGAGCGTTTTTCAGGGGATTAAGGGCCTCACTTGAGGGCCAGATGGGCTATTCTGCTGACCACAGGATTCAACCAATGACCTTGCGATCGCAGCCACAGAGGCCCAATCCGCTGAGACGCACACCACACATAAGACGCCACCATTGGCCAATTAGTGAAACTTTAACACTCCTCTTCCTATTTTGGATCCCCTCTGGATTCAATTAGAGAGCGGCTGGCAGTGGGTGGTAATCTTGTCCATGCCTCGACTTCTCTTCATTAAAATACCCCACATATTGTTTTACTGTTCAGTGTCATTAGACACAACTGGTGAAGCTCAGAAATACATAGAAGTACAATGAACTGGACAGACCATGTAGTTAACTAGTGTGACGGCCTGGAAGCCTCTTTAAAAGGATAAAAAAAAGTTCTGTCAGAGTACTGCGCGATACTTCCCAAATCAGCAAAGGAGAATGTCTCATTGTGAAAAGGGAAGCAATTAACTAACCACTGACCTGCGGATTTCGCCTTCCCCGTGGCAGCGCGACGTCACGCATCGCGCGGACGTCTACGAACTGTTCCCCGGAACATTCCAGACCGTGGAGCTGGTGGCCCTGAACCCCGGGACGTGGCTGCTTCACTGTCACGTGATCGACCACATCCATGCTGGGATGGAGACCACCTTCACAGTCCTGAACAGGAGAGGTGAGGGGGTCCGCAGGTCATGGGAGGGCGTCCTCACCGCACAAAGCGCATCATCATAACAGATCTTACGATAAATGTATGTAGGACGATCCGCGTAGCCATCAACACTGTAAAGCTAATTCTAATGCCCCTCTTTCTCTGTGTCTCCAGGAACTGGACGGAGCTCCATGTTAAATGGTAATCAACAGCGGCGTTCACCCGCATTGAAACCACACAACTGCACAGGGGCCCCAAGTTTCGGGGGCTCCTGCTGGCCACTAACTCTTCATTAGATATTATACAAAGACCAGCTAGTCAGCTATGGTCTTTTGACTGTACATGCTAGTTATTCATTATGTTTTATAATCAGAGCTGAGTGGAGTCCCAGAAAGAATAAAACCCCCCCACGCCCCCAGTGATGATCTCATTGCATCAGCGTGTGTTTATTCATGTTTGCAATGGGTTCACCGGTGCAATTCCGGCTTCCTTTCAGGTACCCCCAGGCCGTGCCTGGGGGGCTCAGCGATGGCGGCGTGGACCCTGATCGTCTTCACACTCCTGGTGTCGAAGCTGACGTGCGAGGCGGCTTTCTGAGAAGGCTCCAGCGCGCCACGGGACCGCCCATCCCATATTGACTGTCATGGCTCTCGGAGGTGGTCTGTCCGCGACTGGCATTGGGGCCGTGACGGGGGCTGCGAGAGTGGCACGTCGTTCTGCTCTCAGACGCGAGGAGGCAGAGGGGCCACGTTACTTCCTACACAAAAATGAAACGTGATTATGCAAAAATGAAACGTGATTATGCAAAAATGAAACGTGATTATGCAAAAATGAAACGTGATTAGACTAGACGACTTTTCCGATTGCTGCTGTAACCACTTCCCCCTGTAGGCAACTCTGAGCTCTGGAACTGCACATAAATATATGCTTACGCCTTAAAGTAATCTCTGTGGGGTAAAACTGTGCTCAGGGAGCTGAACTGTGCACTTTGTCTGAATGTCCGCTCGGGCCGAGAAGCGTTTTTCTCCGACTGGTGTGACGGCACGGTTGGACAGCCAAACTGCCCCACATCCAACCCGGCCCACTTACATCGGCAAGTAAAAAATCTTTAGATTTGCCGTTTTTTATTTTGTGGGCAGCATTTCTGCCAGAGGCACTAATGCCCCTCAGTAAATATGCTTAAATTCTACTGTGGGACACTTGCGGTTGCATGTGGTTGTTTTACTGCTAGTCATAAATTTCCATCAATTTGCTAACTGTCTAGCCAACTAACTACCAAATTATAACTAGGTGAAGGACTTCTGGCTGATAATATACCCTCCGTGAAGTTAAAGACTAAGTTACCAGGTTTTAAGGCCTGTTCACTTCACGGTGGGTATATTGTGTCATCACATGGGGCTCCAACTTGACAGAGGCAAGATCTAGCTAGTTAGCGAGGCCAACCTGGCAACCTCCACATACTGTTACATAACAGCTGGTGACTTCACTAAGTGCAAGTGTATTACTTCTGCATGTGTCACATGAGGTTAGAATGAGCGTGCACCCTGAGAGCCACAGTAAACCGTGGTATGCTCAAATCGAGCCTGGCAAAGTGCTTCCGGATTGACTGGGCCAGCAGTGCCTTCCCTGCCAGTCGCAGAAACTCATCCTCGGCTTGGCCAGCACTATGTTTAATGAGCGGGGAATGTAATTAGTAGAAATATGATGTTATTATTCTGAGATGGGTGAGTGAGGAACAGGACGGGTGGTTCAATAAACGATAGTCTGGTAAACAAAATGCACATTATGCTAGACTGATAGAATGTATGAAGCTGGCGGTGGGGTGTGTGCCATAGTGTCTGATCCCCGTAAGGGTTTCTTTTAATCCTCGCCGCCCTGTTTATCGTCCGCTTTATCAAGTTATCGCTGCTTTTGAGTGAAACGATCTCTATACTGACTGCTTGATGGAATAATCAGTAACGCTGCACATAAAAAAATAAATCAGTTTTATTCATGAACATGTCGTAGTCTATGTATTTTAAGAACGTAAGTGTTTTACAAACCAGTACAGAAATAAGTTACTTGTCAGTTTTATCTTTATGCCGAACGTATTTTTGTGATTACACTGTATGGTGAATTTACAGTAATTCTGCATTTTGTTATTTAGCAGTGTGATTGACCTTTGTGAAAATAAAGTATTCTAATGAATAAAATCACAACGTTTCGCTTCGGATTAATTAAGCACGGCAGCGAGTTTATTGCACGTACGTGTCGCCAGCGGGGATGGGGTGGGGGGAGTGCAGGTCTGCACACGCATTTGCATCTATGCAGCAGTGTCCCATTACACTGCAATCGCGTGTAAGGTTTGCAAACTGCTTTAATGCATAGTGTTTTAGGGTTTAATATAACAACGCAGATTTGCAGTAAGATGTGTGCGTGCGAGTCTGAAGGGCAGAAGCGTGAGCGGCGGCAGCCCAGAGGTCGCGGCCGGACAGACGGGCCGGTCTAGGTGCGCCGCCTCCGCTTCCGGAGGAGGGCCGGGGGGGGGCGTGTGGCAGCCGCCGACTCCTCGTTACGTAGGAGGGAGGAGGCCGCAGTAACGCGGGGCGCTGCATGCCGGCTTAGTCGCCGAGGGGCCGCCATGGCGATCGCGCAGGTCGCCACCGAGTACGTGTTCTCCGACTTCCTGCTGAAGGAGCAGCCCGACTCCAGGTACAAAGGCGTGCGGACGGAGCTGGCGGCCGACAAGCTGTTGACGTGCATCGCCGTGGGGCTGCCGCTGCTGCTCATCTCGCTGGCTTTCGCGCAGGAGGTGTCGGTGGGTGAGTGGCCGGACGGGGGCTGCACGGGCGGACGGCCGTGCATTGATGTGCATTAAAGTGATTCCCCCGCGTTTGGGTGAGCGTGCGAGCGGGGTGCCCATTGTTCTGGGGGCAGCTCGCACTCCCGCCCTTTCTGCCTTAGTGTCTCTTTCTTTCCCTAAATATGGCGTTGGCACCTGCCGCCTCCCTGCTTGCACTTACTCGGGTTATTGTGCGGGGCTGCGCCTTGGCGCGCGTGCTCACGGCGCAGAGGAGACCCGGCGCGCGCGAGCTTTGTTAGGGCAATGGTGCGCGTGCGCGGGCACCCCTCCGCGAACGTGGGGAGCACGAAGAACAACAAGCGGCCGATAACAGCACGGGGAGCAAAAACATACGCACGCTATATGTATGTAATGCACAAGCAACAGACGGGAGGTGAGGCACGCAGTATAATCAGGGGACTGGAAACCCCCCGGACTTTGGTTGCTCCCGACCTGGGACTTACCCAGATAGCCAAATAACGAGTTCAAGTGCACAACTAGGACAGTTAGTAACAGGCTCCTAGAAGCCGGACTGAAGATCCATAAAGCAAGGAAGAAGCTCTTCATTAGTGAGAAGCAGGGAAGCAATAATAATAATAATGATGATAATAATAATAATAATAATATAGTAAGACCACAAGCAAGTGCTGAGGTTAATGGCTGATGAATGGTGATGGTCACTGGAATTGTACTGAGAGTTGTCAGTGTGTATTTAACTTCCTTATTGCTGTCGGGAAGAAGGGGTTCCTGAGTCTCCGCGTCTGGGTCCTATTGCACCTGTAGCATCTCCTGCAGCGGAGGAGGGGGATGAGTGCCTGTCCCATTTCTGGTGGCATTTTCACCAGCCACTCTCTTGTTGCTTGTGAGTGTTTTACCTGTGCTCTGTGAGAAGGCCCTGACCGGGTGGTTGGCGGGTCCTGACCCAGGACGGGGGCTGTGATGGTGCTGTTTCCAACCGAATTGGAATGAGTGAGAAATGCAGGGGGCTCTTCATTATCCCGAGTCACGCTGTTCCCCTCAGACTCCAGAGGGCATCTCATACCCCTCCCCACCGGCCCCTCCCCCCGCCCCCAGATGGCCAAAGGCTCATTGGATTGAATGCAGCCTCCATGTTATTCATATTGCTGTTTATTGGATGCTCATGACCGCCATGCTAATCTGATTATGTTCTCAGACGGAAGAAAACATCAGATGACAAAGCAGACTGTCCCATGGTTTCTAAGCAGATGCAAGTTTCTGCTGTGGATAATCACCCAATTAATGTTGCATATGGGGCCTGAGTCCGTCTCCGCAGCTGTCAGGCAGCCTGCTTATCATGTGTTGGACGTTTGTGTGTGGCTGTGATGTGTGTGTGAGACTGTGATATCTGCGGTCTGCATGTCTGTCTGTGATGTGTGCCTGCAGGCATATCTGTGATCTGTGTGTATCCAGGGTGCCCCCAGAGTGCAAAGTTTGCAGCGTCATGTCAAAATAAAACACCCTGAAACGTCACGGCCTCGCCCCAGCCGTTCCCCAAAGCTCCGGGGAGGCCGTCACAGAACTGACCCGCATTTCGTACAGCTTTATACCGACAGGGCAAACTTTACTTAAATGAAAATCTGCGTGGCTGAAAATTCAGCTTGAGTGGTTGATACGAGTGAGAGAACTGCACTGTGGGTGCAAAAACACTCCCTCTGTGAGCAGCGTTGCACACAAGACCGGGCAGGTAGACCACCCCCACCCCGGGAATGTCTGGGGGGAGGAGGTGAGGCATGTTCTCTTAGGGGTTTATGGTTACTGTAGGTTAGGAGGCCCGCTTGTTGGTGCTGTGAACCGCTGCAGGTTTGGGCCCGTGGTGTCACTGTAGTTCCCGAGCAAAAGTGGTGATTTCAGCAAAGCCACCAAGGGCTAAGTGGAACCAAGTAGGTCTCTGTGGTGCGGTGCCCCGGCTTAACGCCCTGGGCTCCTGGCGTAGCTGTGGGCCCGATCTGCTCGTGGGCCTTGAGGGGTGGCTTTGTTAAAGTTAAGTGATTTGTTAGAGTGCATTTGTACCTTCTGGATGCAGTAATATTTTTCTCAAAAAGGGGCAAATTGTATATTTTGTGTAAATAAGATATGATTTAGTTAATTACACAGCTGCTGTTCTCCCACACTAATTATTGGTATTACCCATGGGCCCGAAAGCTCGCCGGTCTGCATGCCACCTGTTTCACCCACGATGTGCTTTTGTCTCCACAGGCACACAAATCAGCTGCTTCCCCCCCACCAACTTCACATGGCCCCAGGGGGGGTTTGTGAACTCCTTCTGCTGGGCGTCCGCGCAGCGGCAGAGCCTGGTCACCGAGAAGGGACGGGTGCCCCTCTGGCTGCACAAGGTGAGCCGGGTGTCGCTCGCCCCCCTGGTGGGACCCCTTTTGCCTTCTCGGGTACATTGTCAATGTCTCCGTGCTTTTCTCTCTCATTTTTACCAAAAATCTAAGTGTATTAAACAGCAACCAGTGATCTAGAAAGATATGGGAACATCTAGTCATGAAACCGATGTGTGGCTCGTAGCAACGAACAGCTATAATTGTCAGACGAATCGGAGCTCGTCGTGGTGACCAGCAGGCAGGGTAATTGCCCAGCACTCGGGTGGCTGCATGGGAGCGGCATTCAGCCCACACCTGAGAAATTACTCTCCATTCATCAGGGAGAATCAACATGCCCGCATTTATCCAGCACTTAGAAGTGAGCATGCGAGGAATGGTTTGTAAAAACAGGATCCCGTTTTGCGTGCCATTATGTGCGTTTCGCTAAATGTTAAAAATACTTTGAGGACGCGCACGTGAATAGTCTAATTTTAACTCCTGCAGTTAAGCTTTTTCTGCATTTTGCAATGTGTGTAAAACCATATAGCTGATGCAGGCGTTGCTTGTGTGTGGGGATGGCGAGGCCGGGGAATGGGGAGGAGTCTTCCTCATCCTCACATTGTTATTGATGGGCTATAGCAGCCGAAAATGGGTGGGGCTTGCACATGAAGACTGCTGAGAAGTAGGTGGGTCATATGTGACGTGGGAACAGGCAGTAAATGTAGAGCTGGTGGTGGCTCTGAGGCTCTTCACATGGGACCTAATGCTATGTAGTTGAGTTTCTCCTAAGAGCAGCAGACTTATTGATGGTGATGTCATTGGTAGATTTGATGCATGCGTGCACCTGCCTGGGATAGATGCTGCAACCCTGCTCGGCATATGTGGATGGATGGATTAATCAGTAGGGATGGAAATGCGGTGACGGGCAGTTTTATTTAGCAATGTACGTGTGTGAGTGACCGTGGTCGATCCAGGTTCGACCCCGTGCTTGTGAAGCACGTGACCCTGTCTGCCCCCCCACTGCTTCAAATGCAATGCAGCAAATCCACCCTACATATGATTGACATTTGGGGAGGTGAGTCATTGCAGTGTTAGATATTTGTGCATAAAATCCACTGCATTTGTCGGAGCGTTAAAGCCAGCTGTCTGTGCTGTGCAGTGCCCTTGTCCTGGCCATCTCACCCTCTCGCTTCTTACCCGAGGCCATTTTATACAGTGATGATAATCGGTATTGGTCCGAAATTTCCTAATTTGGGAGGTTCTGCTAAAATAAGTTTAAAGGGACACTGCCCCAAAATAAATAAAAAAAAATAAATGAATTACATTCCAAAAATAAGGAAAAAGCATTTATATTTTGGTAAGAAAAGACCAGCTCTGGCAAACTTTAACAGTCTCAGAGCACTGTATTTTCTAAGTGCATGCTTCTTATATATTTATAGCATTTATAACAGAGGGGAGCTGATCAACAACTCGTAAATATACGAGGAATAACTTTTGATTTTGCACTGTCTGCACTGAATTTTCTTTTGATATCGAACGCTTGCAGCACTGCAGCTGTCATTATTAGAACAAACTTGTTTTTCCGAAACTCTGTATACTCCTCACTGTCTCACCTTAAGGTGAACAGGCAAAGTTTGTTGAAATGTGTAGTAGATCCTCGTTAAATTTTAACAGATCAATGTCTGCAAAATGCATCTCTAACATAATTTTCTAAATCATTAAAATAATTCCATACAGTAAACATTTTTCCTGTTTGTTTAGTACGTGGGTGTGCAAAGTAATATGGGTCACCGTTTTAAAGGGAATTATCGGTAGTAAACATCTTTTCCTTTTTAACCATCAGTCGATTGTTGCTGTATTGGCCGATACAGTCGGCGCATCTATAGTTTTGTATTAACTGGTTGGACTGTGGGTTTTACTTGTGACGTTGAAGCCGGGGCTTTGCCATTGTACTCTTGAGGAATGTGCTAATCGTACAGTAAAGCACTAATCTATAAAATGGTAAGAATAATAAGTGCTTTAGGGCCTTATGATCTTATGATTAGTCAGATGTTTTGTTGTGGAGTTCTTTGGTGTCGTTGCCGTCTTTAACCATTAGGTGGCAGCAGGGAGCTTTGCGGTTATTCTCGTGCCCATAAGTCGCTCGGCAGTATTAAAGAATGCAGGGATAAGACATGTGAGGAGGGCAGCTGGCTCCCAGTGGTCACACCCTTACATAGTGGCAGGTTAAACTTTGCTTTCATACCTTTTAAGGGGCCTTTTCCCCCCATTGTTTAGGTAGCAATGTTATTGGGATGGAATGCATTTGCCATCTCACACGGCCAGGTGGGCGTGGCCCTCAGAGAGCCGCACAAAGATTGTGTAAACAAATTGGCAGCTAAGCGTGGAATAGGGGACAGTGGCCAGGGCTGCTGACAGCCTCTTAGCCCGTTGTGCCGTTAGCGGTCTGCCCGCTAATGATCACTCTGCTCCAGGGCTCCTAATGATCCGTTTTGTGCACCTCCTGATGTGACCTTTGAGCGGGCCGCTGGAGAGTGGCCTAATTGGACCTGACAGGCGCTCCCAGGGAGCTCGGGAGCAGGTCCTTGCGTTAGCCAAGCAGCTGCTGTCGATCCACGTGCTCTGCAGGGGGCGTGTGGGTGCGGTTGGGTTGTGGGGGGGGGGGGGGGGGGGTGTGGTGGGTGGGGGGGGGGGGGGGGGTTGTCTTGTGGGGGAATTCCTTATGAGGCCTGCCACTATTTATACCCCCCGGCCCCCCCACTGTCTGGCGCTTGAATAGTCATGTGATCTAAAGAAATGAATTGCAGAGTCATTATGTGTTCAGCTGTCATGGTCTTTCACATGGTACCTCCTCCCTGCACATGACTGACATCCGGACATCGCCTGTCCGGAACTTTGCTGAGGCCTAGTGCTTTGCAACGGAGGCAGATGGCACAGACAGGTCCATATGGTCACTGCCTGGTGCCTTCAGGTTGGAGAAGCTTCCTGTAAACATGCAAAGCTGGCGGCCAACTAGAGGGCAGCAGCCTTGCCTGCCCCCCACCCCACACACAGAATCTGCTGGCTTTTTTACATTGAGTTGTGGAGCATTATATTCCAAGAGAGAGAGAAGCTTTAAAGGGGAGGGGGGTTGTCCGGTGTATGTGTGGTCGTCTGCCTGCCTCCCTGTCTCGCTGCCTGCCTGCCTCTCTGTCTCCCTGTCTTTCTACCTGTCTCCCTCTGTTTGCCTGCCTGTCTTGCTGCCTGCCTCTCTGTCTCGCTGCCTGCCTGCCTCTGTCTCGCTGTCTTTCCCCGTCTCCCTCTGTCTGCCTGTCTCGCTGCCTCTGTCTCGCTGTCTGCCTGCCTGTCTCGCTGCCTGCCTGCCTCTGTATCCCTGTCTCGCTGTCTGTCTGCCTGCCTCTGTCTCGCTGTCTTTCCCCGTCTCCCTCTGTCTGCCTGTCTCCCTGTCTTTCTACCTGTCTCGCTGCCTGCCTGCCTCTGTATCCCTGTCTCTCTGTCTGTCTGCCTGCCTCTCTGTCTCGCTGCCTTTCCCGCTGTCTCCCTCTGTCTGCCTGCCTGTCTTTGCCATGGTGGCAAACCTTTTATCTTGCCGCGAGCGTGCAGTGCCGCGCCGTCTCACATGTGACGACTGTCTCAGCCGCTGTCCCTCGGGGAGTCCCTTAGTTCATGCTGCAGCGCTGTCTGTCGCTGTCTGTGCTGTTGCCAGCCACTTTAATCGATTTATTGTCAAACAAAGATTTCTGGTTTCTATCCCTTCCCCCCCCCCCCCTTCTGACTGGAGCTTTTCTTCCTTTTCATCCTACCAGTTTTTCCCCTACATCCTCCTGCTGGTTGCCGTCCTCATGTACGTCCCGGTGCTGTTCTGGCGTTTCGCGGCCGTGCCCTGCCTCATCTCTGACCTGGCGTTCATCATGGAGGAGCTGGACCGCTCCTACAACCGGGCCATAAAGCTGGCCCAGAGCCTGGCAGCCAGTGACGCGCCAGGGGACTCGCGCAGGTAAATTCCCCCCCCCCTCACATGCTGTCCCTCTGCATATCCTTAGTCTGGGTGATGGTTAGGGATGGTGTGGGGTCATACTGACACGTTGAGGTGGGGTCCCAGCTGGCATGCTGGTCACGTCACCGCAGCACGCCGCCGCCACTGCGCGTCAGCTGCGGAGACCTTTCCTGCCGTCGAATCACCGTGATTGTGGTGTTTTTGTGCATTTACACGCCACAGGTAGGCAGCCACGCAGCAGGCAGCATGACTTTCTGAAAGGTCACGGCGACCGCAATCGCGGGGGGAATGCAATCGCGACCCCGCCCAGGGTGCGGAATGACTGGCTCGGCCAGAACCGAACGACGCTGTGTGTGAATGGCTGCCGGGGGCGGACGAGGAGCTCTGCGGGGGCGCTGTGCCATCCGACGGGAGCGGAGAGTCCTTATGTTCCCAATTAGCGAGCCTTAACAGAAGGTGGAGAGTTGCACCCGCGTGGGTGTCGCGCAGGGAGCCCCAAGTCGAAAACAAGAAGCAGGAGGCCGCTTTGTTTTTGTAAAATGAGTTTACAGCATCAGCAGCACGCCGGGTCTGCGCAGCTCTGGTCCAGCAGCACGCCGGGTCTGCGCAGCTCTGGTCCTGCAGCACTCCTGCTCTAGGAGTGCTGCTCTTATTGGGATTTTTTCCCTCCTTCAGTTGACTCTGATTGGCCCCTCGGTGTCTGACTGCGTTACACTGCATTCCGCTGATTCCCTGGAGATTGTCCATGATTGCACAAATGGGTGACCACAGGCTGAATGTAACCTTCAGCAGATCGGGTCAGATGACCTGTGTTTTCGGTGTAGTATGCTAGTACCTGTCCTGTGTTCTCTGCACCCCAAAGCAAAATCCCTCCCCCCACCAACACACACACACACACACTGAAAGCAGCTTTATCTTCCTGTCTATCTGGCCAGCTGATAATCACACACACTATGCTTCTGCAGCAGCGTCTCGGACTTGACAGAGGGCTTCCGCTACCCACTAGTGGAGCAGTACCTGAAGACCAAGAGAGCCTCAAGGAGCTTGTTGGTGAAGTACCTGGTCTGCCGGGGTCTGACACTCTGCATCCTGCTGCTGGCCTGCTTCTACCTGGCCTACTACATCAACATGGCCAGCATCACGGACGAGTTCAGCTGCGACATCCGCACCGGCGTTCTGCAGAACGACACTGGCCTCCCTCCAGCACTGCAGTGCAAACTGGTGGCCGTGGGCGTCTTCCAGTTGCTCAGCCTCATCAATCTGACTGTGTATGTGATGCTGGTGCCCGCCATCGTGTACGCAGTTCTGCAGCCAGCCCGCAGGGCCCGGGCCGCCTTCCTGGAGCCCTACGAGATGCTGCCCGTCTTCAGCGTCTTTGACCTGGGCTCGGGGCCTGCCTTCGACGACCTGTCACTCTACCTGCTCTTCCTGGAGGAGAACCTGAGCGAGCTGAAGTCCTACAAGCGGCTGAAGGTCTTGGAGATGCTGCGGGGCACGGAGGTGCAGTGCGACACGCTGGGGCTGCTGCAGGCGCTGGGCCAGGTGAGGTCGGACGGCGTGGATGGGAGGATGGCCGCCAACCTGCAGCCCAGGACCCCGGAGGCGGCTGGGCGAGGGGACGGCATGGCCATGAAAGGTGAGTGGCGCTGAGCACTTATGCGAGCGGGTGAGTAACTGCCTGTTTAAACGCACTTCAGGGATCGATAAAGTGGATCCATTCAGCTGCAACAAAAGGCTATTTATAATTACTGTGTGTCTCGCAGTAGTATTGACCTCCCGCTTTTGGTGGGGTCGGTACCGACCCCTTTTAAAGTTTTAAATGCTTAAAAGTACCACGTAATTTTGTTTATTGCATCAAGGCTTTTTCGCTTTTTCTGGAACTTCCATTTAAACAAAATTAAGAAAAAAAATACTAAATAATAAAATGCTCTGGTCATGAGTATAGCATCTCTTGTGCTATGGTCGGTAGCCTCCCAGTTTACAATATAAGATCATAAAACAATAATTACAGCCCAAACTGAAGTCATAAACACACTGTCAGCTCACTCTAGCCCCACACAACTCTGTCAGGCAGCAGGCCACTGACTGCAAGCTCCTCTCCCATCCCCTGAGCTTTAGTCAGGGGCTTATCTCTTCACACCTCCCCTGAGTACACAAACAGTCAGTCCTGCCCAAACCAGACCAATTCAGTTTATAGTTGGTGACTCCCAGAGTAAGCAGCTCCAATTTGCAGCAGTCAAAAATGGCAAGATTCACAGCACGCCAAGCTCTGGATCATATTCTTGGTGAGGAAGAAGACCCAGAGCAGCACAGTGACATAGATGAGGGGGATTCTGGGGAGGAAGACATTGTGGATTGTCAACCAGAAGAGGCAGACACAGAGTCTGGTGAGGAGATCACCAGTGCTGAAGCTGCCCCCTCTCCAGCTGAAATACTCCAAGAGTCCAAGAGTGGTAACATCTGCTGGAGATTATATTTCCTGACGATACTAATGTCAGGACCGTAAACTGGGCAAATACGGCATAAAAATTTGGGTTTTTGTGATGCAAAAACCAGCTATGCATGGAATCTACAGGTTTACACAGGAAAATCTGCGAGTGGCATCCCTGAGAGAAACCAAGGAATACATGTAGGCTTTTTTCTTGAAGTAAATATATATGGGTCAAAACCGACCCAAACACCACTGATGCGTGCCAAAGGCTGATGACAGGGTTAACCTGTGTTTCAGACTGGATTAGGTTCGCTGTCTGCCAGCTGAGTGTCCCTGCTATGAATAAAGAGCCTCACAGGTCCTATAGCAGGTTAGGATGCTGTGCCTGTAATTGGAAAGTGTCCCTGCTATGAATAAAGAGCCTCACAGGTCCTATAGCAGGTTAGGATGCAGTGCCTGTAATCGGAAAGTGTCCCTGCTCTGAATAAAGAGCCTCACAGCTCCTATAGCAGGTTAGGGTGCTGTACCTGTAATTGGAAAGTGTCCCTGCTATGAATAAAGAGCCTCACAGCTCCTATAGCAGGATAGGATGCTGTGCCTGTAATCGGAAAGTGTCCCTGCTATGAATAAAGAGCCTCACAGCTCCTATAGCAGGTTAGGAT
>JAODKM010000035.1:3224625-3236211 GCA_026780845.1 Petrocephalus sullivani | reverse complement strand
TATAAGTAAACCATGGTAATACTATGGGTAGGAGCTTAGTAATCATAATTACCATGAGGTACCATAGTAAAACTATGATTACTGTAAAAAAACCCATACCCAAAAACCAAAAAAACATCGGAAACCATAGTGAATTTCCGTAAAGGCTTGGAGGTCTGAACTGATTGTGTGTATGTTGGGGAAGAAACCTTTCTGGTGATGTAAGGTGCTGGTTCTGATGGATCACAGTTGTTTGCCTGTAGCTGGGGTGGAAGGGTTCAGCCATGATCCCGAGCTCTGAGACTCAAACTGCATCTGCAGTGAAGCTCAGCCACAGCCAGTGATCTTTACAGCAGACCGGATGACTCTCTGCAGTGCGTGTTTGTCTGAAGCGGTAAGGGCAACATACAGGGGCAGCATAAAGTCAGGATGATTCATAGGGGCCCTGAGGGACGATGCTGTAAAAATTTTGGTTGGTCTGGGTGGAGGGGCCAGTAAGATATTCTTTCATGGGGCCCAAAATCTCCAGTGGGGCCCCTGGTAATATCACAGAACTGCAGCGTAAGTTTTTTTGACAGGTCGAGTATTTTAAACTGTATTAGGAACCAAAAGGTCCAACACCCGCCTACCTAAAAGAACCCCCCTCCCCCCCGCACTGCACCACGGTCTCTCCGATCCTCCAGCACTGCTTGACTGGTCCCACCATCACTCAAGGCCCAAGGAAGACAGGCAACTAGGCTCTTTTTTGTTTTGGTACCTGTGTGGTGGAATGAACTCCCCCTAGATGTCCGAACAGCTGAGTCACTGCATGGGTGTCTTCAAACAATGACTGAAGACCCACCTTTCCAGAAGTACTTGTATTAGCATTTACGGTATCATACAAAAATGGCCTTTCCCCAACTGAGTCTTAGACAGATAGCATTCATAGCCTGGGTTTTATTGAACCAGTATCATAGAGTATTCACTAAGGGAGTCTTTAAGAACTTATTTAAGGGTGTCTGCCAAATGCTATAAAACAGGGGTGGGGAATCTAATCCAGAAAGAGCCGCTGCAACTCCCTAATTAGGTTACTAATTAGAGGACTGATTGCCTGAAGAGTCCTCACACCTGGGTTTGGACAGCTGAGCTAAAGGTTATCCCAAAAACCTGCATACACACCGGCCCTTTGCGGATATGATTGGCCACCCCTGCTGTAAATGAACCGCTATCTTTCATATGCTTTTTTGATTTTGGGGTTGATCCATGCCGAGGAATCTGCCTGAGTCCACTGTGCTGATGGGAGAGTGACACAAGGGGTTGGGCGGTAAGGGCTTTCTGTGAGCAAACTGTTAATGTAGCACCGCGCTATCAAATTATCAGTTTCCTGTCTATATGCTGACTCACTCCTGTTGGTTACCAACCCCTGGTCACACCAATAAGAGTTGTACCATGAGCAAATTTCAGGACTGAATTGTGCTTTCAGGTGCAGCTAAGAGGGAAACATGCACAGCCCTGCAGGGCTCCAGTACTCTTGAGGTATGGCTGCCTCCTGTTTGTGAGAGAATCAGTGATCCATCTACAGATATTGATGGGCAGTTTGAGCTGAGAAAGTCTGTCCCGGAGAAGGGCAGGAACTATGGTATTAAAGTATGAACAGGATTCTTGTGTTTGTTGTGGGGTAATCTAAACAGCATAAATATACTCAGTGTCAAAAAAGTTAAGCACCCAGAAATGATGGTCTGATTTGGATGTGATTTGGTACACATGCAGACCAGCGATGCCCATGCAAATGATTTGATCTGCAAGGTGCTGGCATGTCTCGTCACCAGACACAGAGGATGCGTCATGGATGCATTAAACAGCATTACCAGCACTTGGGGGAGTTTGATAGGGGTCACATTGTGGGTTTGCATGAGGCCGGGTGGTCGTATCATGCAATTGGTCGGCATGTGGGGCATGCAGATGGCACAGTCGCCTGATGTTGGAACTAATGGGCACATGATGATTCCAGTCACCTTAGGCCACACCAAGGGAGGTTCGTCGTATTGTGTGCCAAGCATTACAGAACCCCAGGACATCTGGCCTGCTCTCTGGACACAGGTATTGGAGTCTGTAGAACACTCCGTGTCCATCCACACCGTATTTTGGCGACTGAAACAGCTGGACTGCAGGTTCACCGTCGCATAGGGATAAGCTGCTGTTAACACCGGCACAGAGACGGCTGTGGTTGGAGTGGTGCCGTAACCGGGAGGCATGGCCTGATTACAAGTGGTGTTGTACCACGGTTAGCGGTGAATCTCGGTTATGCATTACCAAAGATGACCGTCGTGTACACATACGGCGCCGCCGAGGGGAGAGGATCAATGTTGTCGAGAGACACACAGGCATTACTCTGGGCGTCATGGTGTGGGGGGACCATAGGGTATGACTTCAGGTCATCTCTGGTAGTGGTCCCCCAATCTCTCCCCAATATAACGTGTGGGATCAGCTCAGACGTCAACAGACCCAGTGCCAATCTGCAGGATCTCGAGGGCCAGTTGCAACAGCTGTGGGCCGACTTGCTGCAGCAGAGGATACAATGACTGTACAACTACCCTCTGCAGCTGTGCAGATTAATTTAACTTCCACCACTCTGTTTAGGTGCTTAACGTTTTTTGTCACTGAGTGTATATTGGCTCTATAGAAATGTAATAACTCCAGAGCCTGTGATTAGCTTCAGGTAGGCAAATACAAGATATTCAAAGTTTGAGGGATTTATGATTTTCAACTTCTTGAACCAGGGATGATTATGGATACTTTGAAGCATGAAGGAACTTTGCATTCATGTGGAGACAAGTCAAATAATTTTGTGAATACAGGAGACAGCTGGTCTGTACTGTATTTTAGTGAGAAGGAGGTAACTGAATTTGGTCCGGGTGCTTGGTGTAGGCTCAGAACTTTGAATAATCGTTTTTTTTTGCTGATACTGAGAATGTTGCAGGGGGTGCACTATGTGTCTCAGATGGGTGACGGCTGGGCTGAGGAAGGTCACGGACATGGAGTCCGGGCTGCAGACTTTGGTGTCGATTCTACAGTAGAACTCGTTGAGTTCACAAGTCAGCTCTAGGTGGGGGGATTGGGGTTTATAGCTGGTCACCTCCTGCAGTTGCTCCCAGAATAATGAGGGGGTGTAGATTGATTACTGTTTCTCTATGCTCTGTGTTCTATGGTTCATCATTATTTTAGCACACCCGGGAGTGGGTTGGCATGCAGCTTTATTCATGAAGATGAAGAGCTTTGCTTGGGTTATCAGTTTTTGAATCAACCGGTGGGGGGTCAGGTCTAGGACCCCCAGATCTATCTCAATTCAAACACTGGTTGCCTTCCTGAGGTCTGGCTACTGGTCCATCTAGTCATCACTAGTAGCCCTTAATGCAGCAACCTTTGTATTACAATTGGAGGTGGTGTGATAACCAGATGTTTCGTTGGCTGGAAATGTGAGGGGGCGTGGCTTTAGGAGGTCACCAGAGGTCAATAGAAAGGAGCAGAAAATGGAACAATAAATGTCTCCTTACCATTTACAGGTAATAAAGGTGTTTCTCTGAGCTTAAATTAACTTTAAATGGTCATCTTTCTCATCATCAGAGCAGACTTCCTGGAAAGTAACCTTGTCGATAACTGGGCCTTTATACCAGCCTATTACTGTAATCATAGGTAAAAGATGAAAAGCCTATTAAAAGATTTACACGTTACAGTGATTAAACAGCATCAAAGTCTCAAACGTGAACGTGATCAATGTTGTGCAGTTTCGCCGAATGAGCTGACTCATTTTCTCTTACACCCATATGTCAGTGTGGACGTTGGTGTGTCTTGTGTGCCCCCCCGCTATTCCGGAAACCTGGGAATCTCACTGGCCAGCTTTACGGAGGGTGGTGTGCAGCTGCGTTCACATGGAGACCTGAGGAGGAAGTGACATGTCCCGCAGCTTCTGGGAGATCGGTCATTTCTCTACTGCTCAGACAGAACTTTCTGAGCCTAAGTCTCTTTTTGAATTTACTTTAACACCAAGTAAAGTTAAATTTTCCATTTAGGGTATTAAGACTCAAATCTGCTATAAAGACAGCCCCCAGGATACGAACGAGACCCAATCCCAAGGTCCATCTTTAAGTCGAATTTGTAGGTTAGACGGAAGAACCATAATACAGTACATAACAACAGTAATTAGAGTAAAAATAAAAGTAACTAAATATGGTACTGTACTGTGCCTTGGGTCGGAAAAATGCTATAGTTGCACAATGCTTTGACTAGCAGCATAATGTGTGTACTTTTGTTATTATGAACCATTGCGTTTAACCCGAATTTTTTATATAATAGGCTTTTTGGTTGTCCGTTCGTAAGTATGAGTTGTCTGTAAGTCTGAGGTTCTTAACCCAGGAACTGCCTGTACAGTTTAATGGGCCATTATGTAACAACCCAAATAGGCAGCTTAAAGCATCATTTTTATATAATGAATCAAGGTTATATAAACCTAATGCAGGGAAGATTTATCCTGTAAAGTTTTTGAAATTGGGAAATAAAGTATTCTTAACACGAAAATGGACTGAAGCACAGTGTGTTTGAAACAGACATCTGTGGAGATGCCAGACCGCACTAATGAATACTAATGAAAGAGGACAGGGAAAGAGGCACTTAATTTTCAACTGATTAAGAGTTGGAGGTCTTTGAGCAGACAACAGGCTACCTGGGAACACAGTGTATGACTTGGGAGGGGTGTCCCCTTGTGGGAACCCTCACCCATTTACACTTTGGCTCCAAATACCCTCACAAGCAGCCAGTAATGTCTGTGTCACTTCACAAGGCACCCAGTAAGTATAACGGCATTTATTTGCGCGTCATGTACATATAATATTAAGCTGTACATCTCAACCTCAGAGGATGACTCACAACCACAGAACAATAAGTCGTTAATACCTGAAGTCACAGCACTGAAAAATAATATGAAATTATAAGAATTTATTATAATTAGGGCACATGGCATAATTATATGAAGCTGGGAGTCAGGGATCACATCGAGGCTGCATGTCTTTTGTTATTCTGGAACAAATTTTGAGATTCAAAGATATGTACACTGTTGTTTTATTTAAAATGCTTCTATGGCATTTACAGGATGCACCTAACACAGACGATGTCACTGACAGATTATCAAGACCTTTACCGGGCAACCCTTTGGGCGTCTAGTGCGGCATCATCTGAGGGGGCACTGAAGTAGCAAGCCAATTTCACAAGCTCCTCACGTGCCAGTACTTCTGCTCTCTGCTGTACCAGCACAGAGCACGGGAGGAATATCTGTGATGGAGGCGGAGCCTGACCGTTACCACACTGCTATGATTGGCTCCACAGAGGGAATATCTGTGATGGAGGCGGAGCCTGACCGTTAGCACACTACTATGATTGGCTCCACAGAGGGAATATCTGTGATGGAGGCGGAGCCTGACCGTTACCACACTGCTATGATTGGCTCCACAGAAGGGATATTTGTGATGTAGGCAGGGCCTGACCATTAGCTCACTGCTACGATTGGCTCCACAGAGAGAATATCTGTTTTGCCAGAGTGATTGTGGGAGGTGAACCTGAACGCATGGGTGTCCTTGGGCCGAGAGTGGGAGGAGCCTTGCCTCTCAGGCCAGGCTGTGCGGTGGCAGTGAGTCCCAGACTGGGGCTGATTCTCAGGGGCTGTCCCAGACCGCTTCCCACACATGCCCAGAAGGTACTTGAGCTCGGCACGGAAGTTCTCATTGAGCCAGCAGTAGATGAAGGGGTTGTAGCATGTGCTGCTCATGGCCAGCCAGTGGAAGGAGAAGTAAATGGCGTTGCTGCTGCGGATGGCCTGGCTGGACAGCAGCACCACGTAGCAGTTGAGCGGGAACCAGCAGACGGCGAAGACTACAACCACCACGGTCAACATCTTGATGGTCTTCTTCTTTTTCTTGCGGTGGGCAAAGTACTGCTCAGTGGTGACATCGCCGATGGCATTTCGCCGCCACAGCCGACGGGCCACCGTGGTGTAGGCCACCGTGATGATGAGGAGCGGCATCACGTAGAGCAGGATGAAGGTCGCCAGGTCGATGTACTTCCAGTAGAGGTGGGAAGGCTCCGGGAAATTAGGGACACACAGACTTCGCAAAATGTCCTTACTGGCAGAGAGAGAAACACATCAGTGTCATTCCCGATCGGCCATTTTGCAATCAATCAACAGACCCTCACAGCTGCAAATGGAGATCACAAGAGTCAGTGCATTTGGCCAGCTGCCTGCGGGACTGCAGGTGTATCTGGGTAGATGGCGCCCTCCTCTAAACACATTAAATCAGTTGCCAGGGCCCACCTCTACCGAACGAGGATTTCACCCGTGCTGAGCTGTCTTTTTGGGCAGCTGGGGGTGGGGGGGGGGTGGTGTGTTACTAGGGTAATTGGCCAGTCCAAATTGAAGGAACACTTCAGTACAATTAAAAAGTGTTTTGTGCATTACCACCGACAATGCGACTGATCGTGCATTCAGATTAGAGTTTAATCAACATACTGTGCCTGAAAATGAGGATGAAACATGGTGAGAAAAGCTTTCTTCTGCTGTTTCATTTCTCCAGTAAAAAAAAGCCTTAGATGAAGGTGTCAGGCCATCAGGTGACAATTAACACAGTCCTGTGTCGATAGCCTCCTTGGGAAGATGCACCTGAGCCGAATGCCATTCTGAAGGCCGCTCACTCGCTGGTCTTAATGTCTCAGTCACCTAGCGCTAGCAGTTTATCAAGCAATTTTTAGTAGGGTGTATTCACACTTTATTTTATGAAATTACTTATTTTCCCTAAGAAAAGTCATTAGGTCAGAAACTATTACCTCTGTCAGAATTAGTTTAATGCATTGGCTGCTTTCCCTTCCCTCATTGAATCTATGTTCCATAGCCATACAATGGGTTACAGAGGCCAGGAGCAGAGCAGGGGATAAGCTAGGGTGGGGCACATGCACGCCTACAGGGACTGTGGAGGGAAACTGCAATATGCAGAGGAAGCCACACAGTGACACGGGGAGAACATGCAGTCTCCACACACGGAGAGCTGGGGCGGACACTTGAACCCTGGTCCCAGAGGTGTGAGCCAACAGCACTAACCACTGCCCTACCAGATAGCTTCATTAGTACATTTTATTTACAAACTACAACAGATCAAAAATTGGATTTTTTAAATAATTGAACTGGGCTGTATTCATGACTGGAAAATCTGTTGGTTTGCGTTATAAACTGTTCATGTGTTGAACCCATGGCTTCACTTGTGGAGTTATTGTCGGAAAATTCTGACTAGATGAGCCCTGCTAACTCGCTGATTTCAGCTAGTATAGTCAGCAGCCCCACCTTTTGCAAGCATCAGGGTCCGGCTCCTACATACGCACCTGTACACGAAAGTAAAAAGCTTCTGGTAGACGGCGTGAGGCAGTGAGAAGCAGCCGGCCATCAGCCATATGACGGCGATCCAGATCACGCCCCGAGCAGGAGACATCCGTGGCTTTAAGGGATGCAGAATGATCTAGGGCGAAAAACACAATGTACTGCCGCCAGAAGCCTCTTCTGGTCAGACTATCGTACCCTGATGTTTTTGGTATTAGGGGAGAGAGGAGCGGTACGGTAACTAGTGCTCCACTTGAAGTATTACCAACTTCAACATCCGAGACTAGGAATAATGAGGAAACGAGCGGAAGGGTTTGTGCGGATAACAATAAAAAAACGAGAAGTTAAGTTAATGTAACAGCAATCAGTAGTTAATCTCCTGTGGGTGTCTAATGCTAAGGCAGTTTATGGAGATCGCCGACAAAACCCGCAGATCGGCGTTCGAGCGCTGTGTGCGGACTGGTCAAAGACGCGCCCGTCAGATACCTAGCAGGCGTAGTATCTGGGCAAGGCTTGCGCTGGATGGAGAAGTCTAACCGTACATGCGCACGCACACGCATTTACATGTATGTGAGAGTTTTATTACCTTTTTCCGGGACTGCAACCTGCCCTAACGCCTTTGATGTTATGATGGAGTAAGATATATATACGCACACATATAAACAGACACACACACATATTATATATATATATATATATATATATATGTGTGTGTGTGTGTGTGTGTGTGTGTGAAATATGAATATATGAGCATATGTGACATACACAATATGATCTACTGATATATGGAATAATTAATATAGCGAGCATATGTGTTGTCATATGATTAGAATTGTAGAATTTATAAATTGTAGAATTGTGAGTTCCCGGTGTCATTCACACCTGTGATTTCGTGACAAAATGTACTTCGGAGGTCATGACAGACTCGTGTGCAATTCTTCCTGGTGAAGGATCTTGTAGCGTATATGATGCCCTATCGCTGATCTGTCGTGCATTGTGTAAACCACGACTTCTCGACTCCCGATCACAAGGCAAGTTGCGTCGTGTGAACGGTATCGCAATCTGACGACGTGGAAGGTCGTGTAGTGTGATTGTAGCCTAACGCAAGGAGATAAATAGTGTGCGATGGATATTCGGAGAGGGGTCGGGATTGCGCACGAGCTCTCCAGCTGAAGGTGCAGGTTTACCTGCCGCCTGTCCAGTGCAATGGCAGTCAGGGTCAGGGTGGAGACGTGCAGGGAGCAGTACTGCACGAATCTGCTGATGTGACACATGTCCTTCCCGAAGACCCATGTGCTGTTGACAAATCGGACCTGGAAAGCCGAAGCGCGGGTGTGCATGCAGTCAGCGAACGGCGCCCGCAACATGACACCGCGTAAAAGTGAGCGCTTAAAACACAGATACATTATCGCCGTGCAATCGCCCGCATGTTATCCACGCTGAACTTCCATATGGAAAGTTCATGCACATTAACGGGACACGGCAGTCCCGTGACAACAGCAACAGACTACTTACGAGAGTGAACGGGGTGTTCAGCAAGGTGATGAGGATGTCCGCTACGGCCAGGTTAACGATGAACAAACTAGTGGCGGAGTGCATCCTTTTGTTTTTTATCACGACATGGCAAACGAGGATATTTCCGAAGAGGGAGATAACGATTATGAAAGAGTAAGCGATGATGAGAAGCGCTTTCACCGTGGGATCCTGAGACTCGGCGCCGTATTTCTTTTTGCCAATAAGAAATTGCCAGTCAGCCAAAGTACTCTCATCCACCGTAAGGAAAGCGGAGCGGTTCGCGGGCGCCTCGAAGATCCCCCCGAAAAAAGAGGCGTTGTACACTCGGGCTTTGGATGTGTGGACGCTGGTCGCCATGCACGTAAAAGACAGCCACATGCATGTGCTCCTCATGTCTGCGATTGGCAAACAATGCCCCCCTCGATTCGCTTTAAAGTCGGGCAGCTGTCCATGAGAGCGGGGCAGGGGAGCTCGGCGCGGCGTCGCAGCGGCGCACTGGATGTCCGCGGCATCGCTCAGCTTTTAGTTGGCAAGCTTCTTTTTTTTTGAGCGCAGATATATACATAAATTAGCCCGCATATGTAGCAGCTCCCATATCCATTGGCTGGTACCTGAACGCAGAAATTCAAAGTGTCACTTCCTGCCAGTTTAATTATTAGAGAGGCGCTGACGAATAAATAATCATGAAGACATGCGTGCTTATTGTGTGGACCTTAGTTTTTAATATACGTCTTAGTGGGAAAATATAGACAAGACATTTTGTTTACAGCAGGAAAGAAAAACAGTGTTTTTGAATTGTGTGCTGTGTTACCGATGTATAGTATTTCTCTTCAAATTTTTGTGATTTGTTTCAAACCGGGGAAATCGTGGACGCGATAGAAAACTAAGCAGCTGAAACAGCCAGCGTAAATAACAATGACGTTTTCCAAAAAGTCAAGTTCAATTAAGTGTTTCATCCCCCCCCCCCCCAAAAAAAAACACATTTAACCGATTTAACACATTTTACCCCATTAGATAAGCGGCATAAAAAATGGTCGTCCTTCGTATTGTCAGGTGTTAATTTAAAAATGAAGGCTTAGTTGTAAAGTGAAAGCAAACATTAATAATTGTCCACCGATAATCGGCTCTTGCTCATATTGAGGATGACATGGTTATCGGTGCTAACTCTTTCAGCTTCTTTTTTTCAGTCTAAACCATGTTTTTACAAAGCCCTTGTTTCCACTCGACCAGTAGGTGTGTCCTGGTGGACAAGGCAAGTGAATATTAATACAATAAAAGGACACATTGGTAATAGGGGTACCCTATGAGATCAGAAAGTGGCCTAGTAGTTTCAGACAACCTGGACAGTGAATACTGGCTTGAATGTGTCATTTCCTCACAGCTCATTGAATAGCGTATACACAGTAGCTCACACTAGGCCTGTGAATAGCATATATCCCCGATAGAGGAATGTGGTTCGTTGTTTACTGACCTTGAGCACTGCATCATACTGTGAAATTATTTTTTTATGAACTGCAAGTGCTTTAAATAGAGATGATTACCAGGGATATGAAACACATTTCAGAAAATTGCATTCAGCTTTAGATAGCTTACAAATGTGAACAACATTCAAAAGGCAGCCGATGATGGCTGTTATTAATTATTTAACGCTTCAACCTTCAAGAAGAAAATAAACAGTTGACTAGCTTTTATGTGTTATATATATAATGTGACCATTCTAAGAAACACCCATCAGTTGCTTTAATTGGTGATTTCATTGCAGGAAGTTGCAAATCCGCTGTTTTTCTAAATGGGCATCGCTGTCATTTAGTTGGATTATGTTGCATTGGACTATGAAAATATGCAGGTAAATACTTACATACATGATATATTTTCCACTTTGCAGATGACCCGATTTGCAAAAGAAAACGGTTAAAAATTATCCAGCACCCCAAATTTATTTGCTTTAGGAAAACCGGGTTTGAAATACACAACGTGAATTATTTAGGGCAAAAAATGTATATCTTTAAAAATGTAAGGTATGCTTTAAAATTACATTATTTTAATACTGCCGTACAAAGGCAAAAGACAGTCACTACACGCTGATTCTGAAGCTGGGAGGAGTATTTTGAAAAGGTGTAATTGTATTGTTTTGCGGGTATTATAGTTTTTAAACTGTTTTGTTTAGAGCAGAGAATACTTAGACTAATGTATTGTTTTGAGACAAAGCACAGCAATAGAGCTCAATTTTGATGATAAATTGTATATATATAAAGATACTATGTTTGGGCTTCGTAGGACAGAATAAACAGATTGCGATATTTCTTTAGCAGTAATCCTACAACATGTAATTGTTCTCATTAATATTATTGTACCGAAGACTGATCTTTACATAAGTCTAATGTTAAGCATCCTTCTCTGTTCAGGGGAGCAGGTCAGCGGTGTACTGCAATTTAAGCATACAAGAGAGACACATCTGTTCAGCACTAAAAATTATGTAGGCCTATTTATAAAGTGTAAATCATATTCTGCATTTTTCGCGGGCTGTCCGACACTCGGCGCTTCTCCGAACTGTGTGCACAGGGCTCGTGGCGTCGCTCCACACACGGGGGGGGGGGGGGGGGGAGACGAAGCCACCCCCAGGCGACGGGAGAGGACGGGGGGGGGGGAAGGGGCCCCCCCACACCCAAAAAGGGTGGGGGAGGGGGATGTTTGTTTGT
>JAODKM010000035.1:3212657-3224341 GCA_026780845.1 Petrocephalus sullivani | reverse complement strand
CTTCCCACATCCACACAAGGGCTGGGAGAAGAATTATGACATAATCGCAGTTCAGAGGACTGAAAATAACTAAGCCACCCCCACCCCGACAAGATGAACCATACACCTTGCTAGATAGGGACCTAGGTCTTCATTAGGTATGGTAATCCACAGAGGTGACCCAGTCCGGCCCAACAGGGTGCACAAAGCATAACGCGGCCCTATCTGATGCTACATAAATGACGGTTGTTAAGTGACGTAAGGCATGAGGAATTGCGGAGGGGGAGGCCACAGCACAAGCTAAAATGAATGCAACAAGAAAAGTGCTCAATTATACAAAATATCAAAGTCAAAAAAAGAGCAAAAGGTAGGTTTCGATGGGGGGGATATCACTTCAGTCAGAGAGTCCAGTGCAGTGGAGCCGAGTGCAGTGGAGCCGAGTGCAGTGGTCCTTTTACGCAGTTATCTTTGTCTTTTTTTTGAACTTGTGGAGCTTTTAAAAGGGTCAACCTCCTCCTAGAGAAAGAGGAACAGGGTCAGGGAGGGACGTCATTTAGTTACATCAGCCAGGGAATTTTAACATGATGCCTTGTTTGGAGTTCAGCCCCAGCTGGATACAGAGGGAAGCCCCCTCACCTCGTCGTCCTCGTCCTCGTCGAAGCAGACACCTCTGCGTGTCTGGCTCTGGCTCTGAGAGGCCCGAGACGGCATGGCAGTGGAAGAGGTCCTGCATGGAGGAACAGCATAGCGCGTGTGAATCGTAGAGGCAGAGAGACCCATTAGTTAGAACCTAACCCCTCAGCCATTAGCACAAGACAAGTGATCCTACAGCAAAGCTATAAAGGTCAAGCCCAGTACTGACTAAAAAAACATTTATAGGGGCAGGGTTGGAGATTCTGCTTGGGTGTTCTCTCCGTAATGAATGAAAGTGTGTGTGTGTGTGTATGTGCCTACCACCAACCTCACAATCCTGACCAGGACAGGCAGTTAGAAAAAGGAAGTCTGCATCATTTACAGTTTTCATACTCGATGCACTAGCTGTATAAATATGAATTCAACATCACCCCAAAATAACAAGCTGAGTCACAAACGGGACCTCATGTTTGCGCCACAGACAAGGATTTGGTTATCGATCACAGAACAGGATTAGTCATCGATCACATGCAAATGAAGGGGCAGTAGGGAAAGACTTCCTCTGTATTTTAACGGCACCAGCAGAAGATGGGACTAAATGCTGCGTTTCTACTGGAATTTCAAGAGTTTGCTTAATCCTACCCAGACCTTAAAAATGAGCATTACCATAAATTGAGGCACATATCTGCTTAAAATTCCACCTCTCTGTTTGAGACAAACAGTGTAAACTCTGCAACTCGCATTAGATTTTTTTCCCTGTCAAAAAAAAAAGCACACAAGCCACACATGCAGAAATTGGCATTTCAAATAAGTATTAACTGCAGTTACAGCGTTCTGTCATCAGGCTTATTTACCTACTCAATAAGTTGGTGTTTTTTTTTTTTTTTTTTTTTTTTTAATATTCCCATAACTAGAGAAATGTGTGAAGAGCTGATAGAATGTTCTGGAAGTATAGTGGAAAAGAGTTAAGAAACACGAGGCAGGCAATCAACAGAATAATGCAATTCCGGCAAAGGCTGATAAAAGAGCAACCAAAAGCGGGGCGATGGAGGTTGGGTCACACCCAAACCCACCTCTGAGTCGGCTTGGAGGATCTCACAAAGGACTGGTCATCGTCCGAGTCATCGTCAATGATCTGAGGGGGTTAAAGAGATAATCACCGATGGGTCAGTAACCAAATATCCATGGCATAGAGGCACATTTACAGTGGACACTCGTAACACGTTTGCTTACACATCACGGCCACCACATGTATCCTATGTTCATTCTACATGTCGTTTGCACAGCTATGCTTGGAATGAACACTGCACATACGTGAAGCATTACCACCAAAAATCCCGGAGGCAGTATGTTAAACTTTTGTCACAAAACTATTAATTTATATATGGTACAGCTGGTATTAAAGTAGCATCTGTGTTTCTTTGTTTATTTATTTTAAATAAGTGGGTGGAAAATATTCAAAACTGAATATTTCTGGGGGCGGAAAAAAAAAATTCTTAACTCTGTATGCAGCATCTTCAAAATTTGGTTGAAGCTTTAAGATTCTTCTGCAGTGCCAAATGTACGAAGTGTACAAAGTGAACGACAATTAACAAAACAAAGCACCCTATTACAAAGAGCTGGGTGATGAGCGACATTAATATCAGCATCACAAGCTATGCATATGCGATTCTCACGGCGCAAGCACTGGGGTTTGATCAGGCTTTTGCGTGTCTTCATACTGTCACAACGAGGGGGGGTTACGTTTTGTTAAAACATTTGTTCTTGATGATTGTTCCTTTTCATGATTATCTAGTATATGCTACGGAGGCATCGAGTCTAAAACATTTCATGCCACAAACACACAAACAAGTACGACTGGAAGCGAAGGAGCCGACTAAGATCTCCTTTGGTGCACATAACTTTTAATCCTCAGACTGGCATAAACTTTGTAGGAGCTAGGAAGTAGGAGCTGCTTGCGTAGGAACAACACACATGAGCATTGGTGTTGTGAGCGTCTAGAAACCAGCCCTTCAGGGCAGGGTGTGGCTCAGTGGGTTAAGCCTCTACTCCTTGTGATCAGAAGGTTGTTGGTTCAAGCCCGATCAGCACGTCTTTGGGGCCTTAATCCCAGGGTGCTGCCCTTCATGCCAAAGCTTGTGCTCATGGAGAGCAAGACTAGGGGAGGTGAAAAGAGAATTTCCCCATGGGGATCAACAAAGTATCATTTATTATTATTACAAATACTTCAGGGCCTTATACACAGGCTGTTAAATTAACCAGAACAGTGCGACTTCTCCCTGAGTCACTCGGCCCCCGATGATACGCGCCTGTGCCATTTACATATGCTCCACATCCACCTGCAGGCATCGCACACGACTCTGAGGTAGAAGGCCCCCTTTCCTGGCTGTCTGCTTTGGTTCCACACAGGCTATGTGGGTCACCAATCACCAGCAGAGCTGCATTAGAGCACTTCAGCCCTGTCAGTGATTTTCAGGCCCAATGTATCAGAACTAAGCTCCCCGTAAGCCAAAGAGGGGCTGGATGCAGCTGCTATTTCCTGTGTGAGTTGACAGGAAAATGACACAGCAGTCCTGCAGCTCTTTACAGACCCCCCTCCGATCAGCCCCCCCACCAGTCGATGAACACCCCCAGGAGAACACAATAAACACCTTATATGAATGTTTAGCTGCTTGGCCAGGCAAAGCCTAACCAGCTATGAGCAAACAGATGAGGCCAACGCTTTCATCTCCAGCAACCGCCCCAAAATGCCACATGGCACCACCTCCCTCAGCCATGGAACTTTCAGGTCATGCCATGGAATTTTCAGGTCCTTCGTTGCCACTTAGTGCTTAGTCCATCTTACCAAAACATTTCATTTTATAATTTGAATAAATGGGTTTAAAAAAAAAAAAAAAAAACAAGGTCACCTTGTTCTGAAGCTAATGATGTACAAATATTTCAACAGACCCTTAGATAACAGCCTTACAACTGCAATTTGTCACAAAGTGGACATGCTTCTATTATCCCTGAAGTAGGGAAAATGTCACCAAAAGAACAAAAAAATGTTATGGCAGCAGTATGGCGTTGGGCTGATGGCTTTTGACGTGTGTGAGACAAGGCTGCTGATTAAGAGCACACCCCCACTGGCATTCCGCTTAATCCGAGGCCTGTCAAACATCCAAACGTGGGCAGTCGGACCGTGCGAGACACAGACTTCCGAAGACGGAAAGCGCAGAGATCCGGAATGGCCTCACCACATTAGCGTAGCTCTTCTGTGCAGATCCAGACGCCGTCCTCCGGGAAGCCACCTGAAAGGCTGTTTCAGACACAGGACAGTGATGAGACGGCCACCGAAATCTGACAAGCTTCCCATTCCAGGAGGGGGTAAGAGTACAGCATTTATTAGGCAGGAAGACAGAATGGCCAGGGGTAAAAACAAGGACTGTGGGGATGAACAGGGACCTGAGCTGTACTTTTTCCGGGTCGGAATTCTGAGCCGTCGAGTTATAAACTCGGAACGCCCAATTAATTATTGCTCATTCACTCGGTTTTTGCTTTTCTATGGCAATGTTTTCCCACATAGATGTGCCCCTGAAGTTGGCAAGGACAGGGCTGATAAAGGCCAGGAAACATCACACAACTGAGGGAGAGAAATGAACGTCGATTTAATCACGGCCAGGGTGGCTCTGACTGTGGTGGGCAGGGAAGGAGGTACATGTGACTGAGGAGGGGAAACGCGGGACCGCACCATCCACAATGGACCTGTTCTTCATAGGGCTGCCAAGCAGTGTCTTCTGGGCCCGTCCTCGGCCCAATGGCTTCGGTTCTGACACTGCGACACCTGCTTAAAAATAGAAAAGACAGAAAAATCAAATATCAACTGTGACATCCACAGCCTGAAGGTGCTCAAGGATCTGCACCAACTTCAGTCAGAGGTTTTCTCAAACCCATTCCTTGCCGTGCTAATGCAGTGTGGAGTATTGCCGAGGAAGTGACTGAGTGCTGTGGTGCATGAAGATGGACAGTCTGGAACTAAATCCATTTGCATTTTGTCACCCACCAGGAACTCGTGGACCAGTAGCACTGACAAGACCAGAGCTGACAATCTACACAACCGAAATACATGATTTGCGTAATAAAAGTCAGCCTGCTTTGGAATCTGTCAGGCTTAAAATAAAATGGCAGGACGTAAAAGAACTTATATCTTAGAGAAATTTAGAATAAGGGGCCCTTGTTCTCAAATGACTGCCTGGAACAGAGATCATCATATGATTCATGGAAAGGAAAGTGGCTGATATATTTTATTGAAAAGACCCACGCTGTTTGTGCTAGACCAATGAGGAGTGTTAGTAGTTGCTAAAGGGACCATGTGCGGAAACAGTCTTTGAATAAATCTGCCTTAAGTGAGGAAGGTCAGGTGACCCAAGTCCACCTGGCGGCCTACTCAGTCAACAGCATAGCGTGAGACCTCCACCGCAAGACCTGGCTCTCCCAGGAGCCACTGCTCGGATGAGTGGGAGAGAAAGCATGTGGAATCGAGCTTGAACTAAAGTGGGGTTCGAGTAATCATTCTCATCTTCTCCTTAGTGAGCGAGACGGCCAGAGCAAAATGAATCTCCGCTTCCTCTGGGCTCTCTGATGGACGAGTCCTCGGGAGATGTGCTGTTAGAAAGGCTCGGGGAGGTGAGAGCCCACAGTAAGCCCACCCGACCTCCCATCCAGAGATTTTGCCTCTACTCCAGCAGTTTCTCTTTAATGGCTCCTTGTGAGAGTTCTAGTAACTTCCAATCCCATCCTGTCCCTTTATTCTATTACGGTCAAGAGGCTATTACTGCTGGAGAGACCAAAGGCACGGCGACCATCACAGTCACTGCCGACCGCAAGGAGGATGATTCAACTTCCGGCACTGACGGCGGTGATGAAGACTCACCTCTCCCCCGCCTGGAGGTCGCTCTGGTAGCTGAACTCTGACCTCGACCCCCACGTCCCCGACCTCTCCCTCTGCCACGGGACGACTGAGGAATGGGGGGCTCGTCGTCAGAGTCCATAGGATCATCCATTAGCGCAGAAATGTCCTCGTCATCTGAGAAGGGACCCGGCTGGTCCTGGGAGCGATGAGCCTTAGCCCGGCTGATGGCCTGGAGCGGCCAAACCACACACGAGTCACACACAGATGCACACAAGAGCGCCCCCTACAGGCCCCCATGTGCAGGACGCCGGTCCATCCTACCTCTTGGACCTCCTGATCCTCCTCTCCAGTGTTCCTTTTTGACTCTTTGAAGCGGCGAACCTTCAGGTACACAGAAACACGCAGCACCGGCCGTGAGCGGCACAGGTATGTACTCTCACTCAAATCCAATTGTGTAAGTCAGCCAGAAACAGCTGGCAGGTTCTCAAACACAGTAGCAAAGGTATCTGATAGGCCTGCTGTCAGGTTGCCTGGGTCTTTTGTTTTTGCAAAGCATCACTTCATCAGCCATCGATCCCACAGACTCGGCTGCTTATCATTAGTGAGTTCTGCACTTAATCTGCATCTTGGTTTCATCAGCATAAATCTCTGCCACTGCTCCCCTCCCCAGCTAAGAGCTGGGTAACAAAACACCACATTGAGAAAGCTCATTAGCACTAAACTTACCTATGAATACATAACGAAATATCAAGTTAATTGCGCAGCCTGAAAGAGTGAACATACACATACAAACCCTAATTCGCTATGTAGGGCACGTTCTGCATTTGAAAGCGATCACAGCAAATCACACAACGATGACGCCGCGATTCTCTAAAGCTAAACTGCAGGGGCCTGTGAGACAAACAAAACCCCAGCCTTCAAAACGTTTAACGATGAGAGGGAACCCCACAATCAACTGTTTATTATGATGCGTCTCACTTTCATTTAGCAGACACTTTTGTGCAAAGTGACGTACAAGTGGGAAAAGTCTGGGGTCAGAGAGCAGGGCCAGCCAGTGTGGGTGTCAAGGTAGTGGTGGGAATTTTGGCCAATACAGTTCTCAGACGTACACCTATGTGAAAAAGATAATTCTATGCTTTTACATATCAGGACATGAAAAAAGTATCTGGTCCTTACCAGGTTCAATAATTATTTAAATCTAACCTCAGGTGTAAAACACACAACAGATTCCACTGTGTCATGCATTTAATAATGAAGCCAAGACGTAGAAGCCCTGTGTGGAGAAGCTAAATACACCCCATGATTCAATAGCGTGTAGAACCACCTTCAGCAACAATAACAAAGTAATCATTTTCTGTAGCTCTTCATCAGTCTCTCACATGGTTGTGGGGGAATTCTGGCCCACTCTTCAGTTCATTAAGGTTTGCGGGCATTCATCCATGCACAGCCCCCTTAAGGTCCCCGCTATGGCATTTCAATCGGGTTGAAGTCCGGACTTTGACTGGGCCGTTGCAACACCTTGATTCTTTCTCAGCCATTCTGTTGTAGATTTGCTAGTGTGCTCAAATCATTGTCCTGATGCATGCCCCGATTTTGGCCAAGCTGTAGCAGCTGTCCTCACATTTGACTCTACAATACTTTGGAATACAGAGGAGTTCATGGTCGACTCAATGACTGCAAGGTGCCCGGGTACTGTGGCTGCAAAACAAGCCCAAATCACCCCCCCCCCATCATTGGTATGAGGTGTTTGTGCTGATATGCTGTTTGGTTTTCACTCCACTTTGGTCTCGTCTTTCTGAAAGACATTGTCCCAGAAGTCTTGTGGTGTGTTCCATGTTCTTTTTAGAGAGAAAAGGCTTTCTCCTGGCAACCCTTCCAAACAAGCCATACTTATTCAGTCTTTTTCTAATTCTACAGTCATGACCTTTACCATTTAACATGCTAACTCGGGCCCGTAGAGATGTAAGATGTAGCGCTTAGGTTTTTTGCAATTTCTCTGAACATTGCACAGTCTAACCTCGGTGAATTTGCTGGAACATCCACTCCGGGAAGACTGACAACCGTCTTGAATGTTTTCCACTTGTGAATAATCTCACTGTAGAATGATAGACTTCAAATTGTTTCGAAAAGGCCTTATAACCCTTCCCAGATTGACTGACAGCAGCAACTGCTTCTCTAATATCACTGCCAATGTCTTTCCTCCTTAGCATTGTGTTACACACCCGAAAGCTCCAGACCAGCACACTGCCAAAACGACTGCTTTAATATTGGTGGTCACACATGCTGATAATCAGTTAATCAAGTGCATTTGATTACCAGCACCTGGCTGCTACTTGGTACCCTCTTACCTGCCATGGAGGCACATTGCTTCAGCATTGTGGCTTACCTTTGGATAAATACAATAACGATACAGTCTAATATATCATGCGTTGTTGTACATCTAAGGTAAACATAATTTTAAGACCCGCTAGACCAGATGCTTTTTATTATGTCCTGATATGTAAAACTACAGAATTGAAAGAGTTAACCGGTTAACCTCTGAGCTCCGCAAATCTGCAGTGAAGTTGCTGCGGCGACAGTCTGAGTGGCGAATGATCCCTCATCCGCCACCACGGGAAATGGCTGATTGTGCAATGCAATCATCATCGTTAATTATGCATTTATGTCTTTAGTCCTGTTGCTGTCCTGAGGAAATCCCTGCATGCTGGGAAGTGATTGCTGCAATGCTACTCTCCGATGATTCAGCTTGGGTTGGACTGCTGGCTTCTTCAGATGGCTTCACCCTCCTTGCATGGCCGCTTCCTTACAGGGAATGCAGACGCTAATGGTTGTAGTGCTATACTTGCTTTCCACGAAGAAGTATGACCACACAACCAACAGGTTTCCGGCTACCAGCTTCCGGCTACGCCCACTCTTGCTTACACTGTAACAACTGTTCTACTACCTTAGAATATTGATTGTAAGGTGACTGGACTGAGTAATTATCTGACTCAGGATGAGCAGGACAGAGAAGCCCTCCTGAGTCAGTACTGTAAGTATATCTCCCTTTTGCAGGCCAGCTTACACTGCACAGGAAAACTTCACGGGCCAGTAAAACATTTCGGGCCGCTCTGAACTTGCCAATGTCCAAATCTTTCCCCTGTCGCCTCGCAACGACAGAATGCTCTCCCAGAAGGGGACACTGAAATGCTTCAAGGTCCAGCTTGGCTCTGACGAATGACATTTTTATATTGAGGATAAATGAAGCCCGGTTTGGTAGCAGTGGATTTTCAGCAGCGACGCAAGTTTCCACTACAAGGTCAGAATAAAATGACGAAATAACGGCGGCCGAAAAATGTTAGGGACTGAAGTGAACCGGGCTAATAGGCACCCTTCAGGAGAACTCCTCGTAAGACCCCCTGGCCCCCGGGACCTGCACCTCCTCCCATAAGACCATACGGATCACAGACATAAAGGCACGTCGAGCGGGGGGAGGGCGTCCTACCCAAGCAGGTAGCGATACAGCAGCCTAACGAGACCAGGGCCTCAGCTGGAACCGAAGGGTGCCCAGGAGAGACACACTGGGAAAGATGCCGAAATCACCCCATGATAAAACAGACCAGGAGGACATGAAGGGCCGCGCTCGTTATGGACTTAAGAACTCGTCGGTAAGAGCACCGGGACTCATTGTAATAACCTGAGAGTAAATACCATTGCTGAGCCTGTGTGGGCGGAGACCAGGGTGCGAGACCCCCCCTGTAATGCACCCCCCTGCACCCTAGTTGGCTTCAAACTTCTCTGTTGCCATAGGAACTGTATCACATCACTCAAGGTCAAAAGTTTTCCCCCCCGAGCACAGAGCTCGTCTCACCTTCATTTAGAAATCGACAACTTTATTTATATATCAAATATTTTCTATAGATAATATATTATAGAATGTATTGTATTATGTATTATATTTAATATTGCTATATGTAATTATATATATAATCTATAGATCTATATATCTATCTATCTTTATACAGTCTTTATACAGTATATCTATTTATTAATATCTTCTATGTCCATTATATTCTTATTCCATTTTCTTGGCTTTGTATTTTGTGTACTTCATTGTATAATTGTATTCCTCTCGTTACCACCTACACCGAAACACGTTCCTCGTACGCTTTGTACTCGGCTAACAAAAGCATTTCGATTCGCCGCCCCTGAAAGCGGGCACAGGAGGACTGCAAACGCGTGACATGGATGTTAACCGCCGCATGCTCGCACCTTTCTGGATGACTGAGCCTTAACCACTCGCTTACCAGCTGTCGCGATGCACCACAACACAACCTACAGAACGACGCTCATCAGCGGGGGGGGGGAGCCCATTCGAGGAAAGCGCCGCAACACCATCCAAACTCAGATCATTTTCCAGAACATCCATCAAAACCAATTCATCCATCCTGGCTGCACAGAGCAAGCCATCCTGGCAGAAGGATCTTAGTTCCTCTCCCATCCACGCCAAAGGCGGCTTCCCACTGCTGCTAGATCGCTTTTGGTGCTCATTACCAAGACCGCACCCCACTTCTGCTTTTGCCTGAGAGTTTAATTTACATCGAGCAGGCATTTTATTAGGCAGCCAAGCGGGTAGGAGCTGCTTTCCCCCGGTACCGCGTTGGGCCTGGTAATGCTGCCAAACCTCAGCACACCACAATAGCGGGCTGCTATTTCTGCCCTCGCTGCCTTTCTGTTACCTTTAATGAGTCTGGCCACTCTCCGCTGGCCTCTCTCAATAACAAGGTGCTTTCAGCCACACGACCGCTGCTGACGATTGTTTTGTCTATCACACCCACTCTTTGGAGACTCTATAAACTATGAGCATTGTCTTATAGCATATCTGTTTCATAAGCACGCGTCACTGCGGGTCCCAGTTCGAGGTCTACTTTGACATTCCGTGAGTGCCTTTGCTTTATTTTATGCTGTCTATTCCCATTACGTGTTACTGACTGGATCTACAAACTGTAGTGACTGGAAAGTCCCAGGAAGGAGGCTGTTACTGAAACTATCACATATCGTTCAAAAGCCCCAGACCCAGCGTCTCACCTGTGCCAGAACTGAGCCACGCGGTAACTGAAGCTCCTGGCCACTACCAGGGTGGGGGACTGTTCTGCCACACGTCTGCGGTCAATACGGAACCCGGGGCACAGGGGCATGTCCTGCCCTAACAGCTGAAGTAGGGACCGATTTACACCTCCTCCCACGCGGGTTCCTTGAGCTCCCCGCTTGCCATACACCATAGTGGCGGATGGCAGGTGAAGGACCCCCCTGTGCATTTAAGTGAGAAATGCTACTGCAGGCTCCAATCTCGAAATAAAGCCTTGACCCTCCCATCCACCCACATAAAGGAACTCCATAAGACCAGTCGCTAAGCGTAAAACTATTTACTTAAATAACAATGCGGCAATACAAAAAAGTTCTTCCGACATGTACAAAGTGAACTTAAATCAATATATGATGTAATGGATTATCAGTCAAGTATATTTAGGCTCCTATAGCTACTTTTTATGGTGTAAGATCACCATGATGCCGGTGCTCGACGACACTGCTGTCGGTAACGAGACAGCCGCTACGCATGAGAGTCTTCAGCTGTGTGCATCGGGGGTCTCTCACGCGCCGAGCTCTCTAGGTATGCAGGGGTGCAAGCACTTACAGAGCAAATTAGACATAACTACTGTGAATAGCACAGATTGTGAAGAGAGACACTGCATTCATCAGTTTGGGAACGGGGGAGGTGGGGTGCATCCTCCGTGTATCTGAGCTTCTGAGAAGCCGCGTTCATTTTGCACAGCAATGAGCAGGCGGAAGCAAAAAAAAAAAAATGACACAGAGCAAAATGTCTCGCCAGCTTCTTCTGAGAACTTCACCACCTGCTACTCGCCGCTTCCCCCGGGCCCCACCCGCTCCTCTAGGACGCCGCATCTCCTGATCCAAGGGGACATCTCGTTTACTGAGCACACCTTCTCCTCTTCTTCCACCCCCAGATTCTATCCGCAAGCCCTTCTGGGTGTTTACCAGTGGTCTTCACAGAAGAACACCTCCTCATACACCCTGTCCGAGAACGCGCCGCGCCCCGCCTCCCCCCCCCCCCCCCCCCCGGCCGCCGCCCGCTCCCCCTCCTCCCTTCCCCCCCCTCCCCCCCCCCCCCCCCCCGCTCCCC
>JAODKM010000035.1:3192925-3203740 GCA_026780845.1 Petrocephalus sullivani | reverse complement strand
CTCTGTTCCCCCCCCCCCCCCCCCCCCCCCCCCCCCCCCCCCCCCCCCCCCCCCCCCCCCCCCGCGGGCGCGCCCGGCGGCGGCCGGCCGGCGGCGGCGGGGGGGGGGGGGGCGGGGGGGGCGGGGCCGGCAGACTCGCCGATACCGTACAGTGCGATCTTAGAGCCGCCCTTCTGCAGCAGCACTGGACTCACTTCCACCTTCTCCACAGACTGGCTGCGGCCAAAATGGTTGACCAGCCCGGCACAACTCAGAATATCCAGAGCGCAGAGGCCGTCCGCCTGGGGTGACAGGATCATAGGCTCGGAGACCCATCTATGCCCCGCCCCCTCTGGCCCTCTAGCCAATCAGACATTGAACAGTTTCTCAGAGCTGACAGCGGTCCTTACCCCCGTTGGGTCATCGTGGTTACCGTGCACACTGAAAACAGGGATGGATATGTTCAGGTTCTCGTCTTGATAGTTGACCCAGGGGAACCTATAGAGGAACACGCATTTGGTAAGCACGTCACAGTGAACCTGCGTCACCCCCAACGAAGAAACAGGAAATGATACGGTCAGTGGGAATATGACGCACGTTGCGCACATTGCAGCGTCCCCAAATACAGTGGCTTTAGATAGGGCAGAGAAAAATCCAGGATGTGAGGGCAGGAAGTGCGAACAACAACCTACTTGCTGTTGCTGAAATTGACGGCCTGGTCACTGAGGATCTCAAAGCTGATTGGCTTGTCACCCATGCAGTACTTCCTCAACAGAGCTATGCAGCTGTGCAAAGTCTTGCGGGAGGGCTTGTTATCGTGGAACAGGTCACCCCCCAGCAGGATGAAATCCACCTGTCACACAGCCAGGCGAGAAAAGCAGCTCATTACCACGGCCTTGTGGCAAAACTGGGCTGCCAGCACTGGGTGGCTCCCAGCCGTCCTGCACCCAAGGCAGTCATTCCCAAAATAACATTTCACCTCCAGGACACCTCATTCAACTATTTATAATCTATACTAGTTATATAATTATTATTATGTAATACTAATTATATAATTAGTATACTACTATACAAATCACAGTAATTATAGACACAGGTTAATAGCTTAATAAAGCTGCTGTGTGTTGAAACATTACATATTTCTGGCAGGGCAGCAGGGCTATGACAAGTTCAAGGAGAGGATCTCAGAAGCACTCTGGACATATTTAACACAGATGCTTGTGGTCAGCGAGGCATGTTGATGTAATGAGTTCACACATGCTTACTCCCTTACTTCATGTTGCTTCGCATTTTTCAGGATTTCATCAAACGTCACAAAGGTGTCGTTGCCTCTAATGGCATCTTTCTCCATGTATCCAAGGTGGATGTCTGTGGCTATGAGGATTTTGAACGTGTCTTCATCATCCCTGGACAAGAAGCAGCACGTGAATGGCACATTAAGGGACTACATACGCACATTAATAAGGTATTTCACTGGCATGCGTGTAACTCACGAAGTGTTTCCCGATGTCATTGTGCAGCCTAAGGTCCAGTCGGGGCTTTTCAAATGAAAAGGTAATCTAGGGGGGGGAAAGAAGACAGTTTTTATTGATGACAAAACTATAGTCATCAACAATATTTATTCATTGTTCGATTACGACGAGAATAAGTTGTGCATACATGGTTCCTGATGAGATTAAAAGGTAACTGACTAAGGTAACACTGGCTATTATATCATGGCCACTATGATCAATAAAAAGTTACCATGCGCAATGCAAATGAAACATTAAATAAAGAGAGAATGCGAAGATAGTCATGCAAACTCTAGCTAATGTAATCACTGAGCTACTTTCGATTCAGTGCAAAAGTGGATCGATATAATAATGTGTTATTTTCCACACATTCGACAGGATGCATTCGCGTAATGATAACTTTCGATAAGCATCCCATTCCCTTACTTTCCGATCGAGACAAGTGTTGAATTACAATTTACCTTTTTCACTTCAGCCCTTACTATGTGTACTATTTCGTACACATGTGAAATCTCCCTCCTACGGAAGTAATCAAGTTGCATCCACTGTGTTAACTTCCGGTATGCCTTTTGTAGTTTTTTGTTTTCTCTTACCCTTCAACAATACAATCGCTTTTAAATGTAAGGACTACATTTCCCACAAGGACCAGGGAATTCCTGAATGGAGCTGCTTGTGGGAGCTGTCGCGGGCGAGTATCTCGTGTATGGTACAAACATTTCTGCAGTAATTAATTTCTCTGTCATGACAGCCTTTGATAAATAAAACAGATTTTCAAAATAATCCAAATATGAGCGGCAGCAATCCTCCATGTAACCGTCCTAATCGGTGAATGGATTCGAATACAGGGCCTTCTTACCGTGTTACCGGCAATATATTTTTAATGTCGTGGATTTAAAACATAGACAGCTATCTGTACTGCGCTGGATCGCATCACTTTCTCGGTGACGAATTTGTCACTTAAAGCTGAACCATTTGGTTGTTAACGTTAGTGGTATTGCCGTAGAGTATCTGGGCTTGTAGACAGGCAAAAAGGCCGTTTCAGTAGACAGCGCCCTTAAAATCATTTTTATACATAAATCCTATACAGACTTTATTGTAGGGAGTTGTTAAATCCTCTCTATATTCTCTTGTTGTCTAAATGAACTGCTGTTTTTCGCGGGCAGTGATTATGGTTGTGTATAATAAAAAACAGAAACTCAGATTAAGATGGGATTTTTATTAGAGTATATATGTTTTTTACCGTTAGGCTAGTGTAGAATAGACCAAATAATTAACAAATCCCAAAGAGCTGAATAACAACTGAAAATCATAATGAGTTTGTGGTGTTTGTGGCACACTGTCCCGGAGGCTATGGAAGCTCCTTCTTCTTCTTCACTGTCCTGTGACTTATCTCTGTGTTAACGTTACTGTGTCGACCCCAAGCGCTCCTTGATGCCCAGCAGAAGTGGCCATGAGCCAAGTCCCCATGGAGTTCCCTGAAGACTTCAACCAGTTGGAGCTGCTGGAGACGCACCGCCATCGCATCCCAGTGGGCTCCCACAGCCTGTGGCCCGAGGAGGAGGAGGATGAAGAAGAGGAGCGTGAGGGCAGGTGTGGCGAGGAATGGTACCAGCAGCAGGAACAGAGCATGGAGGCCAGACCTGGAGACCTTTTGCTCTGGGCGGCAGAGAGGAACAGAGTGAGTCCCGTGTGTGCCGTCTATCTGCTGTTGTTACTGCCTATGTTCTCATAGCTGTTTCAAGTTCCTTTGTCTTGGGTTCAGAGGTGAAATTAGGCCAGAGGGAGGGGACAGGTGCAAGAGGTGGCAATAGGACAAAGAGCAGTGCAATAAAAGACAGGACAGTGCAATATAAGAACAAGTGGGCCATAAATAAGCAACAAATGGAAATAATAATTGATACTTGATAATGATCCCCGTGGGGAAATTCTCTTCTCACCTCCCCCTACCTTGTGCTCCATGAGAGCAAGCTTGGCCATCGCCCAGGGAGCTGGAGGTTACGGGCCTTGCTCAAGGGCCCACAGATGTGCTGATCACAGGCACAGAGGCTTAACCCACTGAGTCACATGCATATAAAGTGGGTAAAGTGCAAACATGGAACAATGTGATTAATCTGAGATTCAGATTGTGCACATTCTGATTATTCATCTTCTGTACTATGAGTATGAGTGTGCATGATGAATAATTAAAGTTCCTGAGCTTATTTGCACATGCTATCACTCTGCACACATAAAATAATAGCTTAAAGTTAGAGTGTAGTAACAGAGGCACACAGTTTAGAATATAGTGGATGTGAACCTTCAGCCATACGCCCTAAAACTTCTTGAGACTAATAAACCACAAGTGGCTATTAGCAATGAAGAGTGCTGGGCGAGGCCTTTGATGGGGAGCTGGGTGGCCCTGTGGCATGCTTCAGAGAGGCCCAAAGTTTTTTTTTTTTTTCAATTTAGCAATGTGAAAAAATCCATGGCAACAATCGCTGGCAACAAAGGATTGGTGCATGGCTCAGCGGATTAGGACACTGTCTGATCACAAAAGGTTGCCAGATATAACCCCAAGTGTTTTCACCACTGGGCCCCTGAGCAAGACCCTTAACCCTCAACTGCTCCATGGATCATCTGATCCTGCTTTCTAAAAAAATATATGTTTATGTTGCTTTGGATAAAAGCATCTGTTATATTAGAACAATATAAATGTAATATCCCTTCCCCTGAATCCAACGGTTAGGCCCCGCCTCAAATGCGACTCATCTACAAGAAACCATCACAAAGCACCAGTTTTAAGATGGTATTTATTGTCAGTGCGGGGGCTTGATTGAGGACCCATGAATTATTCATGATTTTCACATTCTCTCATCTTGTAAGTTTATTACAAAGAACATCTTTCCGCCCCAAACAATAGTCATTAGCATAACTGCACTGTTATTTTGTGTAACAGAAGATTCTGAGAGATCGTTTTAAGATTGATTATGGATGCAAGCTAAAGCACAGTTGTGTTGTCGCTCCTTTGTATCTTGGGATCTTGTTCACATTAAGGCCACAGGTGATGGTTGTGAGGCCAGGCCGGTGTCTCATGGGTGCATACGATGCATAGTGATTGGCATTCCAGTCCCCTTCTCGGTGTGACACCCCCAATTCTCACCAAAAGGCTTTTGGCTGGATCAAGGGTAGGGGGAAAGACCCTGCAAAGGAGTACTCCATGACTCTGTAAACGGCAGTGGTCACCTGGGTCCTGCCTTGTACCTTAACGTCTTGCACGGTTTTTTTTTTTTGTTTTTTGTTCCAACAAAGAAGTTAATTCCTAGTAACACTGTTCAGAAATTGATTACACCTTCCTTGTGTCACTTCCTGTCACATGACCTCAGCTGACCACAGTCCAGAGACTCCTTACCGCGGATGCTTCCCTGGTGGAGAGCCGCGACGAGGACGGGTACACGGCCCTGCATCGCGCGGCGTACAGTGGCCACTTGGAGGTGGCACAGTGCCTGATGCATCACGGGGCAGACCTCCATGCCCGGACGGTGGACGGCTGGACCCCGCTGCACAGCGCCTGCCGTTGGAACAACGCCTCCGTGGCATCCTACCTGATCCAGCAGGGGGCGGAGATCAACGCGCAGACCAATGGGCTACTGACACCACTGCACCTAGCGGCGGGCAACAGCAGCGCGCGGCAGACTCTGGAGCTGCTGCTGATGCAGAGGCAGATCCAGGCGCAGCTGAAGAGCAGCAGTGGCGAGACGGCCCTCGACATCGCCCGCAGAACCAGCGCTCACTACCGCCTCTTTGAGATTGTGGAACCGTGTAACAATATCCTGCCCTAGAGCTTGGGGGAGGGGGGGCACCAATGGGGACGACATGTCAAGACAAGCAAATGTGACCAAGATGTAGTCCTCCATCCTCTCCGCGTCAGCAGCTGACTTCACACAGTCACTCCGCTAAAATGCATCCTGTGAACCCCAGCACTGCATTCATCAGAGCACAGAAAGTCCTTGTCGTGCGGTACGTGGGCATTGCACTCAGAATGACTTTTGGATGCATGCCCGCCTTCAGGCAGCTGGCACTGTGCCACACGCAGTGCATGTGCAATGGGTAGATGGTCCCAGCAGCTTTTGCAGTCGGCAGTGAAGTTCAGCGTTAGCCGGGAAGGTTTCACCGTGTCACATGACCTCATGCTCAGTGTTGTAATACTCACAAATATTAACAAGTGCTATGTGGATATCGGGTGTAGTGTTAAAGCTGTCTGGTGCTCGCCTTTTGGAAATCTGGATCTGCACATTTATCAAATCATGCTCATGACCTTAATCTGTAATTTTGGAATGAAATATAATCATTATGTCACTGTTCTAAGAAATAATTAGCTTATTGCAGTCTGGATGTTGCCTAGAACCAAGGTGAAAGGTGAGTACTTTGCGGCCCTGAATATGTGTCAGATTCACTACAGTGACATTTGGTGAGTAACGTGTTTCCGTGATATAGCTACAGGCGACGGCCAAACGTCAACACTGAATGTTTAATATCTGCTGTCATGTTCTCACAAACCTGCACATGTCCCGTGAGCGTGGTGAGGATTAAAGTTTTCTACAGTGTATGCAGAACTCTGTGTTTTTGTTTTTATTCGTGTTTGCTGTTATGATGCGTGTCCTCTCCTAAAAGCTTTCCAAGTCAAGTCTAACCTTACTGTCATTTCAAAATAGGCAGGCACCTAGCATTTGTCTGCGACTTTAAAAATGGCTTTACACATGAGACAACATGGACACGCAACACTAATGAATAATTAGTGACAGCTGCCCTGGGTCTTTGTCCAGATGGGCTGGGCACCATAGACTACCCAGGTGTTTTTAGCCGGATGGTTCAGGAAGTTTACTCCGTGCACCTCATCTTCACATCTTCAGCCTTTAAATCTCTAACAGCTATTGCAGGCAAGTTGCTAAAACTTTATGAACTCCATCAAGTGGCACCTCAGTGCTGACCTCTTCTGCACAGACACAGCCCAACCGGAATTTTCTGGTGTGTTTTCACTGGGAACAGATGGTCAATGAGTTGCTTTGCGTTTTTGTTTTTTGCCCGTCATGCAAATGTGTCATTTTGTTTATACTGGATAAGCCCTGTCATGGACAATTAACTATCCCCATGCTTTCACCTGTACATTCAACGTCCTTGTCATGAGTATTGTCCTGCAAACAGGAGAGCCATAAAAGCCCCCCCCCCCCTGTATTGTGTTCTGTAGTGTGCCACATCACATAACTAAGGTATTTAGGAACATGTTACCAATTTCATGCTGACTGTCCCTCGTCCAGAGAATCACAGGTCTGTCAAAGTGCACCAGCCACTGTTCAGCATAGTCTTGGTGTCTGGAAGGATTAATACAAGGGTTAATTGATAAGTAGGGTCTCCAATTGTATACGTTTCTGATAACATAAAATGATAAAAATATCAAAATGAAGGAAATATATTTTTCAACATAGTCCCCATTTACCGGCACACTTCTTTCCAAACATCTTTTTCATTCAGTCCTTGTAGAAAGTTTCTGGCCGCTTTTTGATCCATTTGCACACAGCAGTTTGAACTTCGCCATCTGAGGAGAAAAGTCCTCTAAACGTCTCCTTCAATTCTGGGGACAGCCAGAAGTCGAATGAAGCCAAACCTGGGGTGCAAGGAGGGTGTGGCACAAATATTTTTGTAACTCAACACCACAATCATGGTGCACTCTTTCTTGACTAATGTCTAGCTTTAGAGCAATGTTTCTCTGCTTCATTCATACAATCATTACTATAAATTGCTTTCATACGCCTATGAATTTCGACTGCCGCACAGCCTTCTATTATCAAAAAATTCTATTACAGAATGCTGCTTTAAATATAACTGAGTTGCAGCACTCATAATCAAACACTACTAATAAACACTGCTTAAGAGCTTTGAACATGGAGCTGAATTAAGCTCATTTATACCAGTGTTTCTCAAACCAGACCTCGGGGACCAGCAGGCAATCCAAGATTTAGCTCCCTCCCAATTCCCTGGGATTTGGGAGACAGCAATAACATTGTCTGGGGGTCCCCAAGGTCTGATTTGAGAAACACTGGTTTACACTACACAGTATCGGCTACTGAACGCATCCACAAATGTTTTTTAGAGATGCCACGTGGTAGGAGACCTTACCTATCAATCAGCCCTCTTACTTCAGTTCAATACATGCCTTTTTCAGCTTATCAAACTGATTTTCTTTGAGAAATCTTTAATGGACAACATGATTATAGTTTGCAGTCTTTCATAATTTTTTTTTTATGAAATTCAGCAAGCAAGGGTTATATGGCTACATTTCTAACGTATGCTTTTGTCTACTGCGCTTTTGTTATGTTAATATCATTAAGTCTCCCTTTGAGTGAAGGCGTTATTAGGCTAAACCTTTGTGACTCCGAGCAAGACGTTTTCGGCTCAAGTCCGCCGACGCTGGGAATGTCTGCAGGCTGGCGGCTCAGATGGGAGGCCGGGCTCACAAAACGCACCACAAGTCCCTCATTAAAGGGCCACAGTGTGCTGTGACCACACTCTGAAGGCGGGAGAGGAATTGCAGATGGGAATCAATGCTGCCTGTGTCCTTCCCAGTTTGCTGCAGGATGGTTGCTATGCGGACTATTAACAAACAGTTAGCAAACCACTCCCTATTTGGTGGAAAGTGTAAAAGATTCCAAAAAGGGCTCCCTTCATTACACGCCATTAGAAGAAAATGCTAATGAGCCTCTTCATTGGAAATGTGGGCTCTTACCCGACGCAGAATACTCACTCCTTGAACAGTCCCGTGGGTTTTCCCTAGAAAAATTTCCACCCTTTGTGATAAAACGGGCAAAGGCCGGGAGGGGGGTTAACAAACAAGCTTTGGGGTGCAGGATTTAACACTGAACAGTAAAGGGAGATGGGGGTTTAACTCTTTAAAAGACTGGAGACGCGGGTCCAAGCTTGCGTGCAAATTCAGGCAGGAAGAAGACGCGACATGTGCAACTTTAGAAGGATTTCATGAATTAATGAATGACGGGAAGTCGGCAGGCATGAGCAGGACTTTGGGACGACTTCGGGGGCGCTTGGGGTGTAGCGGGTAACCGCGGAAGGTGATGAGAGCCCGGCCGGGGCTTTTCGCTGTGCTCACAAAGAGTCCTTTATAGATGTAACCCGAGTCGCCACGTCATGATCCGGACAAACAGGTCGCCTATAGCTTTCGCCCATCGCCTCGGCTGTCACTTACATCCAGCGGCGCCGCGGCGGCGACAAGCGGACTTATTGCGGTACTTGCGCACCTGGAACGCCGCTGCCGCGCCGCGCATGCAAGCCGAGGGGGGAAAGCGCCGCTGTCAGCGCGCCACACTGCGATAACACCTCTCTGCTTCTTTTTTTTTTACTTCTCTCTATATATTTTTTAATGCACACGAGATTTTTAAAGCATAGACATTTTGCCGGATCTTTGCGCACTGTTTGGAGACCCCGCGCTCCAGTCGCACGGTGCTTTGCGAGGATGACTTTGTCGAACTGATCCGGGAAAGCTGCGAGACGGAGTCGTTTGGTTTCGGTCGCCGGACTATATGGAAATTGTCGAAATCGGCAACGAAATACTCTGCTCGTACAAAATCGGGAAGCGGCTTGACGGGACCTGTAAGCAATGTCGCGTATTGGTGATGAGGGCGAGCTACCTCCAGGTCTTCGTGGCCGCAATCGTCTGTATTTTCTTCATACTCATCCTATGCTTCAAGAACCTGCCACCGCCGGTGCACCACATGAGCCTCCAGGCAGCAGGCGGGGCGCCTGGTGTTACCGTACTGCTGTGGTGGTATCCCTTTGGGAGCCAGTGTAAAATGCCCGACTGCAGAGCCCTGTACGGGGTCCAGGAGTGCAGAGTGACGGCCAACCGGAGCTTTTACTCAGGATCTGACGCCGTGATCATCCACCACAGGGACATCCTGGGCAATGTCAGCAGGCTTCCTCAGGAGCCGCGACCACCGGCCCAAAAGTGGATTTGGATGAACTTTGAGTCGCCAAGTCATACCTCCGACTTGGAGGAGCTGGAGGGGCTCTTCAACTGGACGATGTCCTACAAGCTGGGTTCCGACATATTCATGCCGTACGGCTATCTGCAGCGAAAGAAGACCTCCAAACCGGAGAAGCTGCCACAGAAAAAGAAGTTGGTGGCTTGGGTCATTAGCAACTGGAATGAGGACCATGCCCGTGTGACCTTCTACTGGAGGCTGAGGAGGTACATTAACATCGATGTCTATGGCCGCGATGCCATGAGCCTGGTGAACGACAGCGTGGTGCACACCGTTTCAAAGTACAAGTTTTACTTGGCCTTCGAGAACTCGGAGCATCCGGACTACATCACCGAAAAGCTGTGGCACAACGCCCTGGGTTCAAGCGCAGTGCCGGTGGTCTTGGGACCGTCCCGTTGGAACTACGAGAAGTTCCTGCCCGCCGATGCCTTCATCCACGTGGATGACTTCAGCAGCCCCAGGATGCTGGCTAAGTACTTGAAGTTCCTGGACAGGAACCCCTCGGTGTACAGACGCTACTTTAACTGGAAGAACACGTACCGGGTTCATGTCACTTCCTTCTGGAACGAGCACCTCTGTGCCATCTGCACGGCCGTCAAGGCCTCCAGGTACCAGACCAAAGTCGTCTCTGATCTCGCTCGATGGTTCAATTCATGAGCCTTGCAGACTGGTCGCAACTTTCGCATTTGCCAATATTTATATTGTTCCCCCAGAAAACTGGATCTTTCAGAAAAATTATCACTTGCCATTAAGTTTTAAATACACATAATAATCAGCACAGGTTAAGCAAAATGACATATTCTGATTAAATAAGTTCCGCATAGACAGATGCAACATGTTTGTCTGTGAGCAAGAAATATGAATTTTCTATCATTTATTTTGCTTCAGAGGGCTTTAACTTGTAATGTCAGTAAAACCTTGGTGGTTACATTACCCTCAGACAGTCCACCATGTTTATGGTTAAATAATAAAGATTCATATTGACAAAAAACTCTGTGTGTCCTTCTGCTGTATTTACATGAAAATCAGATGGGTGTGCAGAGCTTTCCGACAGCTTCGCCCTGAGCTGCACTGCCTGTCATTGGCTGGTGCTTTTAGACCTTTGATGTTGGCATACTTTTCTTCATGAGGCTGAAGGGTTCGTTCCGTGTTTAAATGCAGCATTGGGGAAGTAGGTCAGTTAATCCGGCTCTTGTTCTTTGGCTGGGCCTGATACACTGTCTGACCTCGAACAGGAAACCAGATCGTGCATTGTAGCGGTACTGATGTTTCCGATTCAGAATGGCAGGTTGGGT
>JAODKM010000035.1:3156067-3175114 GCA_026780845.1 Petrocephalus sullivani | reverse complement strand
CCCCCCCCGCTGGCAAACCCCCGGGGCGGCCTGTGAAAAGCCAAAAAAATGCCCGCCTGTCTTCAAACGCCCGACCGGCGTTTCCCCGCCGGCCCCCCCCCCCCCCCCCCCGCAGATGGCGGGCTTTGCTGTTTTGGGAATTTCCTCTGCGCTCCAAGTCCATTACGGATGCTGTCTGCTTAAATTCAGCCTGTGCAACGAAAACGGGGTATTTTATTTTGGGTAAGAGGAACTGGGTGTAATAGCTGCTAGGTTTTACTAGATCTTACCCTTTACAGTGTAGTGCAATCCAGTGTCCACATTAATTTAAGGTATTTAATCTACTTTGAGACTGGCGAGGTCAGCATTTCTGCAGAGTTAAACTTTATTTCATTTTGAGTCATGTTTGCATCCCAACACCGCCCAAAAGAAGATCCTGCTGAACTTAAGCACGCACCCAGTCACACGGTGCCTAGAAGACCATGCAGGGAACAAGAAATGCAGGACACATGGCCGACTCGGAGATGCCCCGGGCATGCAGCGCCAGGGGCAGGTAGAGATTTCGGTTTTCCATGGGGAAGGGAGAGGTTTCCAGGGGGGGCTCGTATGCAGAGGAAGAGGAGAGTTTCTCACATGTTCCGGCCAGCTGTAATGGTGCGGCTCTCCTGCTAGCGAATCGGCCTAGTACCGCCATCGCAATCTGATCATCAGCCCCAGCTGATCTGATCTTGTTGTGACCAAAAGCTGCAGTGTGTACTGCCTTGAAAACCCCACCGGCACATGGCTGGCAGTATGTGGTATAGTCAAAGTAACTCGGCAACCATCGGTCCAGCTCCAGCAAGGATAACCGCTGTCCATTCTGACCATGTCCTAGGTTACCCTGGTTACTGCCACCTGCACGCCCCTCTCGGGGGGTCTGAGGGCTACACCTACTGCGGTCAGGAGCATGTGGGACACGGGGACGGCCACGACCCGCCTCCTTTGACAGGCCAGTACTTCAGCAGAACAGACCGTGAATCAGGTACGCGTCGATATGGCATCTGGATCGAAGGCTTTGTTTAAGTTCCCTTCGCTAGGCTAGCCTCGTGCTGCTGTGTGGGTTTTCCCTGCTGTGACCCTTCTCAAACCCCCCCTCCAGGTGAGGAGCCCCGCTTTGGCCCGGCCACCGCGCTCCCCCCCGAGAGTGAGATGCGGGGGTCCGAGGATGTGTCGTCCAGCACGGTTCTGCAGCGGCTGATGCAGGAGCACCTGCGTTTTGGTGGCCCGGTGGGAGACAGCACAGCTCTGAGTAGCGTGCCACCCCCGCCGCCGGTCCCCACCGCTCAAGCCTCGCACCCGGGCCCTGGGCCCCCATCCCCCTCCGAGGGCCCGCTACAGGACGACCTGCAGATGGTGCAGCAGTCAGCCCGGCAGGAGCCTCAGGGTCAGGAACACCAGGTGGACAGCACCGCCATGGAGAAGCAGGGGGGCCGGGTCTCGGGGCCGCAGCCCGGCCCAGGGCAGCAGCCCCCCCCGCAGGTCATGGAGGAGCTGCCCAGCTACGAGGAGGCCAAAGCCCAGTCGCAGCTCTTCCGCAGTCAGCAGCCTGTATCTCTCGGCCCGGGTTACTACGTGCCGGCGGCCGTGGCCCCCACAGCCCCACCCAGCCCGGCCCCCCCCACCTCCTCATTGCCCTGCGTGGCCCCCCAGAAGGCACGCACAGAGGGCCGGGCGTCCCTGAGCCGGGGGGGCCCAGTGGCCCCCCCGCACCGCGACGAGGCGCTGCTGGAGCTGAAGCAGGGCCACGTGCGCTCCCTGAGCGAGCGCATCATGCAGATGACGCTGGAGCGTAACGGTGGCCGGCAGCAGCAGCAGGTCTCCGGCTGTGGCAGCCTGCCCAGCCACGCCTCCTCCGGCCGGGCCCCCAAAGCTGGTCCGCCCCCCGCCAAGGCCGCAGCGGATCCCCGGGGTCCCCCGCCGGAGTACCCTTTCAGATCGAAGCAGGCCCTCCCCTCCACGGGAAAAGCTCCGCTGGCCTCTCCCACAGAGCACGGACTGTTCGTCAGTGAGCCCCATGCAGGTGGCATGACGGACCTCCCAAAGTCCTACCTCTCCCCCCAGCCCACCAAGACAGAGATCACCTACGTGAGATACCCTTCACCCCCAGAGTACTTCACCAGGTGAGGCCCAGGTCCCTGAAGGTGTAAGGATCAGGCCAATGTTCTGAGATCAAAGCAGGAGAGGCGGTTAAACCTGCTATTAATTTTATAACTCCGATTATTTATATTTATTTAGCAGGCTGTCAAGGAGTCGATGAGGCATAAGTGCAGCTAGACTGAGCTTCAAATTGATGTCTGAATATGAGTGTAAGCAGTATAGACAGTATAGAGGAGATACTCAGCACCTTCCAGCCAAGCCAGAACCTAATAAGACTTTTGTTCAGATCAGCAGAAAGAGCATTTGGGGAACATGGAGTGGTTTAGGTGCTAATGGAGGTATTACTGGAACAGATTATTATGAACCGATGTCTCATTTGCAGCAGTTCTAAGAAAATGACTAACACCGTCTGAACACAGATCTGAACATTTAATTCAAAGCATCCAGCTATAGCAGTGTGACACCCAGTAAAATTTGGCTGTAAGCTTCCCAAATACAGGGGTGCATGCTACACTGTGATGGCACTGACTGTGGGCGTCACCAAGTTATGAGGGTAGAAGCGACAGAGCCTTTATTCCGGGCGGCTGGGCGGTGGCCCTATGTGACCCTCTGCATGTGCTGCCAGCCTTGGAATGTCCCTATGGCGGCACCTAAGTGAAGGGGATCAGAATGCTTCCAATATCGCCTCTCAGCTGTTTAAAACCATGGGGCATTTCTTCATTCATAGCCAAGCAGTTATGCATTTTCGGTATTTCATTGTTATTGTGCAGATGTCTATGTTTTACAAATTATTCATTTTCAAAAAAGCACTCTGCTTTAAAACAACTAGGATTAACAGTTATGTCTTCAAAATGTTTATCCTGCCCAGGGTCGGGGGGGGGGTTGTTGGAACGTGTCCCAGACAGCACAGGGCACAAGCCTGGGGCACATCCTGTATGGGATAGCAATGCAGTTATGGCACATTTAAATTTACATTCAGCTGACATGTATAATTTTGATAGCTGGATACTTTCCGCTTGAGTAACACTTCTAAGTAATCCAGCAGGGCCCCTCATAGGGCTTGAACCAGCAACCATCTGGTTATAAGCCATTAAACTGGCACTCAGCTCATACACTCTCAAATGGGTGAGGAGTGAGGTGGCTTTCTGGGGTGGTGTGTAGTTGGGGCAGTAAGCTGCAGTATCTGTCTGCCGGTTGAGACAGAAGGTGCTGGTTCAAATCCCGTCACCATTGGGTCTCTAAGCAGGGCCATTTTCAACAAATTCCTCCAGGGTCTGACTGACCCTGCTTTCTTCTACTGTTTGTATTTTGATAGAAGCTGAGAACTTCTGTTGGAAGGTGTAAGATCAGAGTGGGAGATGTTTCATGTTGCCTCCCCTCCCCCCTGTCGCCCCCTATAGGCAGTTCCCTGTGTCGCCTCTACAGCAGCACAGCCCTACATCGTCACAGGCCTCTACCCTGTCGGTGTCGTTGCCCCCCCAGCACCCCGGGGATGCTTTTGCCATCGTGGCCCGAGCACAGCAGATGGTGGAGATGCTGTCGGAGGAAAATAGGATACTGCGGCTGGAGATGCAGTGCCAGAGCGAGAAGGCAGGCAGGCTCCAGCGGGTAAGGGGTGCCCCCCCCCCCCCCCTTCCACAGAGGAACACGCACCAGGCCGCTCTGCCCAGGACTGACGAACAGCCATGTTCCAGGCATCTGAGCCGCCGGCCTGATCCTTTTATCACCGTCCCGTGCAGCCCCACAAGTTCCTCTGCTCCCCTCTCCCCCCCACCTGCTGTTTAATGGTTCTTCCCCAGCATCTGCTAAACTGGTGCTGTGCTCAAGCAGCCTGTATACCACCGGTCTGGTATACCACAGCTGTGGTGTTTTTGAAGACGGGGAGGTCACAGTATGACGTCTGGGGGTGGAGGGCATCTGGAATCGGGAGGGGCTAAATGTGTGTGCCTGTGTGTGTGTAGGGAGGGGGGGACAGGCTTTGTGAGGAGAATTGGTGGCTCCTTGGTCCATAAACAGAAACCTGAGCTAGAATCGTCGCCACGTCCCCCCCCCCCAGTCCCGCATTGAGTGCATTGAAACGATTAAACAAAAGCCTCTTTGATAGGCCCTCACAGGCCCCTTCCAGCTGATCATGGAGCCCCAGTCCATCAGGAAAGCACATGTGTGTGGTACCTGGATAGGGAGGCTCTTTGGACCCTGTATCCAGCTGCTGATTCACTGCCAAAGCTGATCTGTTAATAAGAAGTACTTGGCAATGCCGTTTGATGGATCTTTATCCAGTGTAGTTGTAATGACAATCTGTAGTGGATCTTGAGCAGATACCAGTAGACTTCACCATTTGGTGTGATCTTTATTTCAGTGTTTACTTCTACTGGAATGGCAACTTGCCAAGTAAACAGATGAGTCCATTCAACCATTATCTTGGACTAGGTTTTGGGGGGTGACCTGGGGGGGAACATGCAAACTACACACATGCAGCTGAGGTGGGGTTTGAACCGGCAAGTTCTAAAAATTAAAGAAGTTCAATATTCTACTGATTAATTCTACAGAAACTCTGTTTTAAGTCAGTCCCTGCTTTGTGTGTCTTATTTATGGGATAGGCTCCGGTCCCCTGTGACCCTGCAAAGAATAAGCAGTATAGAAAATGGATGGATTGGTGAATGAATGAATTCTAAAGAACTGCTTCCCCAGGAATAGGTCTGTCCATGTAGCCAGGATGCTTTGTTCTCATGTTCTGACCTCCGAGGCATCAGGCAGCACACATCTGAAGCACCGTACAAAGTAGTGCTCCATAAGGAGTCTGGCCGCAAACTCACAGAAACCACCATGATGTCTTCCAGCTTGAGAGTGAGATCCAGAAGATCTCAGAGGCTTACGAGGGTCTGGTAACGAGCTCAACTAAGAGGGAGTCTCTGGACAAGGCCATGAAGAACAAGCTGGAGGGGGAGATCAGGAGGCTACATGACTTCAACAGGGACTTGCGAGGTCATGAGCATTTGTATGGCACCTTCACTCATACCATACACACAGGGGGAAACCAAATCGCTCTCTAAAGGCCCCATGCAGATTAACCTCCTGACCTTGCTCTTGCATTACCTTTTACTACATCCTCTGTTGAACTCTAAACTTCTATAAATCAATTACGCACCTCTGGGAATGTGCACGTTTGAGTGTCTCAATTCTCCATGGCCAGTTTTGTGACGTGGTCTCCCATTTGCAGATCGCCTGGAGACAGCCAATCGGCAGCTGGCCAGCCGGGACCTGGAGGCCAATGACGACGGCTGGTCCTTAGGCCTCCACGCCTCCCAGAGTAAGTACCATGGTCTGCTAGCCCCAGGCTCTGGGGACCTCCACACCCAACACTTAGGCCTTCCTGTTTTTTCTTCCCTGCCTGACGGCCAACGCTGCTTCCTGTGGCTAAAGGTGGTTTGGACAAAATTATGCTTCTTCTGTCCTTGGGGGAAAAAAGAAAGATTTGTGGGCTGCTGTCTTTCTCCTGGCAGACACAGCGAGTTTGATAAGATGTTTAATGGAGGCCACTGCAGACGTCTAGAACATTCCATTAAGTTCTTTTAAAAGTGTGCTGGACGTCATTGATTAGATGTGGACTCATTGGCCATGGTACAGGCACTGCCCAGATGTTTCCAAGCCTCAGCCCCCAGCTCCCCTTCCTCTGGGTCTGAATCCAGCCCCATTAGTTGTCTGCCATGAATGTCATTGGCGATGGGGGAGGGGCGCATCTTGAATGTTACGGGGGTGATGGTCAGCTAGCTCCTGCAGCTCCACAGTTTGGTCATGTTATAACGAGGGCTGAATGCAGTGTTTCACCTAGAATGGGCATCCGTTGTATTATCCGGTTCCACCTGATATTGGGCGTCCATTGAAAAAGACCCGGTCTCGCAGGGCTTTAAGACTGCTGCTCACTTCTTGTTCAAATTCCAAACGCTCAGTACCAGCACCATATTAGGCAGAGCTTAGGAGTGCACCTGACAGGTGGCTACGTGACCTGCAATGAGCATTACCCTGTATGATTTACTTAATCACTATACCACATTTAAGCCAAATTATTCAGAAGTCTCCTCTAAAATTGGGAAGACATCTTTTGTCCCAGAAGTCTCATTTGGGCTTGTTAAATCTTCCCATAATGCAGACTGAAGACTGATCTCTGTGGGAAATATTTGCTGCAGTCCATCAGCCAGAATGCCGCATGTTGCTTTTTAACAGTTTAATCCTGACTGGATTTGGTCATTGATGCCGCGTAGGGGTGGGTGTTTTTGGTCGCACGCGGCCAGGCCGCAATGTGATTTTCAGCGCTGGCAGGAAGTCACCTGAGCTGAACTGGCTTTTTACGCACCTCGTCCTTAACTGGCAAGTGGCACAATTCCCACCCTGATCTGAGCGTCCCCCCTACACACACACACCCAGCTACAATCCACTCACAAAAACACACATTCTCTCTCTCTCAGGCAGGGGGGACGTTCCATCAAATCCTTGACCCTCGTGCCTGCTAGCACATCAGGGGAGGGGCCCCTGCCATAGGCCCGTGGGCGTGCCAGCGCTCGCTTAGACAAGTTGCCATGCCTCGGCAAAAATAAATCCCGCGGCTGGCATTCCGTGCATAACAGCGGTAATCCGCAGTAGCCTGGAGATTAGGTGCGGCAGGTGGTGTCGCACTCGGGGGGCCTGGCTGTGTGACGGCATGGGTACCGGTCGAGGGGTCCGGTGTCTGGTCTCAGGACAGGTTTTACTTTGGTGGGGGGGGGGCAGACACAGTAGCCGGTGCGGAGATTACATGTCTGAAAGTCCCACAAGCGGAAGGGAGGAATGCATGTAATTTGATTCCCAGGGAAACTCTGTGCCTTCAGCCAGGAAACACGCCCTGGTACTCCTGAGGACCCGAGGGTTGTCCGTCTGCAGGGGCGATTGAGGCTCCCAAGGGGAGCAGGAGTGTGCCTTAAAAGGAGTGGCTAGCGCGGGCGAGTGCCCTCTGCTGGCCAGTCTGTGAACTTTGGTGTTGCAGCAGTAGCTCTATGTATCTCAGCATGGATTATGGAGCTAAATCTGCATGTGAGATTCCCGGCTCATGCCGGACATCATTTACTCAGCCAATGATACGTTAGCATCAGAGTGGTGTTACGGCTGCGTTACATTCATGCTGCGTTAGTTACGGAAGCGTTACATTAGCATTATGGCAGTATTACGTCGGCTACATCAACGTTACATTAGCATTATGTTAGTATTATAGCAGTGTTATGTTAGCATTACTTTAATGGCAGCATTATGTTACTGTGATGGCCGTCGTACATTAGCATTACAGTGTTATTGTGTTAATGTCTTGTCAGCATTACATTGGCGTTACAGCAACGTTGCATTAACATCAGCGATATGGTGGCTTTACATTAGCGTTGCTTTAGCGTTTCACCAGTGTTGCGATGCAGTTGTGGCAGCGTTGAGCCCCTTGCTGCAGGAGGCCCTGGCTACTGTTTAGCATGCAGCCTCAAGCCCAGCAAACAGCACATCAACACAGCCCATGAGTCCATGTGGCCTGCAGGCCCTGCATCTGTGAGTTCTTTTGACAGCCCTCCCTCTGCTCCTCTCCCTCCTTCAACCCCTAGGCAGGGAAAATGTGAAAGAGCGCGAGAAGCTGGAGACGGAGGCTGCGACCCTTCGTTCAGCCAACGAGGACCAACGGCGGCACATTGAGATCCTGGAGCAGGCGCTTAGCAATGCTCAGGGCAGAGTGGTCAAGCTGGAGGAGGAGGTACAGAAGCCCCCCTTGACCATCACCCCCTGCTGGTCAAGGGCCAGACTGCCTTGGTTTTGTCTGATTTGGCCATTCCTTTAGTTCCTAGCTAACTCTTATGTTCAACATTCAAGTTAACTTCAGTTTGGCCCTCCATCAGCATTATCATATGTTTTAGCTGTTTGAATAATTGACAAACACGCTGACGAATTTCTAGAAGCAGTCATAGTGGAAAGATGCAGTGGTCATACCTTTCTTTCCCTGACTCCTCCCCCGGCACCCCCCACAGCTGCGGAAGAAGCAGGTGTATGTGGACAGGGTGGAGAAGCTCCAGCAGGCACTCAGTCAGCTGCAGGCGGCCTGCGAGAAGCGGGAGCAACTGGAGAGGCGTCTGCGCACACGATTGGAGCGCGAGCTGGAGTCGCTGCGGGCACAGCAGGTGAGCTCCCCCTCATGACGACGTTTGTGTGAGCCCTTGTGTGTATGTGGTTATTCCCAAACTTAGGGATTCAAACCAGTCACATTTTGGGCACATCTGGGCTTCTTGCCAAAGGTTCTTGGTCGCCAGCTGTATAGCTGAAGGGGCCTGGCTGGCTCTTTACGGGGTCGAGTGGGTAATCATCCAGCCGGGGGTGCAGTGAAACCTCATGGCTGACTCTTTGGCTCCCCCCTCTTGCAATTACGTGGTCAGCTGCTATGGTGATTGCAGCGTCCTCACAAACAGGAAGGAAGCGGTAAAGACCGGTGGGAGGAAGATGCTCTCTGGGCCAAACGCCTCTGGGGGCATTAAGAAACAACCTTTATTAGTGTGTTTAAGGTTGTGTGATGCCGACCTCAGAGACCCCCTACCTGAGCCGTAATTACCCAATGCTTGGGGGCCAGAAAGGTGCACCTGGCTCCTCATTCAGGATTCCTGGCTCGGCCTGCCGTGCTTCCCGAGGTGTGGGAACATGGGCGTTCATTTGATGGTCTGAAATATAAAACTACAGCAAATCCATAAATATAGACTGAAGATGCATAAATACACAAAGCTCGTATTTAGAGGAAAGTTTTGTTTTTTTCTTCTTTTATTTTGACAATGTCTTCAGCAGCGTGTGAGTAACAGCGGATGTTTTAAGCCTTCAGATCTGACGTTTGACCTCTTGAATTTAAATTCAAGCTCCCAGGAGCTTCACCGGCTTCTCGGCTAAACAAATACAGTGAGCATTCAGCAGCCTCCTTCTCCTCTCCCTCCCATTCTTCTGCCCCCCATTGCGGAGCAGCGCGGGGTGTCCCAAAGCACCGCCCCTTCGGGGCGTAGCGCCCCCGCCCTGATGGAGCTCCTGAGGGAGAAGGAGGAGCGCATCCTGGCACTGGAGGCCGACATGACCAAATGGGAGCAGAAGTACCTGGAGGAGAGTGCCATGCGGCATTTCGCCATGGACGCGGCCGCCACCGCAGCAGCACAGAGGTAATGAGCCTCTGAGGCTGAACCGCGGACTTTGATCAAGTGTTCAGCAGCAGCAGCCCTTCCGAGATCCAAACCCGCAACCTTGGTGTGGGCTGCTCCGCAGGGACACAACCATCATCAACCACTCGCGTGATGGCAGTTACAGCGACAGCTCCCTGGAGGCCCGCATCTGGCAGGAGGAGGAGGAGATCCTGCAGGCCAACCGGCGCTGCCAGGACATGGAGCACAGGTACCGGTTCGGACGGGGCAGACTGGCCTGGGAGGGGGAGGTATGAGTGCATGGGGGTCACCCTTCTGCTCACTGCCTCTGCACAGGATCAAGAACCTCCACGCCCAGATCATCGAGAAGGACGCCATGATAAAAGTGCTACAGCAGCGCTCCCGCAAGGAGCACGGCAAGGCGGAGGCCACGCCCCTGCGGCCCGCACGCTCTGTGCCCTCCATCTCCGCGGCGACCAGCCTGCACCCACGCCAAGCCTCCCAGACGGGCACCGGCGTCCCGGAGGACAGGAAGGAGGGACGTGGGTGGAAGGGGAGTGCCAGTGAGTGGATGAAATCAGGTCATATTCAGGAGAGCCTTTAGTTAAATGGCTAAATAAATAATAATAAAGCATTAAAAACACAGCCCCATTTAACGACATTCAGCAGGGGCCCAGGGCCTTGCAGGAGGTCACCAAACACATCAGAAAATGGGTATGTTGGGGAATTTCGTTGCGGAAGCATCTCTCAGAGGATGGCCCAATGTCTCTGCAGATGCCCTTCTTGGAAAAGAGGCGATGGAGGCCCTCCCGCCCCCTGCGCCAACCCCCCCCACCACGTCCTCACTGCCAGCCACACCCCTGCTCTCCGCCCACTCGAAGACGGGCAGCCGGGATAGCTGCACACAGACGGAAAAGAGCCCTGAGACGCCCAGGGCTGCCTCTGTTGCAGGGCGCTCCCGTCTAGGCAACACCCCCAGTGGCAGTCCTGTCCTCCGCCATACCTTACCAAGGAGCAGGGCAGAGAGCGCAGGTAAGACGTGGGCACGGCTGACAGGTTCACCATTGTCTGTGCCTTTAGCGGGGGGGGCGGGGAGGTTCTGCATTGACATAACTTTATTGAGTCACTCATCCAATAAGAGAGTACGTTCAAAATACAGCATACCTTTGGTCAAATTATGACTATAACCATACTAGTATTTTTCATCATGGGATAATAATATTAGCGTTGAGAAACCTGAATTTGTAAGTTACATTAACCAGTCACTACTGCAGAGAGGTACTGCTACAGAAATATTACCCTTGTCCTCCCCCAGGACAGTGAGCCCAGCCTCAGTAATACAGCCATCAAAAATGTGACGCTACTTTATGCATTTTCTCTCAGTCTCCCACTGGCAGAGCTGAACGCGTCAAACAGTGTTCAGAGTAAAAACGAAGCGCTTTCATCTGAGCGTTGAGTTTGCCCTCGAGCCGTCTCTGTAGCCTCGCGTGAATGGTGTGGGCTTGAAGGGGATCTGACCCTGTGTTCTCTCTCTGCCCCACAGAGAGCACAAAGACCACAGACCTCAAACCCCCCAGCGGGGCAGGTCACAGGCCGGAGCTGCCAGACACAGAGGTGGTGGAAATTCTGATCTAAGCTGGTGGACTACCATGCAATATAAGGCACTTACAGCCTGCAAGGAGGGCAGGAGAAGAACAAGTGAGATGGGGGGGGGGGAGAGAGAGACAGACAGAGAGAGAGAGAGAGAGAGAGAGCAAGGAGGAGTATGCTTCCTGAGTCGGTTTTGGAACAGCACTGGAGGCTGGCCCCAATGGAATGGCTTCTGGAAAGTTCCATGGAAAGAGTCTCCCCTCCCGAGGACAGTAAGCAGTGTGGGAGGAAGAGGTGCATCTTAGGACAGTCATAAAACACTACTTGTTTTTGGCTCAGTGACGGCAGTCTTAAACGGTCCGGCCTGAGCCCCACCTCCGGGCGGGACGTCCTGCCTGTGGGTGGGGTGATGTACAGGCCACATGGGTTCATCATACAGTCCAAAACAGGAGTAAAAGCGGGTTCTTGTCTTTATGCCTTTTTCATGGGTGCTGGAGTGAACGTGAAGGTGCTGCTGTGAGCTGCTCAGAACACTGACACTGAACATCTGCCCCGGCACTCAAAAAGCCACTTCACTTTGGAGAGTGTGGGGTCTCAGATGTCTGTGGCTGAGAGCCAAAGATCAGGACAAAGGAGAGAGTCCAAGGTCACTGTTTGCCAATCGCACAACCTCAGTCTCACCCTCCCCCGTTACTGTCGGTCCGTCCATCCCATCTGTCAGATGTATATATTTCTGTGTGAGGATCTTGTTCCCCATCTGGGGCCCGTATCATGAAGTAGGATTTCTTGCATAGCTGGATAACTTTGGTGAACGAAGATAAAATCCATTTAAACTCGAGTACCTTAAATCCAAGAAGTTATCTAGGTAATCAACAAATCTCATGTCCTGATACAGGCCCCTGGTCTCTCCGTTCCTGCTGGAGTCACTGGAGGAGAAACAAAGAAGCTTGGCATGTTTATGGACCCCCCCCATGGCTGGGGGGTCGGGGTCAGTGTTACATGGCTCCATTGGATAGAATAGGGCAGTTGGGGACATGAAAACGTTTCAGGCCCAACTTTAAAAATGTTTTATTTGTAATTTTTAAAATGCTGTTAATTTATCCCAAATAATAATGATCACCATTCAGGCTATCCCACAAACCAGACCAATGAGAGAACATGCTCATTGCATCCTGATCTTTGTTGTTGTGCAATACACAGACTAAGAGTTCCTGTTCATTTAAAGTTCACTGTTATTTTCTTACCTCGTGCTTTGTGATCAGTCTGTCATATCTATAGAATGAGTCTGAAAGAGTGGACAGGACAGAACTGCTGAATGCGGGTCTCCACACTGCTGCTCAGCAGTAAAACGCAGGCCTTATCTTAAAGAACTATTATTAATATTATTATTGATTATTATTATTATTTAAACTTTTAGCAGTGAGCAGACGACTACATGCAGAGCGGTGATTATTTTACTTCTCTGAACTGCAGCTTTGCATTCGTTTCTTGTCTCCATCCTTCTAGCATCCTGTCTTTCAGTTCATTCCAAGCAGCTGTGTGAGGATGTGATGTGGCGTCAGTGCCGTGGCCGCCGCCTGTAGCAGTGGGCTGTTCATACAGAGCTGTGTGGTGCTGTGAGTTTTATACATTATGGGTCAGGTTTTTGTTCCTAGCTGATGGTAATCAGTGATTTCCTGAACCAAAGAGATTCCTATTTTTGCTGCATAAGACCGTGCCTTTAATGTGTATAGTTTGGATTAAATGACACACTTTAGCATCCCCTCCATCACTGCCTCTCTTTTCCCCCCTTGTCAGTGTCAGTGCATTTCTGTAAACACAGCTTGTCACTCTGGTGTCTATGTGAATAGGGCCTGATGGAGGCTCACCTAACCCGAAACTCAGTCCCAACAACAGTCATAACCCCAAGCACAAGCCAGAGCAGAACCTGGTGGCCACCTTCATTAGCTGGCAACACTTCACTATGCGGGGGGAAAAATGTTGGAATCAGAGCCACACAGCTCTGATTCCCTTTATCTACCCTTTATTAACACGTAAGCTAACAAGCGTGTACCTTCAGCAGCTAGGACGTCTGAGCAGATGGGGTGAGGCCGCCTCCAGCCAGCTGAGCCCCCACACGGTGACAGGCACTGCATGACCTGGGGTCTCAAAAATGTGGGCCTTCAATTTACGGAGAAAAACAGCACTTCCCGGGGGGGCATGCCTTCTCCTTGTAAAGAAGTCTAAAATTCAGGCCTCAGCTGCAAGCAGAAGCCCCACCCCCCCAGGCTGCTATTAATAGGTTTAGGGTATCTGGGAGATTTCATTAGGAAAGTCCTGAATCACATTCCACTGACTGCCAGTGTTCAGATTATGCCTGGCATGAGTTCCTGTGCTTAGCCTCACCACCCCCAAAGAACATCCCCCCCGATTCCACTAGGGTCACCCCGCTACACCACACCTGTTTGTGCAAGTATAGGAATGCCCACATGTCAGGGGGGACAGTCACATGGCCAGGGTGTTTGCCTTGGTGGGGGTTGCCCCACCGGTCAGTTTGGCCTTCACTGCATACAGCATCAGTGAAGCCCCACAACTATCGAAGGTGGACTAGAGGGAGACAGCAGGCCTGTCAAGGTCCATAACAGCCCATCTCGTCTGCGCTGGTAATGACTTTGCGGGCTGTTCCGGCCCCCGTCGGGCATTATGACACGGGCTAATTTGAGCTCAGGCCCCTGCGAGCATAACGCCGCATGGCTTTCTCGTTTCCCCGTTCTCAGGACTCCCCCCCGCCCCCAGCGGCGGGTTGCACGGCTGACTGACTTCTCCTGAAGCTGGTAGATGTTAGCAGAGTTTATGAGGCGCCCAGACAGAAATGTAACAGGTATGCAGGTCCACAGGGTTGGAAGTGAACAGATACTGGCTTTACTGCGAACGGGGTCCGTTACGGATACCTGAAACACCCCCCTGCATTCCGGCCGCTTCAGCTTCCACATGAATCAAATTCTACCCTCATAGTTTCCACATTATGTCTTTGGAGCATCGATGGCTGGTGACACCTTACCCATCCTGGCGGGCAGCTCAGCCCCCCCATAAATGCAGAGGGGGGTTTACTGTCCTGTCCCGTCCCCTGCCCCCACCAGCTCCGTGGCCACGTGCCGTCTCTGTAAAAGCCGGGTGGCTGGGTCTTCTTCGGCTGGCCGAGTTATTTTTGGCGCATTAGTCAGTGCGGCGGCGTGATCGGCGGTGGCCGCAGTGCCGCGGGCCCTTTCCCGCCGCCAGCATGTTCCGCAGGCTTTGCATCTTCGCGGCGTGACTGTGAGGCAACGGGGACACGAGATGCCACCAGGAGCAGGACAACGCGAGGGGGACAGGTCCCGGTAAACAAGTGAATAAATAAACGCCCAGATGACGGGGACACCTCATGGCATCATGGGATTGCGAGAAGCAGGAATGGGATTGCGAGAAGCAGGAATGGGATTGTGAAACCTGCGAAACCAGCAAACTACAAACCACAGCCAGGATACACCCAACCTGCGTCACAGTGGGGCGGCTCCATCGAGAAGATCAATAATACAATGTCTTAACTCAGAACATGCAAGAACATGGCGCCCCCCTGGCAACCAACTGTCCTGTTACCATGGAGACAGCTCAGTGATGGCTGGGAAGACTGGATGGCGTCGGCAGGGGGCGTGACGCTTGGGATGAGGCTGCCTGTCTGTCCGCAGGATACTTGGATCGGTGTACTCGGCCGTAACTCTTCCTTCTGCGGTGTGACTGACTGCCTTTAATAATCTTGCAGATTACCAAGGCCCTTCAAACTAGTCATGTAAAACCAGTAATAACATGAGTTAACAGTAACCCTAACCGCACTATAGTATACCTAAAAAGTTGTTTTTCCCTTAATGAACTTGTTTACATGTGATTTACAAGCTTTTAAAGGTTTTTAACTTTTAGTCAAAAAATTTGGCAGGTGACAGGTGCTTAAACATACAATGCATAATCTGCCTTTTATGATAATCTGCCTTTTATGTGCCGATTTCACCCACATACCAAAATGCGTCCCAGAATCCTCAGCAACAGGCAGCGGGCCATAATGGCCGACAGGCATCAGCGACACGGTGCAGGATAGAGCACAGAGGTGATCCTAATACACCTGACAGGTCTAAAAAAAACACAGGCAAGGAGGATTTGGAAAGAGATGAATCAAGAATTAGAGCAATAAATGGGAAGTAAAGATTCTCTCCACATTATTACTGGTATGACTGTCCTTCAAACTGCATACTGGTTTGTTTTCAAATCACAGGGACTGAAGGCTTCTCCAATTCATGGTGTTTCCACACAGGCATAAACATACTAATTTGAGACAAAAAGCTCCATAAAAGTGCTCGTTGGGTATTTCAATTACAGATGAAGGCAGGCCACTGCAGGCAGCCATTTTTTTAACACCCACTACATTCCCATTCAGGGTCTTTCACAATAGCTCACAGAGGGTACTGACTAATGAACAGGACTAACTAATGAGCAAGTCACCCACCAGCTCTCACTATGAGAGGTTTTAACTCGTAAGACCTGTAGTCTGTGGACTGCAGTCATCATCCCATAATACACACACGCACTGCCTCTGACTGTCTTGTGTTATAAACTGTTACAACCTTGCTAATTATTTGAGTAACCACTCCCTTTGATCATGTGACCTGCACCTGGAATCACATGACCTACTACCGATCCCTTCAGAGCCTCAAACACAGTGACGATGTAGAGGCGCAGTTCCACGCACATCCTCTAAAATCAAATGGATATTTTCAAAATGAGTCGTTTCACGTGAAAATTGTCATCATGCAGATAAAGGTCAAAGGACAACTCGGGGTCACACACTGACATGACCCTTCAGGTAAGCCGGTCAGACTTATGGTCAACTGTAAGCCAAACACTCAGCCAGGTTTGTCGTTCCTGGGACCCTATAGTGTAATGAATATTTGTGGCCAACAGGGGACCCCTAAACCTTGGTCTGAGTGATGGTAAAGACTGCCGATGCACACAGCCGGTGTTAAGAGTTCCCTGTAGAGGCTTTAAGGTCTGCAAGCTTTGATGCGTTTTTTTTTCCCCTGTCTAGCTCCAGCTGAGCTCCATGAGTAACAGCTGTTATCTCGACTCCCGTGTCAGCGGGCTCCCACGGCTCACTCACCAGCTGGGGGGGAGCGTGGCGGACGGTGGGCACGGTGCCCCCTTCTGCTCGCATTCAGCGATTCAGCGGGTGAGAACTGACTCACAATGACAAACCGAAATCCAACCAGCACATCTCATAAGCGGCTGAGAATCAACAAAACCCCAATTTTATGGACTACTTCAAAGCTGAACTTGTTTAAAAGCCCCCAAGGCATCTCCTGTGCAGGTTTTCTGCCATTCGGAGGTCATCTGCTCATGAAATATCTTCTTGCTATACATCAAACATGGAGAAAACCACACAGCCTGGGAGACACACCCAAAAAACAGCAACCCCGTCCTGCTCGAACTGACCCACAGCGTGGGAGGCAATACGGGCCCTTTGCTTCAGAAGTCCTCCAGAAACAGCACCCCCTACATGCAGAACACTGTATGGCACACAGCTCGCGTGGTTTCTGATCTTCTGCAGAAGGTCCATCAAAACATCCAGTTGTGTAATTATCATGCAGTCAGGAATTTCCTCCTAGGGTCAATAACGTTTATCCGTAGAGGCTATGTGGTAACAAGCAGGGGGTGTATATGGAGAATTAGTGAGATGACAGAGCCCCCCCCCTCACACACACACACCCCCCCCCCTCAGCTTTATCTTCGGGGGGCAAAAGGAAAACAAATCAGCACTAATGGGGTTGGGACTTTCCCAAACTTCTACACTTATGGAATGCTGGCTTTGGGAGGATGCTGTGTGTGTGTACAAGCACATGCGCCACTGGCTTGTGGTCTCATGAGGCTTGAGGTCAGGAACCAATGGGAATTCCTCCTGCCTCTTCCACAGCTGTGGGAATAGATCCGCAGCCTGTTTCCCGGCGGTTGGGATGCAGGAGGGCCACTCCCATTTACAGAACACACCAACATGACGCAGGCGCGGACCATCCATCGTGCTCATGGCCAGCAGAGCCACCGAGGACCTGGGTGGGGCATAGAGATGAGACTTCAACCTCTGTTTATGGTTAAAAAGCCCTTCCCGTCTAAGTCTCCCCAAAAGTACCGTCCAAAGGCTTCAACAGAAGTCTGTTCATATCAAATACTGGTAATAAATCTACCTGCCAGGTTAATGAAAGATAAACTGGAAACGATAAACTTTATTGACCCTAGGAGGAAATTCTTGACTGCATGATAATTACACAACTGGAAAATTTTGATGGAGGACCTCACTAAGAAATGCAGAGCGAAGCATCTTCCAGGAACACAAGCTATGGCCAACAGCAGCTCAAGTTCTTAGTAACTCAGAGGTCTGCCTAGGTTGTCCATATGGAGGTCAGCTAACATGGTTCAGTGTCATGCATGCAGACCATCCATTTCTATGGGAAAAACCCTAATCCCAACAATGACCTTACCGCCTACCCAGCCCTGACCTTAACTAACCAAACTAAATACAAGACATTTTTTGTTTTTTTTATTGCAGTAACAGACTTTTATAAAAACTGAATTTCCCCTTGTGGGGACTGAAAATGGTCCCCACAACGTCAAAATAACAGGTTTTTATTACATAGTGGGGATATTTGGCTGCCACACTGTTATATATACACATATACACACACCCAGCAGTGCTTCATCGATCTGAACATCATTAGTCTGAAGGTCAGAGATCCCTTTAAAGCTAGACATATTTTTGGAGGGTTCCATAAACTATGAGGTTCATATGTTAAGTTGCTTCTCTAAACAGAAGCCCGGAGCTTGCAGAGAATACTCACAAGCAGAATATTGGAGCAGAATAACCCTATGCACCCTTAGAATGTCAGTTTGGCGTTTGTGCCTTTATACTGAAATGCAATGCAGTCAACTTGCTTAAACATACTGCAATTACAAGCTGGGAAAGTATATATGCTGTACCGTTACTTGAGTGATAGGAAAAATACTTATATTTTAACTTAAAGTGTTTTAATCCATCTGAAGCAGACATGTCCCTTATTGTCACAAATCTCCTTTGTGATTCCCCTGTAGGATTTACCAGGTAAAATAAGGAGTAAAAGAGTACTAACTGTACATCTGGCGAAGTTGCAATATTAATATCATAACCGTATTGTTAAATTAGCAATTTAAATATGGCAGTGTATTTATCTGTTGAAGTGAAACCCCGGCTTTAACACTACAAGGCCGGTGAAATTGCATTACGCGTGCGCTCTTTTCCTAAAGAGCGGCGTCTGCTGCCCTCTTGTGGTGCAATTTCAGATTAGCACCAAACGAGACTATTTTTATAATAGAACAGTTGAAAACAGGATTGAATGTAGTTGGGGGAAAAGCTACACGAACGAAACAAAAATCTCTACAGTACAGACTGCATGACATTCATTTAATTAGTAAAACCTCCATCTACTCTGAGACTCCGTATGGACAGCCGTAATGGCTGCAGCACAGGCCTGCATATTTTAAGTGAAGGTGATTAATCGTCATTGTTCACGCACTACCTGACATTGTGACATGGCAGGGGGCAGCTACGTGAGCGTCCGGGGAGCAGGGCTTGGGGACGGTATCTTGCTCAGGGTACCTCAGTGATACGGCGACTCGAACCGGCAATCTTTCGATTACGTGGATTACTACACCACCTGCCTGGCCCCACACTTAAACACTTTGTTTTGCAGTTGGGCATAATTCCTGAAGAAGACCGAGCAACACGGCGAATGCTGACCTCGAGGGCTTTCATACCGTGTCCGATCTTAAACCAACCGTGGGGGGTCCCAAGCTTCACCATCATCTTCATGTGGTCGCTTTGTGGGATTCCTTACCTTCGCCACTAGGTGGCAGCACCAACTTTATAGACTTTTTTTAAGTGACGCACGTTAACGGGCTCAAGTTGTTGCTGCCGTGTGATGTTGTACGCTGATGAATAATAGTATGAATCAGGCTCGGCTCCAGCTCTCGGTAACAGGGTGGGCCAGGAAGATTTTTGGGGGCCCATCATGTGCCACAGGCTGTATTGTGGCAACGAGCCAAGATGCACAAAGCATGATCTAATTCCACTGAAAATCCT
>JAODKM010000035.1:3128254-3151494 GCA_026780845.1 Petrocephalus sullivani | reverse complement strand
CCAATCTTTTTTCCCTTCTGCCCTCAGAACTTTTTTCTGTAAGTAAAACTCCCATGGGCGCATGCATTGTGCCAGGGAAAGTGCCCCCCCCCCCCCCCCCCTTCACAGGAGCAGGCGTCGTGGGTGTGCCAGTGTGAGGAGGGTGTGGTCCAGCGCCTGGAGCATGACTTCAAAGCCACGCTGCAGCAGCAGAGCTCCCTGGAGCAGTGGGCGGCCTGGCTGGACAGCGTGGTCACCCAGGTGCTGAAGCCTTATGAGGGCCGGCCCAGCTTCCCCAGGGCGGCTAGGCAGTTCCTGCTCAAGTGGTCTTTCTACAGGTGAGCACTGGCCCAGGCCGACCCCATTGGCTCCGCTATTAGTGAGACTTCTATCTGTTCTTTGGTCCACCAGCTGCAGAAGGTTTGCCGTTCAGCTCGCGTTTTGTGCAGGACGTCGCCTCACTGCTATAACGCCACTTCTGGCTGCACCCCCACTCACTGGATCTGAGTTTTTTGCCATTTCTGATTTGCTAATGAATGAGTATCTGTTTGCCACTCCTTTGTGTTTCTCTATACCCTGGTGCCTTTAGAGTAAACCCAGAGGCTTTTGATTAACTAATTATCCCCATTAGGCCAGGAGACTGGATCGCGGGGGGGGGTTCACAAATTGCAGAATTTTAGGTATTTGACTTCAACTAACGACCATCAGATTGCTGTGAGCTCTCTGAGAGTCTGCGCTGTGACGCTCCCTCCTAGTGCCTGTTTTTCCCGGTATGTACGCTATGTGTGCCTGGCTGGGCCCTGACTCCGCCCCTCCCTGTTGCTGTGCAGCTCCATGGTGATCCGCGACTTGACCCTGCGCAGTGCCGCCAGCTTCGGCTCCTTCCACCTCATCCGGCTGCTTTACGACGAGTACATGTTCTACCTGGTGGAGCACCGCGTCGCCCAGGCGACCGGCGAGACGGCCATCGGCATCATGGGAGAGGTGAGGGCGCGCCTGGGCGCCGCGTGGACCCGGTGACTCGCCCTAAAGTCATCCACTAATCGCCTGTCTTCTTGCCGTTGTGCAGTTCGCCGACCTCAGCACCATGTCACCTGCAAACATTGACAAAGGTGGGTAAAGACGACAGCAGCGGCCGTCCAATCAGAGCTTTCCTTACAACGCTACACACCTTTGTACAAAGACAGACGGACGGAGCGATTGGTCGCCCGGCCGCCTCGTCGGCGCCGAGGCCTGCATTTGTTCATCTCTCTGTGCTGGGTGTCGCTGCCCCCTCAGATGAGGTGAGCGAGATGGAGAGTGACCTGGAGGAGGACATGGAGGACTCCGGAGAGCCGCTGGCCAAGCGGGAGAAGGCAGAGACTGAGGTGATCCAGGTGCTCCAGGTGGGGGCGCTGGAGGACGGCGGCAGCGCCGTGGTGGGCGTGATCCAGCCCGACATGCTCAGCTCGCTGCCCCAGCCCCCGGTGGACCGGGCCGACCACATCCTGACGCCCGCTGGTGCCACCCCCACCATCCAGCACTGCAGTGCCACAGGGAACACCTATGCGTCCGTCTGAAGACCCCCGGCCCTGCGCCCTCCCCCCCCCCCCCCGCGTCTCCGTCTCTCTCTCTCTCTCTCTCTCTCTCACTCTGTTCTTGTCGGCTCCGCCCTCCGGAGCCGGAGAGGAGCGGTCGCCGTGTGACCCTGACTGTTTGGCAGAGGCCCTGCTGCAGGTCATGTGACCCACACACGCCCGTCATGGCTGCAGCCGACATTGGCTGGAGATAAACCAAAACCCAGAACCTGGCCGTCCGAACAGGGATCGGCCTGCGAGTGGGCCAGCTGAGTCTGGTGTCATATGACCCAAATGTCACGTGACGCTAGCATCACGTGATCATATGTATACATGTATATGTGTTTTGTGTGTGTGTGTGTGTGTGTGTGTGTGTGTGTTTGAGGGGAGTTGGGATGAAAAAGGGCTGTAGATTTTCAATGCCCCACTGTAGCCGTGGGGGGTGGGGTGAGGTGACCCAGGTGATGCTGCTCTGTTTGACTGCGGGGGGGTGGGGGGGTTTTGTGTGAGTTTGCTGATTGTTCCATCTGATGGCCAAGAACACAAATCCACGCCTGCAGTGCTCAGCCAGCAGTGTCATAAATCGCCCCCTTGGTTTCAGAAAAGGACGTGCTCTTATGTACCAAAGGTTAGTGTAGCAAACTACGGAGGAGAGAGCATCAGTCTGAGAGAACAGCCCGTGGCCTCATTCCCATTCTGCTATTCTGCTGTTTCTAACTTTCCTCATTTAGACTAAACTCTGTGTGTCTGCTTCCTTATTAATATGTGAAATGACTGCTGTACGGCTGTAGAATGTAACGAGACTGTCAGAAACACTGGAGATGTTCAGGTGGTTGTCCTGGACACCTGTTGCTATGGTGACTACAGTTGTCGCTGCTACTCCTGAGAGTGACGTTGTATTTTTTTTTTTTTTTTGGAGCCAGAAACCACTAAAAACTGTGGGTCTCTTTTCACTGTACTATGTCAACATTTTTATTTTGTCATCCATCATGTTTCTTCATTGCTGATCCCCCCCCACCCCCACCAATCCTGATTGGACCAAAAATAAGTGGAGCCAGGCAAAGGGAGGCCCCCAGTGGCCGTTGTGAGGACCCGCCTCCTCTTTGTTGTAGGTGCCAATTCGCCACGCAGAGCGAATGTCAGGGATCTTTGTACCTCGGCTGCATCACAGTGCCTTAACACAGCGGTGAGCTTTGCGTGTCGTGTCGTCTCTGACGCGGTGCGCCCCCCCCCCTCCCCAGAGCCCAGCGCGCGCCTTCCCATCCACGCGTCTGCGTTACCAAACGGCTGGATTTGTGCTCTGCCATCAGTCTGCTGGGCGCAAGGTCGGGGGGGGGCGTCCTTCCTTTGGTCATTTGTTTTGTCTGCTTCCTGCTTTCCCGCGTGGGGTGACTGCCGTTTCTGTGACGGGCCCCCTCCCACGGCCCGTGTCCGTCGGCGGCCCCCCGCTGCCGGGGCCCTGATGCCGTGACTCCGCGCCTCTGTCCGTCGTGTCCGTGTGAGTCCCAGTCCCAGTCCCAGTCCCAGTCCGTGTCCCGTGTCCGTGTGGGCAGGAGCAGCCGGACTCTTGTCTTGCCCCCCCCCCGTTACCCTCCCACCCCTTCCTCACACCACTGCTGCCGGCCCTGGGGCATGGTTGCTGAACCTGAGGCTCTCACACAGGACTCCGCACCCAACTTTCCTCTCTCTGTTTTTACAAGCAAACAGAATTCAAACCTCATCAACAATTCAATCTTCTTCTTATGTACAGTGGACCAAAAGTTTGATATTTTCTATTATATATATATACAGTATATATGATAATATCATATATATATATATATATATACACACACTCATAAATAATGGTAAAACAGTACATATACTGTTTTGGCTTTCATTGCTTTTCAATGCCCCATGGTCCCACTTCTGTCGCCCTCCTCTGATTGGCTAACTGTGAAAGGCTTTGGGCCCCGGGCCCTGACACCAGAGAGCCAAGGGTTTTTGCACGTCCGTTCCTGCACCAGGTGTGCCAAATCTGTCACAGGCAGCTGGCCAACACTAACACTGTCATACTGTCACTGTCACCCGAGAGGCCATTCTGTCACAAACACGGCGACGTCGACAGAAAGTGTACCTGTGTGGCGGCTGTCGCCGGCGGTGTGGCTGGTCCTGTGGTGCGGGAGTGGTGGCTCCACCCTGGCACTCACGGGCCGCGAGTGGCGAGTCAGGCCCCGGCTCACTCCCCGGCCAGCAGCCCTGGATGCACTGGAGACACGCTTTGTACTTGAACTGTTATCAATCGCTCTTATTTAACCGAAAACATCAGAAGATGTGTTTAAACTGATAAAGATGTGGGTACTTGTTGTTGCTTTAAGTACTACTGAATGGATTATTTACTACTTGCATTTAACTGTCGTTTCCTGAGAACTGTTTGCACCCAGAGAGTTGTGTTTAAGTAAACACTAAGGTTCTGTTCGTCCTGGAACTGTCTGTGGCTGTTCACAATGCCCTTTACCCATTTTACCATCTGCAAACATACAAGGGCCACACTAGAAGTACCTCTATTTACATATTAAATTACAATAGGATTAATTATAGTGATCATTTGTTTACTTCACCCAGTAATTCTTTTATCCTGAGAAAGAGGGTGTATTAGTTATACTAGTTGTCTTTAAATTTATTTCTTAATTTTGTACTAACCATATTTTATGAAAATCCAGGGCATTTTGGAATTCTTTTCTTTTTAAACATCACTGCTTCATTTAGGTGGATGTTGACTACCGCATCCCCCGTCAATCACCTACCCACTCTTCCACCAGCTAACTGTGTAGACTGCTGAAGGCCTATGTTCTATTGTGGTTTATATTGCAGTGGGAGTTTAGAATCTACAAAAAAAGATGCCGGGTTTGCCCTCCTATCCAGGGTACCACACGTCCGTCTGTCCATTGTAGGTAGTGTTTTATTTCCCTTTTTGGTGCCTGTTGATGTGAAGGTTGCCCTTTCTGTTAGAATTATCTTCTGCCGGAAGTGCAAGCAGTTCTCAGAGTGGTTGGTTTACTCAAAATTATATCTTGATTATGTGCATTAGAATCATGAAAGTGCTTTTTTTTTGCATGCATTTTTTGTGCTGCTAGAATCTGATTTGTCCTTATTTTCATCCGTTTTACTTGCTCTGGACAATGTGCCGGACAGTCCCTCGGGCGTCCACTGAAGGCAGTGCATCCTCCAGAGTCTTGCATGTCTGCACACTGAATTGAAGCCAATACACTGTTTAAGACATTGTTGTTTTTAATTGTGTATATATTTTTAATACCATAAAATGATCCTTTTTCGGTTTGGAGATTGTGATTGGTGGGTGAAAAACAAGGTCTTCTTATTTAGCATTTAGGCCAATGACTGTTCAAAAATCAGAATTCATTCAGGCCCCTTTTGAAATTCGGTGGCGTGGAGCACCATCTTTTATTTACTTTTTTTAAAGAGTGTCCAGGAGAAGCCCTTAATGTCCTGTTAGACATATCATGTTATCCCAGGCTACACCTTAGAATGGCCAGCAGGGGGCCGCGATTTGCCTCTATCTAGGCGACGAGGCAGTTACACTGAAAGAGACTCCAGTGCCTTTCACTCCAGTGACCTCCAGGACCAGAACAGGCCCAGCGCATCTGCTGCCTGGTGAGCCGTCCCATGCTCTTACTCTGTAGGCTAGCCTGTTGTTTTTTCAGACGTCACGGACACGTGCTTCTCTGCAAGCTGCCCGTACCGAGGCCGTTTCCAATTCCGAGCACTTCATTGACAATCTTTGTTGGAAGACTAGCTATTATTGGTCATGCTTCTGGTCTGTCATCCAAATCATTCTTAACATCTATGAAACTGAAGTTTACTTTGGTATCGAAAGGCATCACGTACCTCGCCAGGGGCTTGTTTGCCCATATGCAATTCGGCTTAGCAGTGGAGTCCAAACTCAGCATTTCAGATTAAACACCATACCTGAGAAGGGTTTCTCCTAAAAGTGATAAATGTTAAATTGCTGCTGATTAGACATGGGAGAGAAGTTAAGATTCTTTCGGGATACAAATCAGCCTCTGCATTCTTTGGCATCTTTTGGCGAAGCTACGTAACGGTGACGTCCAAAAAACACCATCCACCTGCACGCTGGCAAGGTGAAGTGCCTGGCTGTGCCGAGAGGTTTAAAAAAAACAAAAAAAAAAAAATAAAAACACTACAGTGCCACAAACGTGAGGAGGGCCGGTTCCGTAGGCTAGAGCGTAACTGGCCGCATGTCTCCGTGGAGCCTGCTGATCCACAGATATGGAGCACGCTATGGATGTCTTTAAAAAAAAAAAAGTTAGATTGTGTGAGCAGACGTAAGCTGGGATCTTGCTGATTATGAACTGCGTACTATCACTGTCATGGTTAATCTTTCCAAACGTTTTATTGTTTCGATATTGTTGGCAGAATGCAGTGTGGTTTTTGCTTTATTATTATTATTATTATGATTATGATTATTATTATTTCCTGATATATTTGAAGTGCCATTTGACAGTTGTCTTAGTGAGTGGTGGCCTGCTGTAGCGCATTCCGATGCAAGCACAAGCATTCTGGAACATTCTGGGGGGCGGGACTTCGCCGTTGTGCTAACCCCAGAGTCAGTCTGAGGTGTAAATATAAAGACAAATCGAAGTAATGTTATTTATTTACTGTTTTATTTTTTTCTTTTAAGAAATTCTTTTAGGTGGAATTTTAATTTTTATTATTCTAATTTTGTTTGGAAGAGTACATTGTGATTTTTCTCTTTTGGATTTGCATAATGTAATGTATTTTGTATATATATGTATCATTATGTGATTGTTTTCCCTCTTTTTTGTGTGATTCAAGTTACATTTTAGTATATTACATCTTCTAAAATTGGCAAGAGCTAACGGATAAATGTAAGGGTGATTTGTATTGTGTATTTTACATAGAAGATAACAAAAACATAACAAAAACAACTGGGAAGCTTTTATATTTATAAAGGTATATATTAACATTTAGTGTGTCGTTTATGAGGAAAAAGACATAGGAAATATTAAGGACACATGTAGTTTGTTTTTCTGAATATTTCAGACTTGAGCTCAGGCTAGCTTATTAGTGTTGTTTTCTTAAAATTTGTGGCTTGTCTTTCAAAATAAATAAACTTTTTTTTTCTGTTGAACTTTCTTTCGGAGTGTGCCCAGTCATCTGATCTGTTCTTTGTTTTATGGCTAAAATATCATTTTTACCCGTGCTTTACTCATTATAAGGATATCGCGCTAATCGCGGCAAGGCCTCTGTCCACAAGTGCCTAGAAGGTCATCAAGAGTTCCCATTCAAACTCACCAATCATACACCAACTGCTTCAGTCCACATCCATCTTCTGGCTCGTTCCGCTGACCATGTGTCTTTGCACTTCCTACCTGCAGTCCAATGGGGTATACTCTGGCTATCATTACACTTATGAGTAAGACTGTTAAAGGGTTACTTTTAGAGCTCTCTGCTCCGAAATCTGATTCCCTAAAACCAGATCCATGTCTCTCAGTAAGACAGTGTTCTAAAAGAATTCAGGCCCTCCAACGTCTTTAATATTTATGTATAGGTGTTGGGGGAATTTTATGTAACCGTTTTCTTGCACAGACGGGAAAAGGAAGTCGAACCCTAAGGGCATTAAATGCATTGTCCTGGAAAGCGGAAATTTTGTGTATCTGAGCAGAATTGCTAACGAGCCACACGATTGTAATCCCTACATCAGCAATTAACCATGGGGACAAAGGCACTGGCATGGTGCAGCATGTAGGTTAAGAAGGCCCAACAATCAATCAACAATCTTCTTGGACAGTCAATGACGTCATTCAACGAAGGCTATGGCCAAGGGTGGCTTTGCCCCGCCTCAACCTATCAGACACTATCAACCCACCTCAAGGGCTGGACTTCCTACATTTCCTTTATTTTTAAAGTGGTTTAAATAAAAGAGACACCCAACATCTTTAGCAGAATGTATACCACATGATACATTTTAAACTAATTTAAAAGCTGCTAATAGGATTACTAATTTCCCCCGTTTTCTTTATAAAGCGATTAAATGTTGTAACAGTGTAAAAATAGCTAGAAGTTATGGAATTTTGGAAATAAAAAATAAACTTTTTACGCAAATCAATACATTTAGCTGCTCTGGCATGGAGGGCTCCGTCTGTCGTTATTGTTAAAAATCGTTATTGTAAGAAGAACCGAGAAAAGGTTCACCTGAGCTGAATCTGTTCGGCGTGTTTGCCATATGGAGTCCCATCTCAGGCTAAGAGACCTTCATCAGACAGTACGGCGCCGATGCCTATAGTCCTGGGCCGGCAGACGCATCTGCCGCAGAGGCGCGTCGAGTGGGGTCCCGGGAGGGCCGGTGAGGCCCGCACTGCGCATGTCACAGGGCAAGCGCTCCGCCGGGGTGGGAAATTTAAAAAGGGTTCGGGAAGGAGGAGCGAAGCCAAAGCGCTGCGCGAAGCCGGCCGGTGTCAGCAGCGGAGACCCAGCCTGCCCCGAACAGGTAGCCGCTCCCTTTGTTTCTCTTACAGAATTCATCTTAGAACAAATACTCATTACGTTTCATTACGGCGTTATAATAAATTCGTCATGTCAAGTAAATTAAAAAGCCAGTCACTTATTTAATCTATTTTATAATCAAAATCAACATAGGCTTATACTATATATATTGCAAATGTCAACATTTCAATGCAGTTCGCATTTGCGGGCAAATATATTGTTGCATCTTATTGTCTTGCTTTGGAAGTTTACTTTCATTGATTCTTTACGTTCAGAGTGTAACGGTCAGCTGATCGGCTTATTCATGTAGAATGACGAGTTAGACCATTTTGCTTTATTAATTTGTATTATTTATTGAGCTCAGAGCTGGCGTTATTAGTGTTTTCGGGGGGCGTCGTTCTTCCATGCAGACCACAGGGTCTTATATCGCGAGCCCGCCTGTGTTTATACGCATAAGCAAGCGCTTGGCTGCTGGCTCATCCAGCTATTAGGGGAAGGAAATGCAATGTTTCCTTGTTGAAGCATGTTTGGTTATGAAGGATGGAAGTTGGGGCAAATAAGTATCACTAAGCCTGTAACTGGTTAAATATTACCTGTAATAATTTTCCTGCATTCGCCCATGTTTTATGGAGCCAACATTGGACATTTTAATTTGTGACTATTCTAAGCCGCCGGCTCCTTCTTATGCTTACGGGAAAGTGAGGAAGAATTTTTAATACGGTCAAAAGTTTGCTTGTTTGTTTATTTTCTTTTAAGATTTATCAGCAAGTCTTTATTTTGTTAAGTGACGTTCACCTCCAGACTGTATTCACCGGCAGCCCCGTCTCCCGTCATGCGGCACTGACCGCCGCCTGTATCGGGGGGAGGGGTGGGCCAGACTGCCGCCGTGCCGCCCCCCTCCCCACGCCTCCTCACATCACCGACCTACCGGGAGAGTCCCGGGCCAGGCCTGATACCGAAATATTAATCTGTCAGGGGCGGCCATTCGCCTTTATATTATAGGAATTATTTAGAAATGTGGCCAATAATCTCTGACCAATAATCGTATATTTAGATTGATCCTCTCTCTCTAAACTCTTCCTCAAGCACTTTCTCTACTGCTGGCACTCAGTGGCCGATTCTCCGCAAGTCCGGCGATGCATCGCATCCTGTCGTGTCGAATCGCACTGCATCGCAATAGGGGGGAATTGTACCGCAATAGTAGTTGCTTCATGTGTATCTTAAAAGTATCGGATGGTCGGCAATGCGTTGAGATGTGTATCGCATCGCCTCACATTCCTCACTGACACGTAAGCGCAGGACCTACAGTAACTGAACGTAACATAATATCAGTACTAATAAGGCATGTATTTTTAAATCCTTAGTTACAGAAGGTCTATATTTCAAAAGATCTTTTCATGAATCAGGAAATGATAGAAAGTGGAATCGCGCCCCAGCTGTCAGGGATCCCGGGGACTTCGGGACCGCACACGACACCCCAAGATTACAGGTGAGGCTGAAACGTCACCCCAAGCTGCTCTAACCGACTCTTCACGTATATAACCCTTTTTAGTGACTTCCTGTTCCTGTTCTTGAGATCTTTATCACATTTAATTAATTTAATTTAAGTCCACTTTATGCATATTCAGTAATCGAATAAACTGGGAAGTTAACCCAAGGCTAGAGGATTAAACAATAATGATGCTAAAATTTTTAATATTTGGCTTAATTTTGTTGGTTATTGGTATTTTTTAACATTTGTTTTAGAGCAGTGTTCCTATTGTAAACCGTCTGGAGCCCTACTGTTATTTGTTTGGGTACAATTATATAACTTAAAGTATGCGATCATTTCATTGAAATGCTTCATCCCGTCTCCTGCCAGTAGTGTGTGTGTGTGTTTCTGTTGGGGGGGGGGGGGGGGGGGGGGGTGGTGTTCCAGAGCACTAAATGAACTTATCTGGGTTTTTTTTAAATGGAATTTGCATACATATTTAAAGAAAAAAAATGTAATGACTACTGACCATTGAAAGTCTACACGCTGCTGAACGTCTTCATGTTCTTTGAGGACAGACAGATGAAGGCTGTAATAATTAGCATCTTAAAAAGGCCAGAATGGAACCATCCAGAACGGTTTGGTCCTCAGAGAAACGACAACGAGTTATACAGCTGTGGTTTCCCTACACGGTTAATACTGAAGAGAATATGTCAATTTCTAGGAACCAGCAAAACCAGTCTGTGACATATGGACACGGTTCCTCACTGCCAGCGGGTAATGCTCCGGGACACAGATACTAAGGAAACAAACGCTCTTTAAGTCCTGAAACTCAACAAATGTGCAAAAATCTTTGCAAATACGAATACTATATATATATGCACGCTTACCGACCGAGCTGAATTCTCCTAAGGGTTCATACTTTAGTACAGTATTTCTATTTGTAAAACTCTTATACAAAATAGAGGAGATTAATATTGCACTTAAGGAATTGTCCACTAAAGGTACACAGAGCTGGAAGATGAACTTCCTACCTCTTCTGCTCCCCTGAGCCCAATGTTGCCCACTCCATCCTGGGCCAAGGTGGCACACCCACCCTTCGGGCTAAGGAAGCGGAGGATTCTGGGATATGCAAGGATTTGCATCACTTCCTGGGTTCACTTTACTGAAACAACGGCACCACTAGGAATGACCAGTGGTGACATCATAGGAGAAAGCTGTCCCAGGTGACTAGAAGGTCACACGGTGTCATTTGGCCTATAAAAATGCTGGTGGGGGGGACTGAGGGGTTGAGAGGGAATCCCTCAATTTCAGGAATGGGACTGCAGTCCACATTGGTTTAACACTCTCAGGTCCGGTTCGGCTGACTGGAGCCACTTTACCCGCGTGGAGGGGAGCGCGTGAGGGGCTCACCTGGAGTGTGACCCGACCTGCTATTGTTACACTGACGGAACATATTTTTAAGCGAGGAGGAATCTGCAGGACGGCGGGTTACTTGGCGAGAGTGCCGGAACATTCCACGCACTCATCTCCCACTTTGCAGTGACTTTCACATTTTCAGAGCCCCGTCGTTACAATCGGCAGACGGACGCAGTCGCCGTCAGCGGTTCACATTCACCGATATTGCCCAGACTGATATCATGGAGATCCTCTTAAACATCCCTCGATGCGATGCATGAAAGAGGGCCACCAAGCCGGTGAAGCGGCGGCTACTTCCTCTGGTACTCTCTGGAACTCGGGAGGGGTACAGATCGAGCTTGGCTCAAATTGAGGCACAATATTGGTGCTAAGGTGAAGGGGAGAGCCAGGGGTGGGGGGGGGGAGTCATGGGGATATAGGCACAATCCCTTTCGTCTGCCAAAAGGAGGCCCAGCTGAGGAGCACCCCCTGGTGGCTGGAGGGCTCAGGTCAAGTAGCGGGTAATGGCACGCAGGGCATAGAGTAGCTCAGCCTGCATCCGTGCCTCCATAAGAAGGAGGTTGACGTGAACCTGAAAGAGTGAAAAAGAAAGTGTAACACACCCCACAGTTCCCCAGCGGGCAGGGTCACCGCGCATAGGCAATCATCCGGACTGAAACACTGGATACCGCCACCGACGCTCTGCGACCGACGGCTGACACGCCGAATGTGAATCACACACACGTACGCACCTTCTCGGAGTGACGGAACTGTCTCCAGTAGCTGTCGTACATGCGGCGGGTGGTCCGCTCTGGGTAGCAGGTCACCGTCTTGATGTAGACCTTCAGACTTCGCTCGAGCAGCTGGTTTACCTCCCCATAGTCGTAGTCGTCATACCTGGGGGTGGGGGTTTGTAATGAGAGGAGCAGAGCAACCCCCACCGCATGCAGAGTAACCAATGAGAATCAGTCTACTCAGGGGAGGAGCCCCGTCGCTATGGTGACCCATGTGATTTTACCAAGGGGTGCTCACCTCATGCCGTACATGCAGTGGACATAGTTGAATAGCGCCCTCCGCAGCATGGTGGTGTCCACGTCCTCATGGGTGGCCATGTTGTAGTATGTCAGGTTATAGACTGTGCAAAACCGCTTGTCGAGCAGAAGTCCGATGTCCGAGTAGAGCCGGTTGACTAGGGAGAAACCGTGCACCTCCCAGGAGAAGTCCTGCAGGGAAGACCTAAATGAGGACTTCTGGAACCGGCATGTTCCGAGGCCTGATCTTCCAGCTGTTTCCCACCTACCTGGGCCCGGAACGTGGGGGGGTTGTCCTCCCCATGCCTGGCAAAGTCCTGATAGCCAAAGGTCGCATCCTCTACGAAGCGGGACACTTGGGAGGTCGGGATCACCTCATCTTCAAAGCCTGTCGAGGGGAAGAGCCTGCAGTGAGCGGAACCACGGGAATGTGGCCTGGTCCGGCCAGTTAGAGACATGCCGCAGTCACACTCACACAGACACACGCATGCACAGACACACACACACAAATACACATACGCACACGCTGACGCTCCCCGCAGCCACACTGTTACACAACGCCAACCCCCCCGGGGAATGGGCTGTGGTAAAAGTGACTTTTGCAATCGCAGGTCTCCTGCGGTCAATGCCGGGGTTGCCTGGCAACGGCCCGGTCGCCCATCCATTTGTTTGCTCTGTGGTGCTGATGCCTAGCGGGCCGCGGAGACCCCGCTGAACTGCGACTGGAACTGCGCCGCTCGCTGCCTGAGACGCTTATCATTGACGTTGACCCCGTGGGATTTTCTTTCCCGGCTGACAGATCCGTCAACATGACATCAGGGACGGCAGCGGGACTTTGGACGGCCGCAGACTCGCGAGGCTGTCCCATGATGTCGCACGTGTGCACACAGCGCACTATATGATTCTCTCACCACCCACAGAGCAACTCATAGTCTTTGTAGGATTCGTGACCCGGCGTACCTGTGGAGCCCACCAGGAGGCTCTCCTTCTTCTCCTTCTCGAAGCGCGTGGCCATCTCCTCTTGCGACGCCTCCTCGTCCTCCCGGTCCTCCTGCAGCCGCTTCATGCGTTCCATCAGCGCCTCCAGTTCACTCACCGAGTCGATTGTCTACGGAGGGCATGAGCACTGCAGTCAGCCAGAGCGGCTAACACAAGGCAGGGCTGCGCCCCCGGATGACCCCGTACGACCCCAGATGACCCCGACGGGACACGTCGCGCTCACCCCGCCACCACTGCCCCCCTCGCCGAAGATAGCCTCCTCTGGGCTGCTGTCACTGTCCAAGTCACACACGCACTCATTGCTGACGCCGGCGTGCGCGAAGCCGTCCTCGGCCACGCCGTCACGCTCGGGGTTCACGCCGGAGCCGAGGACGAAGCTGGCAAGAGCGTGGAAGTGAGCGAGGAGCACGACAGCGTGCACGAGCTCGGCCAGGGACCAGCTGTTCTCGCCGGTTTTCACCAGTTTCTGGGAGACAGGGCGAGTGAGAAAGAGGGATGGAGGACAGAGAGTGAGCCGGAGCAGGGACAGAAAGACAGAAACCGTGACACAGCAGGTTAATATCTCATCAGTCAAACGAGATAATCAGAATCACGATAATTCAGGGTTCATTATAATTCAGTGTAAAGCAAATAAGTGTGTGACGGGGAGTGTTTGTGCGAGTGTAATTGCTACATTGTGGGGACTAGATTTCCCCACGTGATACAAACTTTTTACCCTGCGGGGACATTTTTTCACCTCAGTTTCTTAACTTAAATTTTTATAAAAAAACAAAAATAATAAAAATGCAGAAAGTCTTGTGTTTTCTTTGGTTACTTATGGTTAAGGTTATGGCTGGTAGGGGGTAAGGGTGTCATGATTGGGATTAGGGTTATGGCCAATAGAAATGAATGGAGAGTCCCCATAAAGATATGAATACATGGGCTGTGTGTGTGTATGAGACGCTCCCCACCTGTATGTGCTCCTTGGTAAGAAGCCAGGGCCGGTGTGCCAGGATCTTGTTGATGTCACTGAGGTTCCTCAGCCTCTGGGGGGCGTACTGGAGCCCCTTTAGCCACTCGACACATACACCCATCTGGTAGAACTCACGCGCGTGCATCTTCACCAGGAAGGAGCACTGATGGCGGGCCGCGGCCTGTGCAGAGTCAGAGACAGACTGGGTCAGAGCCGGGTCCAGGTCATTTTAGTATGCATGTGTGTATATGGACAGAAGTATTGGGACACGCCTCTTAGACACTGAATTCAGGTGTTTCATTCAGACCCATTGCCACAGGTGTATAAAATCAAGCCCCCAGCCATGCACTCAGGTTTACAAACATTTGTGAAAGAAAGGGTCGTTCTAAAAAGCTTGGTGAATTCAAGCTTGGTACTGTCATAGGATACCACCTTAGCAAAAAGTCTGCTAGATATTCCAAGGAAAACTATACGTGGTACTTCTACAAAGTGGAAGCATTTAGGGCTCAATTCAGTTCAATTAAAAAAAACTTTATTTGTCCCCGAGGGGCAATTAAGGAAAGCCACGAAGTAACAGAGCGGGTCGCCGAGTGCCGAAGCGCATAGTGCATAAAAGTCACCAACGCTCTGTTGACACAGTAACTGCAGAGCTCCAAACTTCCTCTGGCATTAACCCCAGCAGAAAAACTGTGCTGGGAGCTTCTTTGAATGGGCTTCCATGGCTGAGCAGCTGCATGCAAGCCTCACATCACCAAGCACAATGCCAAGCGGTGCTGTAAAGCACGCCACCACTGGACTCGGAAGCAGCCGAAACATGTTCTGTGGAGTGACTGATAGACAGGACCCCATCAAACACCTTTGGGATTAACTAGAAGGGTGGTCCAATACCTTAACCCATATAGAGTGTGTGTCATTATATAACCGTGCCTTTAACTCGCCTTTAATTATTCTTTGACAGTTAAAGGTGACGTCCCTGCCAGTTCCCTTTGACTGATCGCTGTGGCTTCCCTTTAAATAGCCACACTGTGGCACGCAGCAGCCCGAGGTGCTCACCAGGATGGCGATGTAGTGCCGGTAATGAAGGGGCAGAGGTCCATCCATGCGCAGCAGGTAGAACTGGCTCTCCAAGAAGGAGGCCAGATACTGAGGGTGCAGCCCCATCACCTGGGTCAGGTGGTCTACACGGCCGCTGGTGGAGAAGCCTTCGGCCAGGAGCATGATGGTGTTGCTCCCCATGGATAGGATCTGCGGGGGTGGGCAGTCCTTGCAGATTAACTAGTTTTTAGCGTGGGTGCTGGTTTTTGTATAAAATGCCCCCAGGCTGACAGCGTGCCCTTGGGGGAGGGTTATCAGCCTGTTTTTATGATGCTTTAAATAAGGATTAACTGCAGTCAGTGTCAATGGAAAATCCCCGGGGGGGGGTGAGATGTGTGTGTTACGAAAAATGAAACCCACAGCCTCGCTTCTGGGGGTGGGGGGTAAAATGGGCTCTGGGATTAATTAATTTGGCCTGGAATGTTTCAAGTTCTACAAGAATCCCAGGAGAAATTGTCGGGGGGGGGGGGGGAAATCAAACAATTTAGGGAGGGAGAGCACTGAACACCAGGATGTACGGCGGGGGGGAGCTCAGTTACGAGCCCCAGATAATGATGCATTGTGGGAAGGAGGAGGGGGGAGGAGTCTGACACCAACCTCATTTTCCGGAATGAAGGAGCTGGGCCCGCTGGTGTAGGGCCGAGGACGCTTCATGCCCTGCTCCTTTGGAGGAGAAGAGGGACAGGATGTCAGTCCACAATCTGATGCTTTTCTATGACCTGCCCCCGACACAGAAGCTTAATAGGCAATTTGACAGGAGCAGTCAGAAGGGAGGTTCCGGGTGGGCCTGAATGCCGTACCTTTTGGTGACAGCTGCTTATCAGCATTCAACTGGGGGGAGGAGATTTAAATCTCAGCAGTCCAGACTGTGACAATCCAACATAATCCAATCCATTACAGTCCAGTTCAAGCCAATCCAATACATTTCAATCTAATCCATTAGATTCCAATCCATAACATTATGTTCCAATCTATTCCATGGTGCATTTTGCAACTCAGTTGCCTGAAATGTGCCATAATGACATAATTCATGTTCTGTGGGCATCAGACCCAGCTGAGTGGCTAAACCTGGTATCACTGGACCGGTCTCGCTACCTGCTCCCCAGTACAGCTGCAACAGTCCTAGCGCCCTTAATCTCCTCCACTCCCCAACATGTGTAGCACCTGCATGGAGTCAACTATTCACATAACTGCAGGCCTATGGGGTCGCATCCATAGCCACACCCAGGTACGCGCAACCATGTGTTCAGTTCAGACCAGGTGGGGAAGCACTGGGAACCACAACACAACGAAACACCTCGGAATCCCGGTTGGCGACCTCCCAGACTGACACGCCGTCCAGGCCCACCCTCCGAAAATGGCCATCGATCTGCTGCAGCCAGGTGTTACATGGGCGTCCCCCGATCCTGCGAGCTGGACCACCCTCGAGGAATCGTGCTACATGGCCATAGTGCCATAATGGATGCTCCCTCGCAATGCAGGTAATGTGCCTCATTCAGGGTTCTCTGAGCAACCACAAGGATTGCCCAAGGATTTTAACCAAGGATTCTCCAAAGCAACAGTACCAAAGGAGTCCAGTCTTCGTCTCAGGTCACTGGATAGCGTCCATGTCTTGCAACCATACAGCAAAACAGGGAGCACCAGGACTCTAAAGACTTGGACCTTCGTCCTCCAACAAAGATATGGGGACCGCTACATACCCCTTTCCAGCGATCTCATGGCCCCCCATGCTCTTCCAGTCCATCTACTGCCTTCATAGAAAGAGTCACCAGAGACATGAATGCCACTATTGAGGTAAGAGAACCTCTCCACGTGGAAATTCTATTTGCAGACGGACACACAGCTGATTGGGCTGTGCCCAAGTGGTCATTATAGGATCTTGGCTTCTATCTCACAAATCCAGACACTCAGACTCCTTGTTCAGTTTCTCGAGAGCTCCGTTCAGAGCCTCCAATGACTCAGCAAAGATCACAGCATCATTGGCAAAGTCAAGATCAGTGAATCGTTCTTCACAAAACGATGCCCCACAGCTGCTGGACCTCACAACCCTGCTCAGCACCCAGTCCATACAAGCACCAAAGAGAGCAGGACCAAGAACACACCTCTGATGAACCCCAGAATCAACTGGGAAGAACATAAGAGGTTCTGCCTCCACTCTGCATAGTACTCAGTACCAGTGGACAGGTCACTTACAAGTAAAATCTAATGAAAATTTGTTTAGCAGATTATTTTATGCAAAGTCACATACATTTTTGAGCAAGCAGGGTCAGACAGTCCCTGGAGCAATTGGAGATTAGGAGCCATGCTCAGGGGCCCAGCAGTGACATCACTCTGCCTAGCTGGGGATTTCACTAGCGACCTTCTGATCACAGGGACAGCTGAGCCACAGACTGCTGCCAGGCGCCCCTTTCCCCTGCTTATCTGCCTGCTGGACGTCAGTCCCACTTCCTCCTGTTTTCTTTGGCTGCTTGTGGCTTTTTCCACAAATGGCAGGTGACAGCATCTGAATCTCCCTCCTAACCCAATCCATCACCCCTTACCGAGACTTCAAAGCAAATATCCAATTACACAGAGCAGAACATGGCTGGGGATGTGATATCACTAAGCACAAGACACCCTACAGGCGGAGTAACCCGAGGCCCCTCCCATAGAAGGTTGCTGGTTCAAACTCCACACTAATCGCCGTTCTGAAAAGAGTACATCGCTGGTCAACCAACAGGTAACACCATTAGTAAAACAAATTAGGGCTGCAGCTATTATTTTAGTAATCGAGTATTCTATCGATTATTCCATCGGTTAATCGAATAATAAATATGATTTTTTTATTATATATAAATAATATATAATGAAATGGGGACCTAAGCCTCGATAGCTGCCAAGTTACCTTAGGTCATAAATATTAATTATGATAATTAACAGCTATGCTGCGCACATATAAAAACTTTAAAATATTATTTAGTATATTAATGACAGAAATGTATTTTTTATCTGCTATTTTACTGTTATTCTATCTTGTGAATGTTTGGAACTATCCACAGTCTTCATGACTCAAAATTTGCCGAAAAATTCTAAGCACTACCCGGTCTGTACAGCCTCGTCACTACCCGATCCGTACAGCTTCGCCACTCTTTCTACCGCTCTGCTGCACGTAATACAGCGTAAGCTCACTGTGCGACAGTAATAATCACGGTGATCACTGAGCAGTACATAGTCCTGTGGATTAACGAAGCATCGAAGCAAAGAATTTGCACGGAGGATTTTTTGTAATCCAGTTATTCAAAATTACTCGAATTGTTGCAGCCCTAAAACAAATCCTTCCCAATCAGAATGAAACCAAAATTTCCTAGTATAAAAATGCAGGTAAACAAAGAATATTTAATGATTTACAGAGCAAAAGATCTCTCTGCATACAAACTATCCTGCCAGCAGAGAAAACTGTGGTAATGGGGAGTGATCAAAATATACACAGGAAGGCCTGCCGACTTTGGTCAGCAGGCCGGAGTGAGATTTTCAATTCGAGACAAGTCTACACGTACATTTACATGTATGTAAGCGTTTCACTGCCTTGTAAATACTCTGTAGGGTTTGCCAACTAGCCCAACGCTTTTGGGGTAGCTCATTTTAGGCTTATAATAGAATAATATAGATTTGCCGTAAGATTTCTTGCGTTAGCACGAGGGCCAGAAAGCGCGAGTTGGCAACCCTGCAGATGTAAATTATATGACATCAAGAAAAAGTTTGGCTGAATAAGATTCATCTTCACTGAAGTATCTGCACTATGCAATGACCGATGAACTCCTGTTTTAAAGCGCCTTCTCTATTTATTGCAAGTCACGCTGGACTGTACCACATAATAAACCACTGCAGCCCTACACCAGTGTGAAGCAAGGGCGGGGCCTACGTGGTCACATGACCCACCCAGTCACATGACCAGCTTGGCCATTCCCACCTTCAGCAGACAGGGGTAAAGTGGAGACATCCGTTTATGAAACATGGGCCTATTCTCACACTTTCCTTTTTTAACCAGAAGCATCGATACTCCCAGGAATTGTTTTTTTTCTGTCAGACAGTTTGTGTGGCGCCCCGCCCCCAAAAACATCACCTCTGGCCGACAAGGGGCCGGAGAAAACACAGCAGAGAGGCGAAAGGTCAGACTGGGTCGATGGATTTTGTTTCTCCAAACAGATGCCCAGGACCCAGAATCTAATCTCCTCCAAAACAAAGTTGCTTAAAGAACCCCAGGGCGTAGAAACAGGCTATGTGCCCCCCCCCCCCCCCCCCAGCCATTTGCCATCCTGCAGACATTTACAACCTCTGAAAAAATTCTGCCCCCATTCCCTGATTGGTGCCTCTGTCCTGGACAGGATGCGTAGAGAAGTTTATGATTCCCTAAAGATTAGTAGGTTTCGGGTTGCAGTCAGATTATGTTTGTTTACGCTTCTCTGCCCATCCACAGATAAAGGCACCAAATATGCAGAAATCTCCCAAGCGGCTCCACCAGCAGAGAGAGGATGGTGAACGGGGTCAGCTGACAGCAAAGAGCACAAACCGCTGTTTCCAGAGGACCAGCTTCACCCCGTCGGCAAAGCAGCAGTAGATGGGACCCGCCGTGGGGGGCGATGACGGCACGGATGGAGAGGCATTTAAGGAGCAAAGGTCATGACGAATATTAGCACAGCGCCCGCAGAGCAAACGGGCAGGCAGGCAGGGTGGCGTGCAGGCCCCCGAAATGGGCCCGCCCCTACGACATCAAACCCACTGACAGTTGACAAGTTGAACTCCAGCCTGTCGACAGAGGAGAACGTGGGAGAGAAAGAAAAGGAATGGAAGCAGCGCGTTAAGGAGGAAAGCGTAAAAAACATCCGGAAGGTTCCAGTCTGGCTGCGACTCGAGATCTCGCAGTGCACAACGGGCGAGTCTGCAATCTGTCACCTCCACAGCCCCCCCTTCCCAAGAAAAAAGGAACCACTGCACCCACTCCCCCAGATCCTCAAGCTGTCCACTATATGGCGGATGGCCTAGGCAGAGCTAGTGTTAGCTGGAGCTGCAACTAAGGGTAGGGAGTCCAACAAAAGCCACACAGATATCTACAGACAGCATCCAAGGCAGAAGAGCAGCTCGGTTTAATGAACGAACATTAAATCATTAACTTTAGTACTTATTTAAATTTTAAAAGAGGTCTGTAAAGGATTTGGGGGATGGGACCCATCGTTTGAAACGGGAGACAGAGATGTAACTCAAAGTTGATGAGGCGTGATATCTTAGCTAGAAAACAAGCCTGGGCATGTTACAAAGCGTGTGGATGGTCTGACCACAAGGGCCTGCTGTAGAGCTGAAGATCTTTGCCCGAACCCGTTGGGTTCGGTTACAGTTTCTATCATTTTACTTGGGCTTGGGCCTAGCTTTTAAGGCCCAATTACAGCTCTAGCCTGCAGGACAGTTCCTCTGATACACCCCTGTGAGGTTGGAGCTAGGGCTGCAACAATTCATCGAATAACTCAAATAACTGGATTACAAAAAATCCTCGATGCAAATTCTTTGCTTCGATGCTTCGTTTAATCCACAGGACTATGTACTGCACAGTGATTACTTGGGAGTCACGGAAACGCTGAATACTTCTAAACAATTGACATTCATGGCATAGAATCACGGTCATTTCCATTGCTTACCAAGCACATTTAATACATTAGCCGTCATTAATATACTAAATATTTAGTTTTTATATGTGCGCAGCATTAGCTGTTAGTGGTCATCATAATAATAGTTATGACCGAAGGTAGCTTAGCAGCTATCGAGGCTAACGTCCCCATTTCACTGATTCACGGTCAGTTACTACTGATGCACGGTTACATTACATGTTAAGTTGTTCTGGTTATCAGTGGCTTCATAATTACAGTCAGTTGCACTCCTACCACGTTAATACAGCTGATTAAAATATCAGTTTACAGCTCGGGTCACATGGGTCAATGAGAATTTACTACCAAATTTGTGGCAAAATAGCTTAAATTATTTTGTGGTCTTTTATTTGCCAAAAAATACAGCGTTGCAGTAAAGTGTCTGTATCATTATGTGCGTTTTTTAAGTACTGCATTTGCAAACAGCGCTCGAAAAAAAGGTACTTTTTTCCCAGGTTATTTTATCTCCCTCATGTTGAATTACTTAAAATACCATCATTATGGTATGCAGTTTAACCATTAAAACCAATGAGTTGTTAATTTTAAGAGACCTGTCTTTTTTCTCTTTTGAATTGTTACTATTGCAACTTAATAAGACAAAAGTATTTCCTATCTGGTTACTCGATTAAAATCGATGAAATAATCAATAGAATACTTGATTACTAAAATAATCTATAGCTGCAGCCCTAGCTGGAGCCTCCATCCTGCTTTCAGAGGCCTGGAAGATGCCCCAGCAGGTCAGCTCAACCTGTCAGCCTCCCATGGATCCTCAGCCCCAGAGAATCAGAAACGAGCATCCAGTACTGTGCCCATGTCACTCAGAACCAGGCCGGCCCAGTGCGGATGTATGGGCTGAGTCTCTAGGGCCGCCCCAGAAATCTGTCGTCATTGGTGACATGGTGCAGGAATATGAAGATGTGTCAGATGCTGAACAGCCACAAAGAGAACCCCCAAGACTCAAGAGGGAGGCGGAGATAGGGAAAGTGCCCCCCCAGCCAGACCCGACCAAAGTTCACATTCCAAGCAGTCTTACAGACAATAATAGCCCCCCCATCTGTGACACGTCTTTCCTACTTAAATCAACAGGTAAGTCAATTATTTCACCGGAAATCTATGCTGCTTCCAATAACGACAGTCTGTTCTGATCAGGTTTGCCGATTTCGATCCGTCACATGTTAGAAAACCAGGACTAGGGTCCAATCAGGGCATCTAGTTGTATCTCATACCCATTACGATGCTAGACCACCCTCCCCCTGCATCGCAACAATGTGCTTATGCACATTATCCCCTCCAGGGCGGCGCCCTCACACCGTGCCACCACCGTGGCCTCTGTATGGTAGCAACACCCCCCCACTCAACACTACAAAACAAGATCCCCCTAAATGTCCCTTTTCATATACTAGACAATCATGCAAAATTTGCAACAATTTACCCCTCCCTGGGTTGGGCAGTTTTAGTCAGGCACCGTCACCCCACCCCCTGCTGTGAGGCCCCTCCTCCAAAGGAGGGGCAGTTCCAGCAAATGCCCCAACCCCCACAGCATTACAGTACTGGGCAAAAGTCTTAGGCAGTCAAAGATAATAATGTTTAAATTACCTTCATGCTAGTGTAACTTGATGATATTATGTCAAAGTGTGTCAGCTTAACCATTTCAAAACCTCTCCTAAACCCCCCCCCCCCAGTATCTGCAGTTACCATACAATACATTGATGCATTTCTTTGACTCAACCACTAGCAGTTTGGATGAACAACACCTCATTTAACTAACTAAGTGAGAATGGCTGAGGAGAGATTTGGCAACCAAGCAGCCAAACAGCAAGATATCAGCAACTTTCTGGAGAACAGGAGAAATTCCTTTCAGTTTTCATTGCATTACTTTTAACTTGCATATGCTCTAATGTTATATAGAGTTTTTGTTCTGAGCAAATATTCTTGCCACCCAGATACATAGCTTTAAACATTTCCTTTGAGTGCCTAAGACTTTTGCACAGTACCGTACCTACTGAGGAAACACAGGCAAACACAGGCAAACACAGTGGCCGGTGCTTCAGCCTCAGACCGTAGCAAACGCAATTCTGGGAGTCGATTTTCCCTTGCTGTGAAGTGTTGCTGTGTTACGCTGGCCTTGAAAGCACCCAGGTACATGCTGGGAAATCGCACAAGCCATTCAGACCAGTGCACAAACACGGTGCCGTCCTGGCGAGCCTGCCGTCGTGCTTCCGCACAGGGGCATCTGCGGGTCTGCATCCTCGCCCAGCCGGACACCGCCCTCCGGCACACCCCGCTGACCTGCCCCACAGTTCCTTCGTGGTTTTCCCGTTCTGCTCGAGCAGCACGGCGGGAACAGGAAGCCAGACGGCCCGCATTGAATCGGCAACTCGAGTCCATGCTCCGTTTGCAGCCTGGCAGTGAGTCAACGCGAGGACTACAGACAGACAATGGAAGCCTTACAAAGAGAGGCGGGGGGGGGGGGGGTAAAAAAGGAAAACGCCCAAAGAAAAATCAAAAAGGAAAAGAAAAAAACAACAAAAAAAGCCACCGGGGGCCACAACCCCAACA
>JAODKM010000035.1:3115693-3128154 GCA_026780845.1 Petrocephalus sullivani | reverse complement strand
CCGCAGCAGCACGGGGGGGGGGGGGGGGGGAGGAAGGAAAGGGAAGAAAAAAAAAGAGAAGAGGGAACCAAAAGAGAGGGGGGGGGGGGGGGGGGGGGTAAAAATGTAAACTGTCCAGAGCAAATTAAAAAAAGAAAAGAAAAAAACAACATAAAAAGCTTTCAGGGGCCACAATCTTCTCATTTTACCACCCCTGTGGGGAGGACAGGCTGACCCCCCCCAATCTTCACACTCGAGATATAACAGGAATTATGAGGGGACGTCCCACAGGCTGCAGGAAACCGCAAGGAGTTAATGCTCCTCTCCTGCATCTGGACTCACAGCAGAACCCCTCTCAGAGGCCCAGCACTCAGGGCGAGGCGCACTGTCCCAATCGCATCGAGGAATCCAGAGGCAGCATGGACGCAGGCGGCCCGTTACAGGACAGCACCGAAGTGCTCCGCAGATCCCATCTGAGCCCATCTCTGTGTCCCCTTTTTCGGACCACCCTGGGCTTTTTCCCCCTTCTCAGTTCAGTAGGATGTGACAAATTTGAGCTTGTCCTGGACGCACACTAGAAGTACACCTCCTGGGCCGAGATCGAGGAGCGGGCTGACCAGCAATCCTCCACCAGCAGCCAATAGCCAGAGCAGGAGAACATGTCACACACACCAGCACCACAAACAGGGCATGTTACACTACACTTCGGAGCTCTTAAGGAACATTAAGGAATGTTCAGCCATGAACAAATCATTATATGTTATGAATGAAAGTATTTCCTGATGACTTTACACAGCCCTGAGCAGGGCCCCCAGTTGAGGAGGGGAGGGGGGGTCTAGCAGCTCCCTCATACCACAGTGAGCGGATGAGGAGGAAGTTTGGAAAGAACCGGGGAATGGGCCAGGAGCATGCTTCTGGCCGGCCAGCACAAAAGCCATGTATCAAACCCAACGCCGACCGGCCGTGCTCAATCTGCTGTGCTTGGAGGGCCAGTCCGGAGCAGATCGCGGCCCCCGGGCATGAGGAGGCCGTCCCGAAACTAAGTGGGTCATGTGTGCAGCGGGTGAGTAATGGCAGCTAAAAATAACCCGAGAGGCTCTCTCCCTGGCGCACTTTCCCCAGCTCATTCACACCATTACCCTTCCCCGCTTCACGCTTCACGGCTGCGGGGCCCTAACCCCAGCCCGAATGCCGCTCCGCAGCGCCCCTAGAAGTTTTCAGAAGCACTGAAATGCATTGAAAATACCCAGCCCCCCCCCAAAAAAATAAATATATATATATAGAATTATAGAATTTAACATACAGGGTCGGTGCAGCACAAATCAGTGCGAAAGGGGTTGGGGGGTGCTGGCAGCGGATCATTCTAATCCCTGGACCGTCACCGGTACCGCAATCCTTACGAAATAACGGGCCTTCGCTTTTATTACACTAAAATTAGACGGCTGTCTGGTGAGCGCTTCCATATTCCGAGAGACGGCAAAGGGAGAGACGGACACTGCGCTGCACGGCAGTATTACGGTAACTCGTGTCCAAGACGCAAAGCAGCGTTTCATACCCATCGCAAGTGCAAAACTGCAAAACGCCATCAAACAAGTTCCGCTGTACCGACGGGGACGCTACTCTGTTATTGCAGAAGCGGATTAAGAAGAGGCAATATGTGCAATATATCTGCAAAGCGCAAAGCTGCCCGGAGCAGCGCGACTGGGACACCACACGTTTAGTGGAGAATCTGGAGGACTCGGACAGTAGTACAGGGGGAAAGCGGTCGGAGATCGGAGTGCAAAGCTGAGCCGAGGACGGTACCTTTTTCCTGATCACTTTCTGACAGTTGTTACAGATGAGATACTGGCCGGCGCCGGGATGGGAATCGGCGCCCACGTTCATCTTGGAAGCTGGCGAGCTGCTTGTTCTCAGGCGCAAAGGGACATTTTCCTGTAGGGGCCCGAGGAATCAGCCTCAGCTCCGGCGATGGGGCGGTCCGGCAGGCTGTCCAGAGCAAGGCCAGAGGCTGCCGATTGTCCGAGCTCCTTCCCCTACGCCCTGGCTCCCCATACAGAAGCACTTCTCGGGCTGCGACTTTCCAACTTTAGCCGGAGCGCAGACTGGCGGCCAATCAGGGGACGGGGGTGTGTCCGACACGGCCACGCCCACCCGTTTATGCCTTACCCCTGTCCATAACTTCAATGGTCTCCCAGTTTCTTTGGTATAAAAAAAAATGCCCCTTTCCCCATCAGAAAGTCAAATTTGTCACCAAAACGGACTGTCTACGATCATTTATGTTTATTAGAAAGAACGCTTTGTAGCATTAGAACATGATTCCATCTTTAATCAGTTAATCCAGCCAAAAGTTCATTTCTTAGAGCTATTCAATATGCAAGTTAACCGATTAAGCCACTGATCGACAACCCGAACAAAGTTTTTCTTTAAAAATAAAGAGTTATTTTTAAAACTCTTTATTGTCGCTGACAGCTATTAGCAGATCCTTAAAACATATGTAATGACGTGCAGCGTCATGTCTGATCCTCCTTGTCTCTGTAATAGCCGAAGGAATATAAAAATTGGGTATTCTTAAGCGTTTATTGTATGTTTGCGTAATGCTCGATAAGCCAAGCGCAGCTCATTTTTATTAGATATGAGGTAGTTTAACTCTATATGTTTTTATTGGATATTTGCATCAATTTCTGTCTTGTGAAAGGACATACGTGCATAGCGACACACACACACACACACACACACAGCCGTGTCCTGCCCGCGTACAGTTGACGAGAGGAAGGGGAACCAGGTTCGAGCGCGCCAGAGGTCAGCCTTCAATCTTCCTCCACTGGGCGTGAGCCAGCCAGCCATCCGTCAGGGAAGGCAGCCTGTGTGCCGATGCTCAGAACCAAGACACCAACCCCTGGCACCCCCATCCCCGGAGAAACATTCGCTAACGGGGCGACGCATATGTTGTGTTCCTACAGGTGCATGCAATTCATCTTGCTACATGTTAATGATCCAGGTGGTACACATTACATAGAACAAACCAGCAACACATGAATGACAAGACACCAGTAAAGCCAGCCAACACAGTTAATCACCCGAGGAAAGTTCAGGAGCTGAATCAGCAGCTGCCAGTATAATGCTGGTATTAAAGGTCTCTCTATGCAGACGTACCATCTGCCATTACTTGTTATAATTAGGTTAAGGAAAATAACTAAGTTATGAAAGCTTCTCCCGACAAAGGGAAAAGCAGTGTTTGTAAAAGTCTATCTCAAAAGGTGTGACTAGATAAGATAAATATGATTTTAAAAGTCATGCATCAAAGACCACTCTGTTTAAAAACAAACAGTGAATATCAGTGCCGTTCTCATCTACAGTCAGGCAACAGTGTATAGTTAAACAGCAAACTGAAAAACAACATTTCAGGGACTCCGGAGTTTTTTCACCCAGCAACAACGTGATGTCAGCAGAAAGAACGTGCGACCAATCACAGCGTCTGCTGCACAGGAGTGAGGTCACACGGCAGTATCCTAGCAATGGCCAAATGTCTGTCAAACCTGAAGGTGCTGTGCACTTCCTCTGAGCTATCGGGACAGACTGCGCGTATCCTGAGAACCAGAGCGCGTTCATGCAGGACGCCCCACGACCTGCGATTAACAGGAAATAATAATGCACTTCAGCCTTATAAAATAACTTCTTTATTTTCAGCAAGTATCAAAACTGACTGTAATTGCATTTAAGCTGAAGAAAAAACATATGGCACAATGCTTGAAATCACCAAAACACAGAACAGCTCTAAATCTGAGCTGCGGCATGCAGCTCAAACAGACACCTGCATGCAACAGAGCAAATCTGTTGCAAAAGTGCTGTCCAAACTTTGCGAAGCTCTCAGCTGGGCTTTTCCCACTTTTAACAGTAAAAACGAAGGGAACGGTGATGGTGGGTAGAGGGCAGGGTGAGGAGCTGTACAATGAGACGCTGTTTGGCGAGGTCTGCCATCTCTCCCACTGGGACATTGATGGATTTTCTAAACTCAGCATGTATCAGAACAATAGTGAATCTAGTAGGTTGTGAAAGAATTTCATAACACAATTAAATTAATGAGCTTCCCAGAGGTTTAAGAAAACATCTATTCATGCAGAGTTCTGCTCTCAGATTTTCCCCCCTGCATCTCTCCCAGGATCTCTCTCTTTCTCTCTCTCTCTCCGCCAACTCTCTCTGTCACCTTCTCTTACGCCCACGGATCATCAAAGACCTCTGTGACGCCATGTGTCCAGCTCTCGCCTCGTGGATGGCCGCCTCGGATAGCCTCATTCACGCTAACAGGTGCAGACGCATCCACTCCATGTGTTAATTATTATCCATCTAGACGCTAGTTACGCTGAACAAAATTGAGATCATGGCCCAGATAATCACTCTGCTGTGAGAGCCATTTTGCCATGTGTGACTCACACTTAGGTCTGGTATCATGAATATCAGCTCTATGAAATAATTAGGTTACTATCTTATTTTTTCACCACTTCTCCTTCAGTGCAATAAACTTGACCAATAGAAAAAAAGGAGCAGAGGACAGACTCCACCCCCTTTCCCCCTGACTAGGATGAGCAGTTAGTCATGGATGGGTGGATGGGTGGATAGATGGACTGATGGACAGATGGGTGGGAATTGCAGCTCTGTGAGTGATCAAATACAAAAGGGACTTTGTGCTGTAAGACGTGGGCCCTGCTTTTAGATAGATACTGTCACAGACCACACGTGGGCTGAAGCTCATGCAAATCACCTCTGGAATCTCTACAAATTAATATCAGAAGCTGGAGGAAGCAGGAGTAAGTTCGTCGGCCCTCAGAAGCAGATGACCCCCCAGACTAAACTGACAGATGAAACACACTGGACTTGTGTAGCTAATATCTCTGTTTCCTGTGGATGTTTTCCCGTGCCAGAATTCCTTGGTCCTCACTGATTATTGATGCCACTTCCTATATGGTTCAAGATCCAGGATTGGAGAGCCTAATATCCTGTGCACAGTCAGTTCACTGTGTAGTGCAATTGTTTATTGTGCACACTATAATAAACTGTTGAAACTTAAATTACCCCTGTTTCTTGTTTCCAGGTCCTGGCATTCTTAACCTGCAGAACATTTCTTTCTGTAGAGTTATATTGTTATTGCTGTGATTATATCTTCCCTGTAGACACATCATGTACTCACAGTTTTTACGGGTTTATGGCTGTGTTTACAGAACATTGGGTATTAGCTACAGGTCGCTCTTTCAGCTATGGCAGACACCTGTAGTTGGTGACGTTGTAACATCCAGAGGTGGTTCATGTCAGCTCTCAGCACCTCAGTCTTGACATGGTCCTTTTGTGAGCACCTCTGGTCATTTGCAGTGTCATTTCACACCTGCCTGGGTGAAATGGGCATCACTTACAGACACACGTGGCATTATGGGTATTAGAAGCAAGTAACGCACCATTGCTATGATGCAGATTGATAGATGCCGATAAACGAGGCCTGTGTTTTAATTAAATATCAAGCAGATCTTCGATGTGGACAATCCATAGCTCCTCATTCCTCCCTCGCAGCCCCTGTAGAGGCTGGACCTCACCAGGACGAGCTTGAGGAGGTGGTGCTGATTGGTGGCCAGTTAAGACCCCAGCCCCCCAAACTCCATTTCAAAGGCACGCTGGGGAGTCCGGTCTAGGCTAGATGATACCCCCCAGACCCTCTTACCAGAGTTACACTTACAAACCAAATTCAATGGGTGTGTCTTGTTACAGGCCCCTTACTGTCAGCTTAAACACTCCCCACCACACCCACAGGCCATGCTCTACTTTAAAATTGGACAATACATGCAGAGTAATATACGCAGTTTAAGAAGAACCATTTCCTGTATTTGAGATGTGTGTTGCTGTGATTATCTTTTCGAGGCTCACATGCCACCCCGTCGTTGGGCTGGTGAAGTCAGTGGATCCCTCGGGTACACACTGGGTCAGCTGCTGCTGGGGACGGTGCACAGGTAGGCATGAGCGTTGGTAGCGCGAGGTAGAACATTCATGAAGACAGAGACGCAGGCATGCACATGCCGAGCACAAGGAATTAAATATCCCCACCCACCTACCCAACCAGCCAGCTAGCCAGCTTGGGGGTGCTGAATCCGTGAGCTTGGTCCCAGCCTGCAGTGCCTCGAGTGGCGGATCCCTGCACCTACGCATCATGACACTGCAAAAAAAAAAAATCTTCCTTTATTTAGCTGCTTTCCTGATGCCTTCACAAGTCGATTATAGCAGCCCAGACTCCTGTGCAGGCTTGAGTAAACCCCGAGGAAAGTGAAGACTTCATCCCCACGCTCTGTACACACACTTCCAGAATTCACTCCCCAAAAAACAAACATCCATCATTAAGCCGCTGATGGAGAAGTCAGCTGAGGTGCTGTTTGTCTTCTCCGAATGAATGCAGGGAACAAATAAGCTGAGTGTGGGATTATCTTGATTGATGGTTCGCTTCATTTTACGGATGAGCTCTCTGGCTCACGTAGCTTTGCGTGTCCTGGATTCTCTGCCATCCCCTTTGGCTTCAGAACATCACGGAAGGACAGTCCATTTGTCTAATTTAATCTGTCGTGCAATACCTGGTCCTCTGCCTTTTGAGGCTTTTTGTGGGAGTGGCTCTCCAGTACCAGGAAATGTACCCTCTCCTCACCGCCAGGCCAGCGAGCCGCAACTGGTGACCGTCTCTCGCCCTGCAGGAAAGCCATGCCTAGGCATGCCCTGCTGTTTTCACTAAAACCCACCCCAACCACCACCACCACCATCAGCAGATAGTATCTCTAGTGCGGGCAGGAGTGGCTGCCCCCAATGTGCACAGAGGTTTCTGATTCCAGTATGCGTGGGGGTGGCTGAGTTGTTTTTCTGCGATGGCGGCTCCTGCCCGCAAGCTTCATGTGAACACACTGGGAAAACACGGCAGAGCGACTGTGGCCTGGACGAAGTCACTGGAGGAGGGAGGAGAGAGGGAGAGGGAGAGGGGGGCGGGCGAGAGAGATGCTGTGCTCCTCAGCTTCGAGCCTGCTGCTCTGACGGCTGTCAGCTTCTCTCCTCCAAAAGAAAAAAGCTATAGAAACAGCGCAGGAATACAGGACTCCACATCCGTTCCAGGCAGCAGCCCCTCTGCACACATGGCTCCTCAGTGTGACTTCAGAACGAGCATGCCGACTGTAAGGGATGCAGCTGTAATTGTATCGGTGAAATGGACAGGATTATGCAACAGCCGGCCCGTGTCTTACTGTGCAGCCAGTGATTTTTTTGTCTTTTTCATTCTGCTGAAAGGGAAGTAGATGCAGGTTTGAAAAAACTAAATCAGCCATATATCTCTGACTACGTTTCCGGCCTGGAGGAGTGCACTAGCCAACAGGGAAGCAGGAGGCCAGCTAGGTTAACGCATGGCTGGATGTGTGCTGCTACCCCGAAGACCTGCCAAGGATCACTGTCGACTAAAGAACCCAACCTGAATTTTTCCTGGAAGACGTCCAGGTGCTTTCAAACTATGTATCATTTGAAGCTGCCATGGATTTGGTGGTTGACACAAAATGTTTCCCAAGTCGGACACATCTTATTTTAGGACTAAGCTAAATTCCTGGTCTAGATAAGGGTGTGGGTCTCACATGGATTTTCTAGGGAGGGAGGAATCTATGGGAGGCAGTTTGGTCAGTTATAGGACAATCAGTACTGCATTTCGGTTTAGGAACATCTTCATAGCAGGGCAAACACTTAGGTCTCCACAAAACCAGAAAGTGGAAGGAAACTTATTGTCAAAGGGTTCCGTTTGTTGGATATTAGACACTTTCAGAGCTTTTGTGTGCGATTAAGATCAGCTCTAGTGCTCTGAAAAAAAAACAAGGCTGACATCAGACTGTCTGGTATGAAAAAACATGATTTTATAGGCAGGTCAAAGTTTCACTATGTAATTAAACGGCCCACGCTCCTTTGCTCAGCTCTGTCATATCACACTTGGAGATCTTGCTCATATAATAAAACCAGGACAGCCTTTGGCTCCTACTCACAACAGCCAATGAACAGTCTGTTTGAACACACGTGACTGGCTGAAGCCGCATTCCTATTGGTGGACGGCGGCAGACGTTTCAGTTGTTTCCAGGCTACTTTAAAGTGATTATGTTAGCCACCACTTCACATCTGCTGTTACTCTTTTGACAAACACAATCTCACAATCATGGGGTTATGGGAAAAGCTCATTTCTTTGTCTTCCTGGTTGTACTTTTGACTGGTTGGATTTTGACATCAATCAGCACTGAAATGATCCAGACTGATTCCACAACTATCAAATCAGGGCACGGGTTATGACAGTGAAGGACTTTTCTGGAAAGTGAACACAGTCCGCATGTCCAACAAACAGACTTTTATGACGCTTCCGTTCAGATATAAACTGAGTCAAGAAGCCCCAGCTGACTCCACGCCATCATCACAATCTCCAAAGGATTTGTATGGTCAAGCTATCAGCCGGATTCAGGACACAGGAACACTGACAGATGCCAAGCTTTTCTCATGCAAAATACTACAAATAACACCCCCCCCCCCCAAAAAAAGCAGCAGATTGGATAAACATTGTACAGTGTTAACACTGCCCGAGCCGGACACTTTCTTAAACATGATGTGTGTGGCCTCTTCTCCCTGCCTATCGCTCGCCCCCCCCAAACAGAACAAAGACTGTTTGTGTGTGTTTGAGTGGGGGAGGGGGTTATGGTGTTCAGAAAGGGCACCGATCCAGGGGCTGCCACCCTTTTCCCCTCATTCTGCTGCCCAACCTCAGGAAGAACCTCGACTCCTAAGTCTGTACCATTTCCGTGGGGGGGGGCTGTTCCATTCCAAAGGGGGGGGGGCTGACACTGTCATGCTGTGAGCTTGTTACGGCTTCTTATGCCAATGTGCTGACGACCAAACGACGCCCACTCAGGATCTCTGCACACACAGGGCGACTGACTTCCAGGTGGAGATTTTCCTTTCACTGGGGTTTTCCATCCAGAAGTGCGCCATGCCAGAAGGCCTGCATCTCATTTCAAACCTTCACACGGGAATGGGGGGGGCGGTGATGCGTGCAGCTGAGCCCCATTTTACGAAACCTTCCGGTCTGTCCTTCCTTACCTCGACCTGGCCGTCTCTGGATGGAGGCCCTGGAGATGACAGCAAGATCTGCCCCAGCTGTTCTTCAACAGGTGTCTCCTAAACAGGGTAGTGGGTGGGTGATGCCCCCATTCCCAGCACAGGCCAAATGCCACCGGTCAGTTAATGTGTGCCACTTGGAGAACTTCCACCTTCACCTTCAACTGAACACTTATGTAGAGGAGATGTGAGTGGTCCAAATGCTCTGAGAGACACAGAATAGACTTTTATATGCCTGTACAGGGCAAGGAGAAGCTGACGGCTGAAGAATGGGGGAGAAGAAGCCGCCACAGCAGGGAGCGATCAGCTGACCCCCCCATTCAGAGGCCCACACGGCCCCTCCCGCCCATGGTCTACTTGTTACTGGTCCAGCTAGATGGGACCCACTGCCAGCTGGGGCCTCGAGGAGAACTAGCCATCGCTGGAATGCAGCTCATGACTTGGAGGCAGTCACCCCGAGAGCCAGGCCCAGGGCGCCAGGGGGCCAAATACAGACAGGACTGTTTAGCGGTGAATAGCTCATTTCACTACATACTGCCTCAGACACTGACATTTCGACCTGGTACAGTGAATCCAAAGGATTTAATCAATGAAACTGTGATGAAAACTCCCAGGCAGCTAGCAATTGAAAAAGAAAGTTCATTTAAAAGAGGCATCATTAAATTCTAATGGACATTAAATTCCCATCAAATACAATGGTTTTAAATCATTAACAGCTTTGGGGGGACCGGGAGACATTATTACCTCGCAGGCCGCGTTTACCCCCTACTGCCGGGGGTGTTGCCCTAACCCCCCCACTGCCATGTTCCCATCTTTTAATACACGACGCAGAGGCAGCTGGTCATAACCAGGATGTTTTCACAAAATACTGATCATGTTCATATTCCATAACCATCTATTCCAGACCCCACATCCGAAAGGTGACAAATCTGGGGCGAGTAACATTCAGAGGCAGGAGGGAGTGAACACAGAGCTGGGCTTTGTCACCTTCTGAAAAACATTAAAGCTTCACCTTCACGAAGAGAAGAGGGAGTCCATAAACAAGAAGACATCAGAAGGCCTCACCTCACACTAAACACCTGACGGCAGTGATTGGCAGATTAGTGATGCCAAAAATGACTCAACGGGGCAGAGCCGGCATCCCGTGCCTGTCACTCTAAGACCTGGTCTAACTCCTCTTCATCCTCTGTGTGTGTACAGTTTTTCCTATGCGGGATCTCACAAGTATAGCAAATCCTCAAGAAAACATGACTAGTGTTTATTTTTCCTGCCCTCACTGCTTCAAATTACATTTCATAAAAATCTGTGAATGCAAATCAAAAAAGTAAAAATGGCAAACTTGGTTACTTATGGTTAAGGTTAGGGTTGGGTAGGGGTTAAGGCTGTTGTGGCTGGGATTAAGAAAGGACTATCCTTACTAGGACAGGAGTACAAACGTGTGTCTGCATGGTGTGAGAAAGACACTCCCTATGTGTGTGTGTGCCATTTGACGGGTGTATGTTGTAGGTGACAGAGGAACCCTAACCCAAACCCTACCCCTCCCCAGGTACAGACACCAACACAGAGGTGCATTTCCCCAACTGTAGCATGACAGCAAATGCTACTTAACGTTGCACGAATTGCAAACAAAAATATGGACATAACCAAGTTTGCATATTGCGAGGGTTCAGTGCAGCGCTGTTATGTGGAAAAACCAGAAGTGAGCAAGTAAAGGCATAAAAATATCAGCGGTCATGAGGTAAGTATCACTTCCTTGTTGTGGTCTTGAGTAGCGCAGAGCCGACTCCTGACTGGCTGAGGCCTGGTGCTCCCAGTGTGTTTGGATAGGTAGGGCCCAGGCTCTGAAAACTGCAGCTGTGTGCTCTAGCCTATCCTTATCCCATGCTCCACCTAGGCTCCACCCCCTTCCTTGTTTGTGCGATTAACCCTAACCCTCCAGCTCTCTGTGACCTCTGGCAGAGTGGGCACAGCAGTACAGCTCAAGTTCCTCGCGGCTGACCTAAGCAGACTCCCATTCCTCGGTTCCCGAAGGTGGACGGGTCTTCCTGAGGATGCCTCCTGCCCCAATGAGATCCAGAACTTCCGTATCTGCTCCGGTTTCCATGACCTGTTCCCCGGAGGATGGGAAACAATAACTTTGATAAAAGACATGTGGCTCTCAGACAAAGCATAGCTCGCCTGGTGCTGGACCTAACAAAGAAATATATATACAAGACCAGTTCATTCAGGTACAAAGCTGAAAGGTCCAGCTGCTGCAGTGACTGGAGAAGGCAGCTTCAGTGGTTGAGGGCTCACAGGGTCTTGGAAGAGTGGAATTCAGTGAGGAGGAGGCCAAAGCTTTGATTGGAGGAGGGAAGTCAGGCCCTGAGGATTCTGTGTTTAATTTGAGAGGAGGAATAATCCACGTTCTTGACTGTCACAGTGTAGAACAGTGATTCCAAGCCAGTCCTCGGGCATCTGCAGACAGTCCACATTTTTGCTCCTCCCTAGCTCCTGGTAGAGCAAAAACATAGACTGTCTATGGGACCCCCGAGCACCGGATTGGGAAACACTGGATTCCCTGGATTCAGAGGGTTTGATTCCAGGAAGGGATATTCACGTTTCATCACCAAAAACTGAATCCCACAGACGGGTACTGGAGGCTGTGCCCTGGTGGGCCCAAGTCCTCTGTAGCTAATCTGTGGCATCGTCACAGTTCTCCCATACCCATATGTACCATTTAAAACTTGACACAGAAGGGTTTCAATGCTCTGCAGTCATTCTTTGCTGCATGCTATGTTGGGCACCAGAGTCAGGGCACAGTGGCATGCTGTCACTGAAACGCACACACGCACAGGAAGGCAGATCCGTGCACAGGATCTGACAGTGGGCGTTTCCTTTCTGGAAAAATCCTCTGAACGCCATACAAACACGCAAGCAACGGGAGGAAGTGGCACTTCCATGGAATTCGGCGAAGAGGATAGATGGATTGACGGGCTCATTTGTGGAGCACAGGTGCAAATGGCTTGTTTACATTAAAACGTTTTTTTTTCTCAAAATCTGAACAAAGAAAATGGATCTACAGGCCAAGCAAAACAATTTAATAAATATACTGGTATTTTAGAACTTGAATTTGCATGGAAAATGCTTTTTAGGCTCAGCATTTCATTCACCTGCATCTAAATCATTTCATCTCATCATTTTATTCATGTTCATTTAATTTAATTTCACTAGAATCCACTGCACTGCCCCCCCCCCCCCCCTCCCCCCCTCCCCCCCCCCCCCCCCCCCCCCCCCCCCCCCCCCCCCCCCCCCCCCCCACCCCCCCACCCACTCTTCTCCCCACTCCCCCC
>JAODKM010000035.1:3076955-3101013 GCA_026780845.1 Petrocephalus sullivani | reverse complement strand
GCCACAAAGATGCGAGCGCTAATAAAACTACAACAACTTCTATTGATTAAAGGGCGCAGCCATCTTGAATTCTGATGACGGGGTTGTGTCAATGCCTCCCAGGTCACGACTTGAAATTCCCACTTTGGAGGGTGTTCCAGTTGCAACTTCCGGTCGTGAACGCGTGATTTACGAGTTACGAGTACAACTAGAAAGCACCATAAGACTCGGCTGTTTTCATTTTTTTTTATTCATTAACACATCGTGTCGTCATCCTGAAACCATCAAATGCTTGGTGGTGCGGGAAGATGGCTACAGTCCAGGGCGTGAAATGATAAATTCAGGCTTTGGGTTTTTTGTTTGCTTTTTACCCAGAAGCCCCTGCAGCATCATTCCCATCCTCAGCCTCATTACAGACTGTGCCTTGGAGATGTGCCCTTTGTGGCAGGGACGGTAAGGCCTCTGTGCTGTCATTAAGAGCTTTTTGGCTAACGACCTTTAGGCTGGATTCTCAGTCCTCTTCTCCGCCTCTTTCCAGTCGACGGGTACGAGCCACTCTGTTCGCGCCAACGTCCAGCACGTGCTGCACCTCATGAAGCAGCACAACCGGCAACTGTGCAACGACCGCGTGCTCAGCGACACGCCATTGGCCAGGAGGCCGTCCCAGGTCAACGGGAGGAAGTCTGCCACCTGTCACTCAAGCAGTGGCTCCGCCTCTTCCTCCTCCTCTTCCTGTAGCGAGGAGCTCTCGGAGCTGCTGCTGGCCTTGCAGGATGAGTTTGGCCAGATGAGCTTGTGAGTTATCTGCATAGAGGGGTGGAATCCTTCCTGTATTTGGATCGACGTTTGACCTGACTGGATTGGGGGGGGGGGGCACTGTTTGATAGCGAGCACCGGGAGCTGGTGAAGCAGATCCAGGATGCTCGGTCCGACCGGCTGCGGCAGGACCTGGAGAGGGAGCTGGAGGGCTTGGTGAAGAAGATGGAGAGCAAGGGGGAGCAGATCGGGAAGGTACGACAGCACCAGGCACAGGTGAGGCTCAGAACCTCAGCGTGGAGGGGCGGTGCTGCCCCAGAACGGGAGGTATTTAACCTCCAAACAGTACAACGAGCGGATTCAACCCCTTGCAGGTGGCAAAACTGCGGAAGGAGACGAGGGGCGGGCGCAGGCGGGACAGCGAGGTCAGGGTGACCACCACGGTGAAGACACGGGGCCGGGCCGCCGGCGTGGTCAGAGTGAAACCGGGAGACCGCAGCAGGGACAGTCTGCAGCTGCTAAGGGACATGCAGAGTCTGCAGACATCACTGCGGAGGGAGCAGATCAGCTGGGACCACTGAGGGGTGGTGGGCTGTGAACGAGCATTAGGACATGACCTCGGCTCTGTTTACATTCCTGCAGGGTGTGGCTATTTTCTGCCCACTCACAGTGGCAGCAAGATCAGAGTGGCGGGGGGGGTGGTGTGTGTGTGTGTGTGTGTGTGTTTTTTTTTTTAGCTGCTGAGAAATCCAGGGGTTCAGTGAATTTTAATAGTGAGTGTGCTCTGGGGATGTCCCCCAGAAGAGAAATACAAGCTTGTGCTTTTAACATGCCTTATTGTCAACATCAGCTGAATTTCCATATGTTTACTTTTGCATAATTGCTATGAAAACCATACCAATAAATATTTATTTTTTATGACATGCCTCTGAGCAGATGATTCATTGGGGAACAATGGCACAAATTTTTATGCGATTCGTTACGTTTCTGGCCCGAAAACATGCCGGTAAGCTGTAAGGTAACCAGTTGGTCAACACGCATCACTAAAGCAGTATTTTTACAGGTGAGTTTTATTTGTCAGAGAAATATTACTTTAAAAACTGGTCCAATTTGGAGACCTTCACATCAGCCTTTAAACCTGCGTAAAACTTTCAATGAAGTCCTCTAAGGGAAGAAAGACCTAGTTATTAAGCAAGAACCATTTCGGATAAACATGAGCACATTGTTTTTGACAGTCTTGCCCGATAATAAAGCAATAAAATATTAGGGGTACCTTACAGGCAAATTAGTGCAGTGGTGAGTATAAAACTGGGCTCATTATGCCACTTTGTGGTCAAGAAGAGCAGTACAACCTAAAGCCTACGGCGCAGCTGAGCCGCTAATGTGCAGACAGGCTGCTGCTGCTAGTGAGAGATGCCCGCGTTTAGTAAATGGTTACCAATAACGACCTAGTACCGCGAATACACATTAGCAATATGCAAAGTTGCCAGGGGAGCTGACAAAGGGTTAATACAACGGCCGGGGGGATCTGGAGTGAGTTTTGATAAGTAACGGGCATCAGCATAAAAAGCAGGGGGGTGTGCCGGCTGGGGGGGCTCCCCAATAAGATCCTTGATGCAAGCTTATAGGATAATATGCTTATTAGGTGGGAGGAGGCTTACATGCACAGTGTGACACCCCTAAATAGTCAGGTCCTCCACCGGCAGTGGAAAGGCCAGCCTTGATGGCCTGTTCCACGTGACGCTGCACGTGCTTTATGGTCTACCCGATGAGGAGACATTATCTAATGCCACGGACAGAGCCGGTGGGCCTCAGCCCACTGTGACCACCCCCTTCTGTGCTCATCCACAAAGGTCCTTCACTGTGGCTTCCGTCACTAATGCAAGATTATATACTTCAGTATATTACAGTCTACGTGTATATAGATCATTTTTCAAATCAAGTATATGTATAATGAAGAAGGAGGGGCCGTGATCCCCATCTCCTCTTGGAGGTATTTGGAGGCAGCAGGTAGAATTAGTGGTGGGCGGGGCTGAGCCATGGAGGGGCGGAGCCAAGGGCCTACCTGGGCTCTGGGCTACAGCTCCAACACCACGATGGCATACGGCACATGAGGACAGCTAAGCCCAGAGCACAGAGCCCCCCCCCCCCCCGCATTTCCTGCCCACCCTTGTCCATCACACGAAGGTCTGTACTGGCGAGCCTGCAGGAGAGCCCGCCTTCTCGGGGGCGGCGGCTGCCGCACGATTGGCCACTTCACGACGGAGTTCCTCCACCTTCCTCTGCAGCTCTGCCCGCCTGGCAAGCAGCTCCCTGTAATGTTGGTGCAGTGGCTCCTGGACAGAAGGGCAGAGTAATAACCAGCCAATCACAGCCCAGACATATAGTGGTTAAAAAAAAAATAATTAACTTCTGCCTGAGAGCGACGCCATTGGCCAGGAGACTGTCCCAGGCCAACAGGAGGAAGTTTGAATTGCACTTCCACTTGATGTATGAGGGGTTCTTCCCGCAGAAGAAACAAGCAGTTAGGACAGAAACAAGAAGTAGGCTAGCTGGCACCTCCCATTAACCCTACATGAGTGTGAGTGTTTGTGTGCTTATGTGTGCCCTGCGATGGGCTGGCATCCTCTCCAGGAGGAGCCCCAGCCTTGTGCCCTGTGCTGTCTGGGATAGGCTCCAGGGTTCTATGATCCAGTATAAGAAATTGGAAGATGGACAGATGGATGGATGGAACAACAAATACTGAGAATTCATGACATGCCACATGGAGTCCATACCTGGGGCCTCATGCGGGGGTTCCAGCGGATGTAGTACCCCACCCAGAGCTCTAGGTGGCGCATGCTGACCACAGGGTACAGTACATGGTTGGTGTAGTCGACATACATGGGGTTTGTAAACTCCTCAGGCTGACTGTTGATGTAGGACCAAAGGGAGACAGTCCTTTTCGGCAGATCCTGGCAAAAAGGTCACAAGGGACGCTAAATGATGATGTTTCCATTGTACAGCGACGATCAGCATGGGGGGGTGGGGGCTTCCCTACCTCTTCCAGCCTCTGCTGTTCACTGTTGCACAGGAAGGTCCCAAACAGGCAGCTGTACAGGTGATCCAGGATGGTGATCAGGAAGTACTCATTGAACTCGAATGCTGCAGGGAACTATGGGAAACAAGGATGAACGTCAGTATGGTGAGATGGACGGGGGGGGTGGTCTTGGGGCCCCCTACGTGCATGATGACTGTCAACCAGAACAATCTGCCTAACCTCAAAATGTTAAACGCAGGGAGGGTGAGACGTCAACGGTATCCAGGCAACTGGGGACACTGATGCCTGAAACAATGCAAGCCTGATATCCCTACCCATGAATGGAATTCTGGGAGGGCGTGGCCAACACAGGCTCCACCCACCTGCCGCGTCATCTGCCACACGCAGTCCATGAACTGCAGGAAGACGGGCGAGCGGTCGGCGTCCGTGTGGTTCCTGTCCCCGTGTCCGATTCTCTGCGGGATGCCAGGAGAAGCAGGACAGACAGTGAGACGGCTGCGGCAGCTTTCACAACCTCACCGGCAGCACAACGAGGCCCCCGGAGGCCGGGCCGCGTACCAGCTGGAACCTGTGTCCGAAGCTGAGCCACTCCTTCTCCACGAGTGCCTGGAAGCCCCTCAGCGTGCGGTAGAAGCCGTCCAGCATGAGCATGGACAGCGAGGTCAGCTGAGCCGTGCGGTCCCAGCCATCGCTACAGTGCACCACCACCGACGTCTTCCCCGACTCAACCTTGTCTGCGATGCGCAGCGCCCCCGCCAGGATCAGCTGGGGAAAAGGTTACGGGGGATATGAGAGAGATTTATATTTAGCACAAGGCTCTACTTGTCAAGCTAGAGGGGCAGGTTGGTGAATAATCACGACTACAAAAAGCTGTTTGTTTTTCTTACCCAAATAAATGTTTGATCTCTCTCCTCCCACTTCTCATTCTCCTCCCCTCACCTTTATGTGCTCCAGCCAATGGGTGGACTCCAGATTGGAGAGCCAATGGGATTCTTCGATGTTGGGGTACACCACCTCCTTCAGCTTGCGCAGGGACTCCCGCATCACGTGGATGTTGTGGATGTCCAGGAAGACCAGCTCGGCATTCTGGTAGGCGTCCTCACTCTCAAAGCCGCCGCCCTTCATCTGCCATTGGGAGATAACGCACATGGGGCTGATCCCACCATAGATATGCGGAGAGTGCTGAAAATGGACGAAAGTCAGCCCGAACCACTCAGCAGTAGGGTGGGCGCAAAGGGAAGACGGAGGACCTTGTTAGCGGCAGCGTTAACGGTGGGCCGGGCGTCGAAGATGAACAGCTTGTGCGACTGGGCGTTGGCGTCCATGATGGCCTGCAGGTACTTCTCGTCTTCCTTGCTGCGCTTGCCGTTGACACCCACCATGGGCTGGCTGCAGCGCGTCACCGTCGCCTGTGTCTCGGGGTGGATCCAGGACAGCACCTGTGTTTGCGAGCATGTCGCCAGACTCAAACTACAAGGCACAATTCCTGCGGATGCTCAAGACGGGCATCATATCTGCCAATACAGGAATCTGAGATCATTCATGTCCTACGTGCTGACATTAAAATGGACATTAAAAAAGTCAGAGTGGTGCGTGACTCAGTGAGATAGGGCACTGTGCCGGTGAGCATAAGGTCGTCGGTTTAGATCTTACGGTCAAAGGTTATTTCACCTTTATGGGCGTGAGCAAGACCCATTACCTCAAACGCTTCAGCGACTATCTGACCATGCTTTCTCAAGAAGGTGTCAGTTTCTTTGGATAATATATACTAGGCTAAGTGAAGAGACCATGCAATATTTTCTTTTTACAAATCTGCATTTTTAAATCCTAGTTTAATACTGATTCGACTGGGCGAAAGTTAGACTGCTTTCAGGCTCAAGGTTTCTAAGACAGCAGTATGCAAGAACAAGGAGAAGCAGGAGACACTGGGAACAACCAGAAACCAGCCAGGTAGAGGGCAGAAGCAGCTTTCTAATGCCAGAGACGGCCGTTAGCTTATCCAACAGTTTTTCATGAATCGGAGGATGACGTTAAGTGACCTTCACCTCATTAAGTGGTGGACTGCTGGGTTAGTTCGTATCAGGCTCCTAGACGCAGGACTAAGGACTTGTAAAGCAAGGAAGAAGCCCTTCGTCAATGAGAAGCAGTGAAGAACCAGGCTGGAGTTAAAATGTATATTTTACACAGGTGCATAACCATAAATTGAGAAATGAAGGAAACTGTAAATTTTGCCATGGTCACAATTATTTTATATACACCTCTAGGAAAAAATTATAAATTAACCAAAAAGAAAACCTAATTTGCATTTAGTTTGCAAACAGATGCCACAGCCCTTGAGAACTGCAGTTCCGTGCCCCTGATCTAGGAGGCGCTATAGCAGAGGAGGTATCACTTACCGGAATGCGGCCCTTGGCCCGGAAGGCCGCCACCCTCTTCAGCTCCTCGTCGGAGATGTTGGCGGGCACCACCAGGACGGCAGGGTACGTCTCGCACACGTCGTAGTGCTCGTTCGCCTTCGTTATCCTCCAGCTCTCATTTGGCAAACCCTGTTGGCGGCAAACACCGCGTCGAGTCAGAAACGGGGCAAGACACATGTGAAGATTAAGGAGGGCAGATGGGGAAGCGGGCCGTTACCTGTCTCCTGTACTCTGCCAGAGGGTCGTACACCTTCCAGCCATTCTCAGGAAACAGCTGCCCGTATTCGAAGGCAAACATTTGCTGGAAGCAAATATTCAAAACAAACAGTTTTCAGCTGCAGATTATGCTTCTAGTCAGTAGTGAAAGCTCCGGTATTGTTCGTTTGTCCAGTAGAAACCTCGTCGAGAAAGATGCTTGAAATGCTCATGGTGGTGCTAGGCTCTTACAGTGTGTAATATTTAGGATGGCACTTGTTCTGTTGTTTACTATCATTTGTCACTGATTGATCAGTCTAGCGGCATTTCTAAGGTGTGATCATCTGTGTGCCTGTGATGTGACATCTGCTCGCTGTTGGTCACTTTCGACAAAGTCGTTCATTGAATCTTTCGATGTAAATATGCGAATGTAAAATACAGGCAGGCAGGTAGATATGGAGCTCGGGCCGCTTACCAAGCTGTTTGAGACGGGGAAGGCGAATTTGTTAACGACCTCGAATATGGATTTCTTTAGGGAGCCTTCCTGCTGTCTGTGTGCGAAACGGAGATTACGGACGTCCTGCGCGGAGAGAAAATGAGAGAGTGACGATAGAGAGATGAAGTGACGATAGAGAGGCACATTTGCTTTGAATGTCCAACAGAAAATATTCTCTTTATGACGACCAGTGAACCCAAACAGGATAAACCAACCGTGTTAAACTCGGCACGTCTTGGCAACAGTCTGTTAACAAATAAAACACTTGTTTACACTTCGGTGTCTGAACGACAACACCGGTTGGACGGAGTACAGATGCACTGACCTTGCAGACCAAGCCAAAAGACACCTCCCCCTGTGCCGAGATGGCCCCAATCTTCTCCACCCGGCTGATGACCCCCAAAGGAAGGTCCAGGACAAACGCTGAATCCTGAGCCACAGGCACATGCACGGATTAAAGAGGTTTTAAAGGTGTAAGGGGCTCACGTGACTCGTATACAGGTCACTTTCAGAAAGAGGTGCCGTTGCTCACCTTGTCCAAGCATTTGAAAAAAAGCCTGTAATTAGTCACGGTCAGACCTCCCCGAATGGCCCCCAGAAAGGGACAGATGTACGTCACGTCGTTGGCTGCCACGGGATGAGAAAGGAAGAACCGCATCACACAGCAGTCCGCCCCCCAAAATCGTGAGCCCAACATCAGCACAGCTAACGGTTTTCAGAAACCAGCCCGAGAGCCGCTACACTCCAGTGACCCTCGCAGACATGCATATCACTTGCATACAGGTCACGAACTGCTAACTGCTTACCCGTGTCCTGTACCGACTCCTTCGGTAATAACTGCAATTCTCCTTCGGGTATTTTATTTGACTCCTTGTGTACCTGTAAACAGACAAGCAAAGTAAGCAAAATAAACCAGATCTCTGAAGTAAAATACACTGTCACATAAACAAGAAACAGGGCTGATAAAAAAATACCATTTACCAATGGGACTTTGCGGGCTGGGCTCCATATAATCCCTCATCTAAAACTTCTAAAATAAGTCAGTCAGGAGGCTCGTAATACTCTAAGTTTTTCTTTGAAAATAAATCTGACGTTTTCATACCAAGTGTTTTTTTTTCCTTTGTTAAAGTGCACTGTTCCAGAAACAGGAAAAATGTCGAGTAGAAATTCACTTTCACTTTTATACAACTGGGATAATTAAATTACTATTCAATTAACTATTTAATCTTTTAGGACAAATAACATTTTTTAATCATATATAGGGTTACATAACTATAAATGTACCAAATATCTAAATATCTTACTAACATAAATACATATGTAGATGTTTTACATATATATTTAAAGACAATAAATGCTTAAATGACCGGGGTTCGTATAATGGTATACAAAGTACATAAATAAGGCCGGGGAGAAATCCGCAGCGGCCGCATGCGTACCTCGGAGCCCAGGTCGGGGCGGCCGGCGGCGTCCGGGGACACGGGGGACCTCAGGTGCGCTGAGCGCTCGGACCGGGACGTATTCGTGCTGCCCGAAATCAAAGCGGGGTCCGCTCAGTAACAAATACGCACAAAAACGCCGCTTCACGGAACTCAACGAATGCACCAGAAACGTGCTTTTCTGACACACTGATGCTCAGATGACACGGCAATTATTACATATAGGCAAAGAGCCATAAATATGTACTATAAATAAGCTACATGTATTTCATGTAAGAGTCTATCCCTAAGCCCACGCAGGAAAGGCTGCGGCTACATTGTTACCGAGCCAGAAACAACAAGCGTGGTCCTAAGCGGGCAGACAAACACGGCCGGCCCGCAGCGCACCTGGTCAGGGAGTCCACGCTCGGCTGCCGGGACGAGGAGCGCTTGGAGCCCAGGCTGTCGGCGCTGCCGCTCTCCTCCATGCCCGCGCCGGGTAGGTGCGATGCGGGATCGGGGCGCACTGGCTCACACCTGGCACATTATTTCGGCGTCCGGGCTCTCAGGCGTAAGGAAGTCTTACAGGAGGCATCCATCTTTCCTCCCCCCCCACTTCCAGGGGTGGGGTTTGTTTTCATCATAGGATCCAGCCCATGGAAACTGCGAAGGAATGGGGCCCCGGTAAGGCACTATGAAGCCGGCTCGACGCGGGCTGTCAATCTCCGCTTCTCGACCTCTCATTGGGTAAAAGTAAAGAAAAGCCGTGATTGACAAGCCATGTGCCCCTCCCACCCGGAGACCGGAGGAAGCCTCCCTACTAACATGTAGTCGAAAGGATTGAATCCAAGTCGCTAGGAGGCCGCCGAACGTGCTCTTCTTCAGATAATGAACTTTAATTTTATTATAACGATGATTGAACTACGTTAAATGTGCAAATAAAACTGACTCGTACGCGGCAGATCACTACTTACCATCATTTTTAATTGTACTGAAATAAAGTGTATGCATTAGCCTGCTTTGTTCTACAAATAATTACGCAGTAGCAAATTTAAAAGGCATAAAAAGCGTAATTTATTAAGAGTTGTATGCGCTGCGGTTTAGCCTAATAATTCATTTGTTTTACACAAATTCATTAAAAAATAATGTAGGTATATGGGATTTTAAACAACTGTAACTCCTACTGGTTGGGTACGTTTCGGCAAAATTATTATACTTTTGCTTTTTTCACCTTTTCATATGGAAGATATTTAGCACCAAAATTCAGATGGAAATTAAATATGCAGCATTCGCAAAATGTGCCGTTTCATCATGCAATCTGACCATTTTCAGTTACCGCAAAAGTCTACATTATCTGCTAGAGCAGAAAGAGCTGCAACAAGTTCTTCAATCGCCATTATAATATCTCATAAACTAGTTGAATGGATTCTGGTGAGTAACTGAACACGCAAGTGGCATCGTTAACGAAGACCTGGCCTTGATGAGAGGACTGTCAGATTGGATTTGACAGTGGTGGCATGTAATTAATGGGGGCGCTATTGCATTGCTATTTGAATAAAGAGGCAAAAACCGACAATATGTAATGCAAGTCAACACTTTTATTCTATTTTGTATTTAAAATAATTTTAAATGAACTAAGGATTGCATTGCCACTTTGCATATTGAATTGCCAGTTGCACAATGAAATTACACATTGAATTGCCAGTCGAATCGTATCTTCCATACTATGAGAATTTAAGATGTTTATGTAAAAAAATCATGCGCTCTTTGTGTTTCGTCTTGTCGCCCATTTCACACGCATGCCTTTTTGAAAGACGCCTATAACAGCCTGTCCGGAACAGTATCTACATGTTTGTACATTGAAAGGGGAAAGACAGGAGTTAACAGCTTTGCTTGACCTTAGTTTCTGCTCATTCAGCCTACTGCTATATGGTGAAGGAACAAATCCGTTTAATTTTATCTGGAAATGTCTAACCTTTGGTCACTTTCAGAATCTCCCCCACCTTACCTTCCGTCCAATCTTTGCATCTTTTGTTCCCAATAATTCTGAGACTGACAATTGTTAGCCATGGACAAGTCATCAAAATACATTTGTCTTATTCATACATTCATCGGTTATTACTTATTTGGTTATAATTCTCATCTAAACAAGTCCCCAGTGCACAATGGACAATGAGAGGATTTGAAAACGCATGCAGGCACTGCACACATGTAGGCTTAAATAACCAAAATAGTCTTCCTGTCTGATAGTTTTATTATAAGCATGAATAACTGAGAAACATTTTATTACTATTTACATGTATGTATATTTGCCACTTAGAACAATTAGATACTCGGTACAGGTTCAAAATCTCCATGTACAAACCCTTTCAGAGATTGGCACAACAACATCCTGTTTTAAGGGCCGAAAATAATTCAGAGCTAACATGTATAGATATAAACTTACAAATACAGAATATATATAATAACTGAAAATACTTTAAAATTAATAATTTAAAAACAAACCATATTTACATCGGAGCACACGACACACCCACGAAAGCAGCCTCATATTGCACAAGGGAAAATGCGTGATCATACATAAAGAGGCCTAAATGAATCAGATCAACAGAGTCTGGACTCAAATCAAAGCTCATCCCACAAGTATGAAAGTACAGGAGCACATCCTTAGAGATCTACCTGAATCTGATTCAAACAATAGGAATTCTATGTACATTTTCAATAATCCCGTAATTCTGGTAATGACCACGATAGAAAACTGAGTCTCTGTGAACGTCCGCCATGTGACTATGTTGTGACTATGTCAGCAGGGTTGACAGTACAGTAGTGACACATCTTCTCAGTTAAGCATGGGATCGGTTATGATAAGATTATTTGATACCTATAGGAGTTCATAAGGTGCCAAAGGTCTTATAGCATTGCCATCCCAATCTCACTACACGCATCATTATGAAATTAGCGCTACCAGTTTACCTGAATGGAAAATATCAGTAGTATTTCTTAATCTGGAAGTGTTTCACGCTAAATTTCATTTTTTTATTACATAGCATTTGTAAAGGTTTAAATTCACTGGGATTTCTTTCATAACACTGCATGGAGGCTTACAGTACCTGCGCTAACAGAAAGTGTACATTGGTACATTGTAAAAGTATATTTCATACATAGTAAGACGTCTTACTGAAGGCAACTGAGATATAAGGCAAATCAATATAATACACAATTTGTCAGGCTTCAGTACTGACTATAGTGATGCCTCAAAGAGCGTCATAGCCCTTGTCCTCATAAATATATGTACACTTCCTCGTGCCTCGTAAAGCTGACGGAATTTGTTTCATGTGGGCCAGTGTCGCCCGACGCCGCAGGTGATGGCGATGTCGTCGTTGCTCTCTAGGACGACACCTCACTATCACTGTGCAATGTGTGCTGGTATCAACGTTAAAGGAGGTTTTTAAAGGGCTTTTGTCGCACTGAGTGGTTTTTGCAAACCAAAAGAAGAGTGATGCTAACACGCATGCCTAACATTAAGTACACGTACGGTACACAAACCCAGTGTGCTGCGCGAGCGCAAACAATAGTGAGACTCCCTTCTCCAACTTGCCTACTTTTTGTGTTGATTAGGAGGTAAGAAAAATACACTCGGCAGATGTGTGCATTGAAATGAAAACAAATTCACGTTTTCAGTACTAAAGTTTTACATGAAAGATGGCACAGGAGTTAAATTCTCTTCAATGTCTGATAATGTATGAAAAATACAAAAGGTGATGTTCTCTAAAACAATCCGATCATTAAAGATCCATACTAAAATGTAACACGAACACTATGTCGTAGTAATGCCGTAATAACTGGTAATGAGGGGAAACCCCTGGTTTTAGGTCTATCTTTGTTTATCTATGTTTTCAAGCTGCTCTACACTGTGCACACCTCTAGATGTTCAGCTTGAAATGTTTCATTTTAATATACATGTACAAATTCACAAGAGTTAACGGACCCTGAAATGTCTGCTTTTCATATTATGTACAATAAAAAGACACGGGACCCGCGGCCGCCACATCTTACCGTTTAAAAGCGAAATAAAGTCACACTTCAGATTTACAGAACTGGAATTACCATTCTGAGACGTCACTATAATGAAGAACGACACACGATATAATGTCAGTAAAAGCCACCACAGATTTACACTATTAACATCTTGAGAACTTAAGATTGGCGCTGCGCCCGCAGACGGCTGTCTTGTGGCAGTATCTCTATTGGCATCGGTACGGGAGGCGCGTCACCGCGTCGCGTCTCACTCCGTGTCCGCGTCCACGCAGCCGTTCATCCCGTGCGCGTCCTCGCTCGACGCCTCCTGCGCCTGTAGCAGCTCGTACTCCTCATCCAAGAAGTCTAACGAGTTGTTGCTCGGCAACCCGCGGAGGGTGAACTTGTGGGAGACCTTGGTCCACTGTTCACGATTGGCGGACACTCTGTCGTACAGCTCTGTGGCTCGCGGGAATATATCCTGGAGCAGTCTGTTTGGGCACAGGGTTAGTGGAGAGAAACGGGAGGTTTAATAACACATAGCTATGGGAATACCACTCATGTATACCGACTACTGCATAAACTCCTACTTGTAGATCGGCATTGCAATGTGCTCCATGAAGCTTATCTGTAGCTCTGGAATGTAGGCCTTCTCCCGGTCCATCATCTCACTTGGCCGGTTCCCCATAGCCTTTTCCTGTCATCAAAAGTGCACACACACACACATATCATATAAGGGTTAACTACACACACATGCTTACACCAGAAAAAACGACCACACACAGTGTAGAACATTAAGTATCCCTGCTTAACAGCAGACAAAATGGAGCTGATTGGTGGCCCACAAAATTCAGGAATGCTTCTAACACAAGGTTGTCAGTGAGTGCTATTTTGAAAGAAAAATGTACAATCATATGAAATACATTTGATGATTAGATAGGAAATCACATTGCATCAAGATGTTAAAAGGCATTCATGAATGGGTCTCGGGGGGGTGGGAGACCCCGAATCCACACACACAAATGCAGACACACTCAGACACATGCAGACACCTTTACAATCTCAGAAAAAAGGGTAACGATTTGTCCACTTGTCATTGGGGCTGTACCCTCAAGGGACTGCCAATTGTACCAAGCAAGGGTCACATTGGTACCCTTTTTTCTGACAGAGTAGAAATCATTTTAAAAGCCCATCCTTGCCCATAAGGGTGTTGATTTATACAAATGAGTTTTCCAGTGCAACTAATAAACAGAGGAGAATAACTACTCTGCTATCCATGCATAAGTCACAATGACAACAAATGGGAAAGCTGGACCAACCAAGTCTCCCTGGGAGAAGAATTCCTTGTAGATGAGCTCCTGTAGATAGAGGAGAATCAGTGTGATTAGGGCCAGTTTAAATATCTTCTTGCGATAAGATCTCCTTCGCCAAACAATGCATGTTAACCGGCTGATAAAAAATAGAGACATGGTGATAAGGGGCCTGGAGATGAGGAGAGCCCTGCAGATCAAAAGGTAACCATGGCAGGATTTCATTATGAAAGACAATGACTGAAAAAATCAGAACAAAACTGCCACACTGAATCCACAGCCCCCTTTCTTTTGAAATTTCAAAGCCATCCTACGCAGTAATCAGTAGGGTACATTAGCGTCAGGGTACGATTATGAGGAGAAGCTGCTTGCTGCGCACCGCAATCTTCCTGGTGGTCTTCCAGTCTTTGGTCTGGTCTGAGAGGTCGCAGGAGGTCATGAGGAGACAGAGAAGAAGGGTGCGGTGGCTGTGGTTCCTGGGGCTGTAACCCGCTGGAAGAGGCAGGAGGACATGCATGGCGTATAGGTAACAGTCTTCTCCAGCACTGCATCATGGACACGGCTCTACGGAAATGGAGAGGAACGGCTACTACCGTCCGCCATCTTCTGCAGGTCCTTAAAGATTCGAAGGTGATGAGCCAAGTCCGTGGCCAGGATTATGTCCCTCATGAGGTCCAGCATTCTCTGGTAGTCCTGGCAACAAGAGAGAAAACATTAAGTACAAATATCACTGTTCAGTACAATGTGTATTCTGGGAGGTTAAGGCAACACTCCTCATTCCTGTATTGAGTTTGAACCACAATGATTATTTACTTATTTGCCCTGGGAGTTTCATCACTGCATAAAGAGTGTCATGCCTCATGCTGACCTTTCTGGAGAACTTGTCAAAGATGTTGCAGCCGTGGGTGTTCAGAATGGCAATGGCCTGTGCGAAGTGGTGTCTCTGTCAACACAAAGTAGGGGAGAGGATTAAGGGCGCTTGCATGCGAGGCTACTGCTGTCCAACAGGTGGCGACAGAGTTACACCAGACAACTGCAGGAGTGACGGAAATTACATCAAGATAATGCTCTCTGTATCTCCTAGGGGCATCTCTAACGGCTCATTCCACAACAAATGCTTTGCATATCTTAATTTTTCTCCTGTAGGTGACTGATCATCTGGCGGTGAGTTAGATTTGAAAGTGGGTCTAACGTGGAAAATACCATTGTCTAAGAATGACAGGCATGCTGAACGGCCAGATAGTAACACACAAACACTCACCTCCATCACAGAACCTTCTGAGCTGTACAGGGCTGCCAACACCGATTTCTGGGCAAAGGGAAAAATCATTGATCACTGACCTGTGATTCTGGCCACACGTTCTGATTTTTGATTGATCCTGTGTTTGAGCAGCAGCTGTGGATAGTACTGAATACGCAGCTCCTTGTAGTGACAGTGCAGTGTGCGATTAAGTAACACAGTGCGAAATCTGTTAATTATCCAGAGGCTGGCAAAGTGTGTACGCCTTGCACCAGGGAGCTGTCTTCTTCAGCGGGAAACATAATATCCCATAATATCCCGGGCCCAAAGACCAAGAGAAGCCCAAATGTAACCCACATGGTAACAGCTCACTAAATCTATACAACATAACTCTTATAATAACAATAATTTATAAAGTAGTCAGTAAAATAGAAACATATTTATAGCATAATAACAATGAAATTGATAATTTATCTCTTTAAGAAAAAAGGGTTGATTGTAAGATGCATATGGGGGATGTCACTGCGTAGCGTGAATATTGCGGGTTTTTTTTAGAAATGGACGGGGCTGACTGCGATTCATTTTGCTGCATAAATGAAAAGAGTCAACTGAGAAGACCCTGAATGGGACACGCAATTACAGAAAATGAATGGACGGTCAGAAGTATTCAGTCAAGTACAGAGTTTGCTTATGGTGTGAATTATGCCGCCAGGAACCGTAACGACACCTTAGGTTCGACACTAGTCCTTACCGAGGCCACCTGGAAGGAGTTGTTAGTCCCTCGATGGTCCAGATCATGGCACATGCAGGACACAAAGAGGGCGAAGATCTCAATGTCCCTGCAGGGGGCGAGCGTGGGAACCATCATCAGCCATCCTTACCGGCAGCTAAATCCACTACACACAGAATGTCAGACAGCATCGGCGCTATTGTCTCATCGCTCAGTTTTGGATTTCCGGCAACTAGTGGAGCCTGCGGGGGTGGGTGGGGCTTGGTGCCTGCTTGCCGGTGCAGAATGTGGGGGGAAGAAAGGAAAGGAAAGGGCTTCCTGTCGCTGTGCTGTCACGGGCTTCAGCTCCGAAGTCAGGTGCTGCGGAGTCACCCACGCACCAAAGGGAGCGTCAGAGACCAAGCCCACGGCGCGCTAACTCAAAACACACCCCGGAATGAGCCAGGGAAGCTTGCTATCACACGGCTCCAGCTCTCCATCTAAACAGGGCTGTGCTCTCGGAGGAAACTACGCAGCAGGCCTCTGGCAATGCGCGTCTGCGACGGCAGCCGCGTGGCGCGTCATGCTCCGGCAGCTCCAATCCCAAACAGGGCAGGCTGACAAATCACGGCAGCCGCGTGGCGCGTCATGCTCCGGCAGCTCCAATCCCAAACAGGGCAGGCTGACAAATCACGGCCACAAGCAGCTTAGACAATAAAAATAAAGGCAGCCCAAAGCAAAGCAGCCAATGCACCACAATTCAATGTACCTCCCTATAATGGTCACCAGTGTGGCATAAACTAGTGCTCAGTACTATCCCTCCTGTTGGATTAGGAAATATGTTTGGATAGGGCCCCGGCGTTTGACTTTAGGCAGCTGGGGAGAAGTGGAGTAGCACTGGATCTCCACATCTTACTCGAGGTAGTTGGACAGCTGCAGGTTCTTGTAGAGGAGGTAACAGAAGTGGGAGACGGAGAAGGCATGCATCCAGTTGTGGTAAGGAGGGTCCCGATAGCCCTTCTTCACCATCAAGCAGAACCTGCAGGTGAAGCGATACATCATTACCGGGTAGCTACAGAGCTCACAGCCACACGGGTACTGAAATCACTACCCAGTGTACCAACATCCAGATGCATCATTTGTGACATCACTACCTACATCCATTACATAATTGTTAACATTTCAGTGCAGTGTGACATAATCACACATCACAATAACGTCATCGTTGATACACTGGCAGTCATATAGATAGCTGATGGTTTCTGTATGAGGTGACCCTCACTTAAACTGGTGGGACAAACTACTGGAAGCTTCACACTCTCTACTTTTTCAGTCCATTTCAGTCCATAAACACGCTTTCATCAGCAGCAGGAAGATGTACAGTGGGACTGGCGCGCTGAACCTGGCAGCTGGGATCACTCAGAGAAGACAATGTCAAGAAACATCATAGCCTCACCTGGCCAGAGTGTGCAGGTCAATCTTGTAGGTGTTAATAAAGCCCATGTCTTCAAACATGCTGAGGATGCCCTGAAGGAGAGGGGTAAGCAGGAGATCAGATGCCGAGCACTTGCCAGGAAGTTCTGGAAAGCAAAGCCTTCTATACAGAGAAAATAGCAGGAACAGCTACAGTGGTATGCTAGGGAAGCACACAAATAAGAGGCACTGACTGTGGGCGTGCTGTCATCCGGCAGCGATCGTGGGGTGTAGGTAAACTCGGCAAAGCTGGGGTCTATCTCATCCACAGGTTCGATCCCATTGGACAGTAGTTTGCTCACCTCTTCGCCTGACACCTGGTGGGGGCAGGATGATGAATGGGTCACCATCACGTCGCTGGGTCAGCTTTAGAGGGAGGATCAGGAGGAGACCACCCTACCATCATGTGATATCAGGAGGAGACCACCCTACCTTCATGTGATATCAGGAGGAGACCACCCTACCTTCATGTGATATCAGGAGGAGACCACCCTACCTTCATGTGGTACATCATCATCTCGTTCGACAGACGACTCCTGTCCTGAGCCTCGTGGACCTTCTTGTACAGGAGCGACTACAGAATAAGACATACGTCAGAGGAATATGATCTCAAGAAGGTAACACAAGAAAGAACAGCTTTACACAAGACCTGTTATTATCACATCAACTGTAAAAATAATTAAAAAATAATTAAAAAAAATTATTTAATGCTGAAAGACTAACTGAGCATTGTTCCAGCACACTGGGACACATGATCTGGTGCTTACTGGTGCCGTATCTATACGTGCGGTCTAACTACACTGAAAGGGCTCAGTGAAAGTACGAAGCAGTTGCTAATTTCTAGCAGAGGTTGGCAGTAAATTTCACTTATATTTCTCTTATTTACAATGCAGAGGAAATCCAAGGGCCCCTGGGTTTGCGTGATGTTTCTATGTGCTTACATGAGCAATACTGATCCCACAGTATATCGAGAATGCAGTGGCCAAGTCCTCGTCAAACCTGTTGAACCATGGTCCGTTGGTCTTATTGACAAGTTCAGCTACTCCGATGACCTCTAGGAGAGAGGAAGGAACAGGGATGAGGGAAGAGAGGGGTGAGGGATCAGTGAGGGGTTGCTTTTAAGCGTGAGGAGAGCTGTCCTTTCCTGACCCCGAGTTTTGGGGTCCAGGTGAATTACATACTCAGTCCTGCACTTTTGTATTGTCAACATCCATTACGCTCAAGTGGACAATATTCACCTTAAAAGACTGACCCCCCCCCCTCCTCTGCCGTGTTCCAAACACCCGCTGCTGGCATTAGCCAGGCAACATAAATATGCAAGTGACCCGCGAAACGCGAGGACACGGAATGCGGGGCCAGAGCAGGGCCCGATGACTATATTTACATCCAAGATCTGCTTTTCCACGGCATGGTGTAAGACCCACTTCAGGCCATATGGGAAATACCAGTTTTACTGGGGGATGAGGGGGGGGCTCCCTATCTAAGGGGGGACGTGGAACATAAACACGAGAAAAAGGGAAGCCCTTTGTGTGGGGGGGGGGGAGATGTGAACAGCGAGCAGTAGGATTCGGGACTGGCGTCAGGAATCTGGATGGGTTTATTATGGTGAGGCGAGTGGAGATAGAAGACCACACCCCCCCATGTCCAATCCCATGAACCATATGAAAGCCTTTTGAATAATTCATGAAGGACTGCAGGCAAAAGTAGTAGCGGGCGGGAGGTACATTTGTGAAGCATGGCCCTGATTATTCAGGACTCCCTGAGCATTTAAAATGTGTTAATCCCCAAACTGGAACAGAGGCACGTACAGAACACAGTACATCAGGAACCGGTTAGAAACGGTAAATCTAATTAATGTGGAAAAATCCACCAATACAGAAAATACCATGTAAAAATCTGTTAGTCAGCCAGCAGTACAAAGACTTTAAAGTGGCGGCGTGGGGCCTGCTGATGCCCCCGCGCCAGGAGTCGATCCCGGGCCGCGGGCTTTGCCGGTGTCTCCGGCCCCGGGAGACTTGCTGATACTGACAGATGATGGCCTGCAAATGATTTCCTGATGATGGATCAGCTGCTGTTTTTCGCATCTTTCGCATCCGCTATCGGAGAGACAGTTTGTTTATATCTGGCCCAATAATCTATGAAGGAGAGCCTGTGGCCGGCCCCGGCAATGATGGATTCTGGCTCCCCTGTTGCTCCCCAGCTACACCCCCATCCCCTTGAACTCATTTCATCCCAGTGAGCAGAGGGCGGCAAGGGCGATCCGTCACGGGCTGACAGTGCTCCCTGGGACGCACGGCCGCTTATCGAGCGCGTGCACTTGTTCTGGAGATTGGATTAATTCCGTAACCAGGAAGAACTGCTCGTGAAGGGGGGGGGGGGGGGGCATCCACCATTGCACCAGCCAGCCTTCCCCTGAATGAGGGATCAGATACCAGGCCAGGGGGTCGAGGGTTCGAATCCCGGCCTAAGGTGACTGACGTGTATCTGTGTAATGAAATACGTAATATTCCTATAATTTCCATTTCAATACGAATTCCGTACATTTTCCCTCCCTCCCCCTAGGATTAATTAGGTGCCCCGGTGTCATTTGTTATCAATCTTTCTGTGATCACGCAGCTTTCCCCCCACCCCGGGTCCTGGGGGGACGCAGGCCTCACCATTATTCTCATCCTTAATGGGGAAACAGAGGATGTTGCGCGTGCGGAACCCAGTGCTGTCGTCCACGCCGCGGTAGAACAGCGGGTGCGAGTAAGCGTCCTTGATATTCAGGATCTTTCCCGTGGTGGCCACATGACCAGCGATGCCCTGGTCAGCGGGGATACGGAACTCCTTCTGTGGGACGGGACACCCGGAAACACACAAAGAATGTATGTATTCCGGAAGTCATCCAGGACACTGCTTTTCCCTTTGGGCCGGCAGGTTTGCTGTACCTCGTCGTCGTTCACCACCCCGCCGTCAAACACCTTGGCCACCAGCTCGTGACTCACCCTGTCCAGCAGGAACACTGAGCAGCTGGAGGTGTGGGAGACAGACAGGCAGAGCACTCGTATCAGCAGCTTTTCTCCACCACCTGCTTTTTTTGGCTGACCCCCTCGCCACGATGCCTGGTGCCCTTTTCCCAGGCCGCCATGCACGGCTGCTCCGGATGCTGACACCGGAATGCTGGTCACGTGACACGAGGCGTCGCCATGGCAGCACCACTCACATCTCTGCATTGCTTAGGTTCCTGGCCTCCACTATGATTTCCTGCAGCAGCACGGAAACGTCGTCTGGGGGACGACATAAATTCTGATTGATTACACAATTCATTACTTATTGTTGATTTCTAAAAACACAAACTATCCTAGTCCACAATCGGGGATAAAGGGTGTAAGTACGTACCCAGGTGGGTGAAGAGGTTTTTGGCAACCTGCAGCAGAGCCTGTCAAACACAAAGAAACAGATGAGGTGTGGCCCTTTTTTGGACCTCTGGAAGGTGAGGTGAGGTGCTTTGCTAGATCTTTGGAAGGTGAGGTGTGAGGTTAGACGTTTCGGAGGCCAAAAATGGCCAATCTCCTGCAGAGAGCGTGATGCCTGTCCCAAAGCCCTCAGTCTCCACATGACAGGCTGCATTGCCAATGACACCTGCTGGGGGCACCGTGACAGCACAGCCTGGAGGCGCTGTGGTAACGACAGCCCTGACAGGGCCAAGGACTGGGAGCAATGGGAAGCTTCGCTAATGGGCACAACCTCTCTGAAGGGTAGGCAGGCGAGCCCTCAGCACCGCTCCTGGGGGAGGCTAATGTCTCTAAGTGCCCAGAAATTTTGACATGAAGCCTCCCTGGATTCTGCCGCCCCTCAACCCCCTTGTCATGTGATCCCAGTCCTACCCTCCAGGTCACCCGCTCCCATCCTGTTCCTACTGGTGTTCTGCAGGCCTGACAGAGCCTTCTGCTGTAAGGCAGCTATCTGTTTTTCAGACACACCCACTGTTCTGTGGCGCCTGCTCTCCTATGCCCCCTGGTGGCCATAGCATGCCGTGCCTATTGTAAGGCATCGAGCAGGGCTTCCACACCTGACACTCGAACTTCAGCTTTTGCTCCTTCTGAAAAGCCAGGGTGCTGGTCAGTACAGTGGACGTGTAGCGGAAGCAGTGCTGGATCTTCCTCTCGTCCTCCTCTGTGTATCTGAGCACGGGGGAGACGGAGAGAGAGAGGGAGACGGCATGTTAGCATGGAGCTGAACACACGGACAGTCCCTGATACTTCCTCGCCGGAGTGTGGAGGCACTAATGCCTGCTCTTGCAGGTGACTCTAAACTCCTGGGGGCACTGGCATGGTCAGAGGAACTAAACAGTGCTTCACTGCCAGCAGGGGGGGGGTAAGCTGAACCGAGGCAGGAGAAAGCCATGCCCACCCCTCCATTGTCAGCATCCCAAATGCAATAGCAGGGTCCAGGTGCTGCGATATCAGTGACCCCAGAGCAAATGTGTTCACCTTCATATCTTTCACATACAGACCTTTAGATCCTGCACCTCTAACCATAATGATGTCTCCTGAAGCCATACCCCCCCTAGAAGCTCCAGGGTCCTCCCAGACAGTTTCAATTTGAGACACACAAGCGAAATGCAGCAGTAAAGCCCCATATGGCCATTAAACGTCTCCCCGGGACACGCAGAAACTCATCAGCACAAGCGGGCTTCCTGCTGCATTGTGGGGTAGCTGAAATATCACATTCAGCTGTATGTTGGGGGGAGGGAGGCTGCAGCCCCCAACACGCTGTCACTGAGCACGTTCCTGCAAGGCCATGAGTGAAAAAGACATCAGCACTTATATCGGGGTGATTCTCAGCTCCTTTACCCACAATCCCCTGCAGCTTGCAGTTTTGCCACACTATTAATCATTTCCATTCTACTAGCTGTATGTCAGGGGGCTGGGCTTTCACCCCAAACACTGGCTGGTGTTTACTCAGTTCATCTTTTAAACTGCCTAAATTAAGTAATTATTTGAATACTAAGTTATATCTCCTGCTGTTTTATGTGTAAATAAGTCATTAATTAAAGCGCTTAGTCTGGAATAGGACCATGGCCCTTGAGAACTAGAGAACTTTTTAGCCCTTCAGCAACTGGATAAAGTATGGCTGGTCATGTGCAGAATCATTATTACTATTTAGAACAGGACAGATGCATGGCCGGTTCATTATTATGCCCCCTGGCCTATGGGCCGTGCACTGCCCTCTGAGTCTGGGGGGGGGGGGAGAGTCACTTTACCACTTTTTCACTGCATAAGTCTCTTTTTATTGCATTTGTTATCAATCAATTCTGTGTCAAAGCAAAAAGGCAAGGAAACAAAAACAAGTGAGGAGCATGTAACAGACGGCAGCCTGGGGGTTACGGCGTCAGGGACGCAAACACAGTGACACGCCTTCGTCGTCACAAAGCTCCAGGAGAGGAGAACACATCTGGAGAGCATTTTTTCCGTCTGACTGGTCTGTTGTTGTCAGTCCCTGACGGATGGGCTGTGCCGGCTCGCGTCTCTCGGCGCCGCGATTCGGGTCACATTTCTGGGCTCCGTCAGCTTGATTTCATTCCTTCACAAGTCATTTTTATCCAGCGGTGGAAGCGCGCCACGGAAAGCCGATACGATGATTAGACGTGGGTCGATCTTACACGGAACATAAGTACTGACGTGTGTTTCATACAATCACAGGACAAGGAGTTGGAATGGAAAGGACGGCAGAGAAGACGCAGAAGGGAAAGAGACCGCGATCAGGATGTCGTCAGGATGCGGTCAGGACCGGGGTCACTGCCATGGCTGGACCGCTGCCATCTGCTCGATTGCTGTCCAGCTCCAGGTCAAGCCGGAGACTGGTGACTGACTAATCATATATCGCCTGACTAATGGTGGCACAGTAGATTGCGTCAGCAGAGGCGGCCTCCACAGAAAGAGGGCGACGTGTCACTTTAAGTGAGCCCTGGGCGAAGGGGCTTATCGACTAGCAAACAGGCCCCAAATCGCTGCTGCCTTCGCCCCCCTTCGCCTGCAGCCATGACTGCTTCCCCGCCGTTCAGAGATGCTGATCACACTCACGAAGACTGAAGGGAAACAATCACAGGAGCGGGGAGCACAGGGCCTGCGTGTCTCGCTGAGGGGGGTTATAACATGTGCTGCCTTTGTAATCTGGCCTGCCTGGAGGCACAGAGAGGCGGAGTGGCTGGAACTGGGAGATGTAGAGCAGCTTCAGCTTTGCCGGACAACAATCGCAGCCCCCAGCAGTCTGCAGGACAGACCAGGCCGAGCCTCTGCTACTTCAGACACCCTCAGAATTGTCGGCAGCAGAAAACAGACTCCCCCGGAGGAGCCATGTCGTGTGTGTGTTAAGGAGTCAGAAAAATGGAAGTCTTACACTGCCTGTGGCCTGGGAACCTCTACCTGGAACAAAAGCATTGCTACACGCGCAGGAGAGTATCTAGTGGCCCGTTCTATAATCAGAATATGCCAGCCCATGGAATACGTACCACCCAGTGTGTAATATAATAGCAGCTTCCAAGAGTCTTTGGTGGCAGAATTAGCTAAGTTTTCTTCAGGATCCTGACTTTTTTCCCCACAGACTGTATGCCGAGGGAATTATAGGTACTACTGTTCCAGAGCAATGTCCTACATCTCCAGCAGGGGGCGCTCACTCACTTCTGCCCACCCATCTTGTTGAAGGCGCAGGCCAGGGCCACCACTTGTGAAGTGGCGCGGCTGATGACAGGGACACACAGCATGGACTGGGCCTCAAATCCCAGCATGCTGTTCAGCTGCCGGTGTTCCTCCTGTATTAGAGAAAGACGGACGGATGGAGAGAGGGAAACGAGAGAGTGAAAGAGAAAGAGCGTAAAAAAGCTCACCTTACCCTCCCCACGCTGCGTGTCAGTCCCACCCGTCAGCCAAAGCCCAGGGGGGCCGGGGGACCCTCCGTCCCCGCTCCCCCCCCCCCCCCCCCCGCCGGGCAGGGCGAGGGGGGCCTCGGGTGCTGGCGGCGCGG
>JAODKM010000035.1:3000698-3045740 GCA_026780845.1 Petrocephalus sullivani | reverse complement strand
CGGTGCATATGAAGCTGAGAGCACAGGCGGTGCATATGAAGCTGAGAGCACATATGAAGCTGAGAGCACAGGCGGTGCATATGAAGCTGAGAGCACAGGCAGCATTCCGTGCCAAGCGGGACGTGTTCACTCCTCACTCTACACACTCGAGACCCGTGGGCACCAGGCGCAGACCCCCTAAGCTACACGGGGGCATTTTGTCAGCCCCCCTGGTACTTTCAGCACCACCCAAAGTGGATATTTGCTGCTGGCAGGGACCCAGAGGGGTCTCCGCACTTATGGAAATGCGCTCGGCAAGCAGCGACCGGCAGCCTAATTGTATTTCCTTACTGCCCTGGCTCCAATAAATTCCATTAAAGAATTCCTGTCCAGGCGAACGAGGCTTTCTGCGGAAGCTGTCCGAGCAACGCGCCATAAATTTCAATGACAAAGCACCTCAGAAGGAGGACCAACCTACAGTTACAGATCTGATTTTTCTGGGGGTGAGTCACAGTTTCGACCTTGAGGCGCACACACCCCCAGCCCAACATGGGCAGTGCAGAAATGCATGCTTCTATTTTTTATTATTTTAGACAAATATTTACTGGATGTTCTGCTGTTGTGTATGTGTGGGAGGGTGGAGTTTGCATGTTCTCCCAATGGACTTCTTTAAAAGACATACTGATTGGTGAACTGGTGTCTCAAATTGGTTCTCTGTGCATGTATGTGTCCTTTGATAGGCTGGCATCCCATCTAGGATATACCCTTACTATAAGCCCCACCCACATCCCAGTACTGAATAAGTGGTTAAAAGACAGATGGATGATGAACTTACAAGGTGTCTTGATTTCCTACTTGAGCTTCTTTCCTGTGAGAGCTGAAAACGTTCAGGCAGAACTATGCTTTCTACTTCATCACTCCATCTCTCTGACCATGGTGGCATCTTAAAATCAGCTCTTGCCCATCCCCATTTGACAAGGTCATCCAAACGATTAGTTGCCAAGACAATGGAGGGTCTCAGACAGAAACAGAGCTACAAGGTCAGGGATGGACCAGCTCTCACCACCATCTTATTCAAAACCTGTTATGTTACAGGGAGAGGTTGAGAGCTGCACTTAAACAAATGCCCGAACGAGAGCGACTTGGGGTGTACCTGAGTGTACCCGTATGGGGGGCACCATACGGCCTAATAAAGCCAACCATGGTGTCCACGCTGTCCCTTGGGATCCAGTCTCACCAGGGATGTCCCAGTACATTAGGAGGGGTGCAGGTAGGTATGACAGCCAACAGCACGTGGTCACACTGCTGGCACCCATCAAGCCCTACCCCCCCATTCCACAGATCCTGTGTTTAGCAATGCCCTGGCTGTCTGTTGGCAGCTTTCTGTGGCCCTGCTTACCGGCATCGATTTCTCCATTTAGTCATTCATTCTGGTGAGTGCTGCCTAGTCTCCATGGTGACAGAAACATTCCAGCTGCCAACCTGAGGGACCACCAACTAGATCTGTGTCCCGCGCCCCTATGGATGCCATCTCTTTGTAACCTACCTTGATGCAGCGCAGTTTAAACCGAGCAGGGGCCGCCGACTTGACAAGCCCTCGGAAGCCTTCCCACTTTGTAGTCATTGATCGCTAATAGCTGGAGATTTATTTTGTTTGATTTTCTTGACTCTCTGCTGGCATTTATACTTTGGTAGGGGGAAGAAGTTTCTGTGGGATAAATTGAGCAATAAGAGGCTCTCTCATTTGCCCTCACTGCAGCAGAGAGATACTCCATCCCTGATGCGCTGGGGACGATATCCTCAATCCTCTCACAGCACACTAGGGAGGGGAGGTGGGCTCCAAAACCTAAGCAAACACAAGGCTTCTCATATCTTCTCATCTGTGAGTGGTAGGTCAGACGACGGTCACATAGAAATGCAGGAGCACCTCAAGCTAATGCCTGTGGGGGTCTACTGCATCATCCCCCAGCTGGTTAAACAGGCCAGGCTGGGACCAGCCAACTTGGTCTCTTCTTTGAGCCCCGGTGAAAAAATGCCCTTAATAAAGTCAGGAGCAGAAGAACACTCTACCTCAAAGAACTTAAGTTATACATAATGGAAGGAGCCGACAGCTCCTGGAAGAGTCTTTCCAAGCCGTTTCTGTAGCTGTGTCACGTCCTCCGGGGACCGCTCTGCACTATCCAACCCCCACCCCCCCCACCCCCCGGCACTGAGCCAGACCCCATGCCTTCACTCTTAATGGACTGCGCTGTTATTCTCCATCGGGCGGCTGTGTTTGCTCGCTTCCTCACAGAATGTGGGATTATCTAAGTTGATTGGTGTCGCTCTGGAGAGAGGAATGGAAATTGAATCTGACTTCACGAAATCGGCCGTGCTGACTGGCAATTTGCGATGGGTGGCCATTGTTTTTTCCATCTAAATTAAATTCGAAGCTCTGTGAAAAATAGGATAAATCCCGTCACTTCCACAGGTGTACCCAGTTAAATATACACGCCCCGAAGACCAAGATGCTCTCCTCCCCAGTTTGTCAAGAAAGAGCACCTGAATCTGACATGTTTCTTGTGCCAAAAGTTTTCACACTGAGCTGAAACTAATTTGGAGCCATTGTAAATCTACTACAGAAATCAGCAAATTATGACTGAAAGTTGGAAGAATTGAAGACAGGATTGGATGTATTTTCCCATCTCCACATTCAGTCACAAAAATTGTTCTCCACAGCTTGAAGCAGGTGAAAAATCGGCCTTGACTGACAGGTGGACCCTGCAGACAGCTCGTCACACCACGCCACCTTGGTGCTTTCTCACAGAACACAGGAGTTTTGCCCTTGCGGGATGAAACTGCTCTTGTCCTCTTGGTGCCGTCAGCAGCGAGGTGAAACACCCTTGACAGTGATGTGTCTCCTTGGTGTGGTTCTCCATACTGACTCGAGCAGTGGAAAGGCAGCCTATTTCTTTTTTTGGTTATGTAAGCAAGCTTTGCTGCTACCAAATCTATTTACCGCTGCATTTTTATTTGCCCATGTCTGTGTCAGGCCAAGAGGAGCCTGTGAAATCTGCACTAAAGTTGCCTGTTTGACAGAAAAAAGGCATTTGGGAACAGAAGTAAGGGTATTAATGCAGTCTGCACATTTGGCCTACTCACTTATCAGTAATTTGCAGGAATCTATTTTTCAAAGCTGTCAAACGGAGCAGTTGAGCACATTTTCTTACATCTGCTTCGTGCAGGATTCTGGTACCCTCAGTCCTGAATCAGCCCCGACCCCAATCTCGGCCTCACAGAGGGTGGGGATGGCCAGTCGGGCATTTATCTGTGCCCGAGAAATTAATCAGACCGAACCACGGCAGCCCCGTGTGGCTTAAGTCAGCTTCCAGGCGGCAGAGCCCACCCACACAAGCAGCAAACTTCACAGAGCACACAGACCCACCAGAAGGACCCGGTGCACATTTTTAATCATCGAGAGGCAGGAGGGGAAAAATATATAATAGCCAGACAGCGGGTGTCTCATTAACAGATCCTGTACCCGCTGATTACCCGCCAGGTGCTGAGAGTGCCTCTCAGCAAATGTATTCATGGGGGGGTGGGGACCCAATGCTATTATTATGTCTGAGAAGCACGGAGGTGTTATTACTTTCTATGTACTACAAAAGAGAAAACTGGAGATCACCTTACAGACACTGGTGCGGGACCCTGACACTCCCAGGGCAAACACTGTGCAAAAGAGTGGATTCAGGAGGCCACTTGTCTGCTATAGCTACTGTGCCCCACCAAAGTCACCTGACACGTCAGCTGACACCCCTTCAGAGTCACCTGATACACTGCAGCCTCAAAAACCCAGATGCAGAGGCCACATGGTCTCATTTTAATCTAATCGAATAATCTTCACACATTCAGCGCAGAGCCACAGAAGCGTCCTAAATAAAACCTTCCTCGATAAGGTGCTGGGGGCGCTACAGAGTTGTCACTGCCCAGGAAGCTGGAGATATTCCATTAAATAGCAGATGCAATCTGGTTTAGGCAAAGCACATTTTTCATATATATAAAACAGAAATTACCATTTATTTTCTGTACAACATTTCATGATTCAAGAAAGAGAAAGACTTCTCCTGCCAGCAGGAATTTTAAATAGGGACGGCATGCCATTCCTCTGTTTATCAGATGGTTATGTGGCGTGACATCACAGACGGGACACCAGTGTGGGGGAAAGGAAGGAAGACGTCCTGAATTGCTGATAGAAAGGTGGCAGGCAGTCAAAAATGGTGTCCAGAAGACAAAACAGGAAGAGAAATATGGAGGTTTTAGTAGGTCCTCTTAAATTTGTCTTGGCCATGGAATGTTCTAGAGAACGTGCTTTCACAAGGCGGGGCTATTATGGTGCTGTGCTCATCGGTGTCAGAGGATCAAAAACAGGACGCCGAGTGACGCAGAGCCTGGGGACGCAGGTGTGACGGACCGACTCGCTCCGCATTTATTACGGCTGGGAACGGTAATAAACAAATATGACGCCTGGGAAGCGTCACACGATACCGAACTGCATCTTGTAACAGCAGCGTGCTGGTGGTTCAGGGGCTTGCAGCCAGGGGACAGAAGAACAGACGTGCTGTGGGAGACGGACAGGAGACGAAGAAGAGATGAAGAGGGGGACAGAGAGAACGAGAAACGGAGAGAAAGGCAGAGAGGGATAGAAGAAAAGAGAGAATAAGGGAGGAGGGAAAGTAAAAGAAACAGGAGGACCAGGAAAGAGATGAGCGCAGTGCACAGTGCGCAGTGTGGCCACCTGTCGCTGCTCCTAGCCTGTGCCACACCTGCATGCAACATCCTTTCACCCAAACTGCGATACTGTCGATCTGGAGGGAGTGCAGGGGGGTCAAATGCAATTAAAACTACAACATGCAATTAGCGGAATCTATCGGCTGACGTTAATTAAACTCATGGTGCTGGCGATGTTAATGATTACATTCAAACCGAAAAGGCCCATCTGCCTTCTTCTTGGGGATCTAATTACGACGAGTGCCCAAAACAAGCCTGATCGTTCATCCATACGGAAGATGGCGCCTCTGTTAGCGATGCGGCTAACACCTTTTTGTCTTTCAGGGAAGGGGGCATGAGAACATGGTAGAATGAGGAGCCTTTAGGCTGATAAGGGCTATCAGGCTGGGGGACCCATTACATATCATGTAGTTGTGGATGGCCTGAGAGTGGTTATCTGCACTATGATGGGAACTGACTAGCTTTTCTGACATGGCTGTCATTGTTCTTGTCCTGTCGTGGATTAACACAGGTGCCCCTGCCTCCTGTAGAACTGCCCACACGGGCTCAGCACTTGTAAGGTTACTGCCACCCTACAGTGTCACCTAGGAGGCCATTACTGCTGCAGCAGGGCCCACTGAGAGGAGGGCAGGTAACTGTTAGCATAGACATGGAAAGGCGATGTTGAAAAAGAAACGCTGGCGCGGGGAGAAGGTGGACCATTACATCCGTTTGTTTTACCAGAATGCTTTATTTTTTAAATTTTCTCAGAGAAATAGGGCGGGATGTTTCTTTTAAGGGAAAGAGGCAAACCATGTTCCTGTTGGAATGCTATTTAACAACACCAAGTAATCCATATTTTGCCGTGCATTTCTTTACAAACATAAGTGCTCTCCAGCCCCCATATTTCAAGGACTCCTACCTTGATTTCGCTTTGGATCTCTTCTGTTCCTGTCTCATATCTGCGTTCCGATCAGGATTTCGCGTCACAGGTGAAATTATAATTAGCAAAGGCCCTATGCAAACCGCAAGAGCACACAATCGTTATTATAAGTGATTAACGCCATCAGGCTCCATTGTGGACGCCAGCTGAAAGGCCTCTTAAAAGCCTGGACATCACCATGGTGACTGGAGCCGAGAGCGCAGCTGGCTCACATTAATGAAAAGACCTTTATAAAGAAAGGCCTTTCACTTGGTCGGTGTGTTAAAAAATGCAAAATCCCACCATCTTCTTTTTGAAAAAAGACCTCAAGGACAAATCACAGGCCACCCCCCCCCAGCACCAGAGGGAGTGTCCATCTAATTCAATCAATGAAATCCAATTAGTACAAACAGCCATTTTCTCGAGTCTTTTGAAATTTCTGTTATTTTGTTATCCGGCAAAAGGCAATCTGTCGATCGGCCCGTTTCACACAATTCTGCAGAAGGACCCCTGCAACTCACTGTTCTTTTGTGCAGTTTCTACCTCAGCTCTGTGGCAACGGCCCTAATGACCAGTGAACAGCAAGGAGCGCCATCCACAGGTTAAAGATCTGTGCTCCATTTGAACGTCCAGCGCAAACTGCCGCCAACGCCGCAATTACCCCCGGTGGATTTCGGCAGATGGCTATTAATCAACTCAAAATGTAAGTAATCATTGTGGTGAACAGCATCGCACTTGAGTGCTTCCTTCACATAACGAGACCCCGCTCGTGCCGTCTCCAGGACACCTGAAATGCCGGTGCTGGGAGCCGGTCATGGATGCCTCCACCTGGCCCCAATGCCGCCTGCACGGCTCTCCCATGTCTATGCAGAAGGACATCTCCGCAGGTTTCACACAAACCCAGACACACAAGGAAGCCAGATCCAGCCACAGGACATCAGTGCAAACACCTCACAACTCCCATAGCCTTATGTTTTTATACGTATCCAGCTCTCCAGATGACATTAAAAAAGGAGGCTTCGCCACAGTCAGGAAACACCATTTTACCTCCCCCCGCATGCCCCGGATGCTGAACAGAGCTGCTGTGAGACAGCAAGGACCACGTTCTCCCCCCTGGGTTGTGGGATAAGAGACGATGGTCTGCAGGAGTCACATGCCGTTTCACAGAGGGGCAGAGAGGGGATTTCTCAGAGTTTTCATCTCAAGGCCTGATCATTATGGCTTAGCCACAAGAGCTTTATATCCTGTAGTAACCAACTACCCCCCCCCCCCACCCACCTCGAATCCTGTGTTTGTTCAGATCTGATTGGCTGAGACTCTAAGAGTGCTTTCACAACAGCAGTTTTTTCTCTACTTAAAACGGCCTCTGGTTAGATTTTCCCTTGGGGCGATTCATTTGGGCAGGTGTGAACACAGTAATCGTACTCGGGAGCAGACCAAAATACCTGTACTGAGACCCTCGAGAGGAGGTGGTCTCGGTCCAGTCCCAAACAAACTCTGGAGCGGTTTGTTTGTGGTGTGAATGTGATCTGACCTCAATCAGTACCAGCAGCTAGCCGGAGAAGGAGAAATGAACCGAGGTCTTACTTGGTCTAGCAGCGAGCTACACTGCCTTTTTGAAATTTGGGCAGAGGACTACATCTGTCAGCTCTTAAAAACAACTCATAAAAACTGTTACGTTCTCAAAATGTTCTGTCAATGGCTAAAAGAGAACGGATTTGACAGGTCAACTGAACAGTGCTCTGTGAAAGTTGGCATTAAGCCAGAATGACAGTGCTGCCCCCCAGCTCCCTCCCCAACCTAGTCACCTGCATCTTTGCTCGCCCCATGGAGATGCATGTGCCATTGCACATCTTTCCTCTAACAGTAACATTCTAAATACCACCCCCAACAGGTCAAGCATAAGAAGCAGCAGATATGCTTGAAAACAGAGGAATGCAAAACCACTCTAAGTGCCTAATCTGGTAGGCCTAATCTGAACAGGGGCTATATCGCAGTTTTATCCACGCCACTGGTGAGGTGCTTCACACCAGCCTCTGGGTATGGCTAACCTATAACACCAGGACCTCACTTTTGACCGGGTCAGTGGCTTCAAACTGGGTCGAGTTAAATGGTGAAGGACGCAGAGGGCACATGTCCACATGGAGGCGTCAGCAGTCTAGGGTGCGGAGTGATGGGGGGAAGCCACGTGGCCGGCAAGCTCAGGAAGAGCAGGATACATTAACCCAAACGACGGAGCTTCCTGCTGGGGCCCCGAGGCAGGCAGCTGAAGTGAAATCCATCTCGTTCACATTTATTCATTAAAGTCCAAATAAAAGACCAGCGAAAGAAGTGATCATGAAAAACTGGGGTATGATGTCAGGAGTTAAGGGGGACAACATGAGCGGTACTTGTATCATCCCTAAAACGCTGAATTAAGTACTCATAATCTCTCCTATAAATGGTGGAAGGTCATGGCAGCACCAGCAGATGGGGACAGAACAAGGCAAGGCAGGGTCCCCATGAACACACTGGCACAGAGGCATACGAAACGTGCAATAAAGCATATGTACTGATACACAGCAGAAGCACACATTCTCACACACATATACAAGAGATAACAATCACAAACAACACAATAACACAATAACACACCAGAGGTGTCAATTTCAGGTCCAGAAAGTAAAAGTCCAGACCAGGATTTTGTTTCAACCAATCAGTTGAGCATAAAGAGTCACAGTCACAGAGTGTGCAACTAGTTGTTGAAACAAAATCCTGGTCTGGATTTTTACTTTCTGGACCTGAAATTGACACCTCTATAACACACACACGCTGATACAGCAATGGGGTGGATCCTCTTACATGTTTTCCATCTACACTCTTTGTAGTCACATGGTCAGGGGGACTGTGTGGGTCAAAGTCTCTCGCAGACCGTCGCCGGAGCTCCTCTCATCCCTGAAGGCTCATTGTGTTTATAAACTCAGGGGTCGGGCTGATTCCTGTTGATGTTCTCTGCCGGCACCCAGAACACAATATGGTGACATCCTGCCGGTGCCATAAGGATTTCCGCGAGCTGAGGTGTGGGTGAGCGACCTCTCCAACGCCCAGGCTAAAATGGACTTTCGCAGATAAAGAAGGGACACTGCCAGTTTGACCACAATCTAAATGCTGAGGCCCCCCCTGAGCATGGGCTGAACTGCAACATTCAATGGCCAGCTCATGTTCCCGTGCTAACGGGTGTAAAAAAATGTGCCCCAAACATCCTTTCCATGGGAGTCTACTGTTTGTCTGTGAAATGGATACTAATTGAGAATTAACTGAATCACACAGAGAAGAAAGAATTTAAAAATACCCAGTCTGCCATTGCTGCCTGGACAAGACTACAAGCTGAAAGACATCACTCAGCCAGAAAAGCATTTGCAATGGGTAGCTTCGCACCTTATGACAGAGGCAATTGACATCCCCAGTGAAGCGAACCATGCTACATTAAAAGACAGACAGTATAACTGTGACCTTAATTAGCCGTTCCACTATCTGCCTTTTCACAGCGTTCCCCTGTAATCATAGGCGTGACAGAGAACAATATGAATTCCTTTCGAAGGCTGTGCTAAGACTGCAGTTGTGAGCCGTCAGGTCTTCAAAGTGTCTGCTCCATGACAGCTTCGGCGCTGGAATGAAGATGGCCACTCAAAGTGATGTCATCTCCTTAGGACAGGGATGCGGCTCGCTGCGGGTTATTAAACGCGGGTTTTCATGTCTGTGGCGGCTCCCGTTTATCACTACAGGACCTGGAAGGTTGCTTGGCGACGGAGCGACAATGCCAGCGGTCGGCCCATTCTGCTTCACTCAGTGCCAGTTTCTTGCTGTCAGCAGGGGGACTGCAAACCATACTTTCTCTTTTTGGCAGACGCACTTTACACTTTGTTTTAAAATTCTATTAAAAAAAAGTGGAAAGTATTCTCAACTTCAGAACATCTCCATGGAGAACACTAGGTAACTACAATTATTGGGTCTTTGTGGAAAAGTTCACCATACTGACTTTCTTAGCACACATTATACTTGTATTCCCTAAATACATAATTATATTAAATATTCACTGTGGAAGCCAACTCAATGATATAGAGACTCCATGTGCTCACAGAACCTCCTTTTGAATAGGTCAGCCTCCCAAAATGCTTTCCAGAGTGACACAGACAAGAGCACATAATTCCTCAAGATGTCAGAAGGGACACTTAGAGAATAACCTGACATTACATTGCTTCCTTGACAGAGTAATGTCCTGTCATATACACTGATACAATACACTAATGCACAGCAATTGCAGTGTTTGAAATTGAGCAATAATCCATTACTTACTGGCAAAAGGCTTGAATTGTATTGCATGTATAGAACAAGTAGCAAAAGGGTAATCTGCAGGATTTATTAAGGCCATAAACTGCGGTGTAGCTTTTTGGATGTATCATCTTTGCCAACAGCCATGAGAAAAATCAGTTTTCCGGTGTAATAAGTTTACAAATGACACATAGTGATTTCATTCATCTGGCATCTTCATTCTTCATAGCAGGTGAGCAATACATCTCCTATTTTCTTAGGCCCATCCCTGTGATCTTTCCATATCTCATGGGATAAAACGGACATGACCTGCCTGACCCAAGACCCTGCCTTCACCGGCTGTGTTTATTAGCCGCTCACTGGAGGGGTCCCAGCAGATGGCCTACCTCAACAGTTGGGTCACACTGCCTCCCGCTTCCTGCTGCAAGCAAAGCTTCCTCAGATGGATACGGAGCCAAAACGGACGCTTTGCTAAACATTTGTAAAGGTCTGGGTTTTTCAGAAGCTCCACGTAAAGCCTCTTTGGAAGGACTTGACCTCCGCAAGGAACCAAGAGCAGCAGCGGGCAGGAAATCCTGTCAGCACATGGTAGACCTCCATCTCCTGAGGGCCAACAAACACACCCAGGCATTACAGTAACCTTGCAAATTTTGCAAGTCTCGTCGTCACAAAGCTCGAGTTGTGATGCTGTTCTGAAAGCAGGCCCCTTCCCTCAAATCGCGGATGCAATGAAGTCAGATGTTTTTAAAAGTTCAATGCATTCAACATTAATGCGACATGAACTTCAAAGTGATTCTCTAAATGCTGCATATCGAACCACAAAAGCCATTATGTGACGCTGGGGCAGGCGTACTCAGACACGGCCCCGCGTCCCTTTGCTCACATGGTAAATGTGTAGCCCTAGGAAATGGGGAGATTACATACTGCCTTACCCAGGAACAACCAGGAAAAATCAACCCTTAACAAAAAAAGCTGCCCTAACCATGTCATTACAGAACGACACTGACAACGCGTGCCGGCAGCCAGTTACCATAGCATCAGCGAGAGCCGATATTGTCACAGATAAAAGGAAGGCAGTGTTCATGGATGCCAGCAAATAGCAATCAGAAAGCCCCCACATCAACCTCCCCCGTTCATATACATTATACAGACACAGTTCTACCCCCTCCTTTCTTTTCTATAGGTAAAACCCAAATCCCAACAATGACGACCCTAACCCCTACCCAGCCCTAACCTTCAGAAATGCCAGTGGATTATCATTCTCAGCTGACTTACACATATAGCTGGGCATTTCATATTGGTTGCCATGAGTACCAGTTGCTTCGCAGGCTATAAAGTCACCCCTACCTGATCTCTTTCCTGTTTAACCCTGTTCACATATATCATGTTGTGTGGCAAACCCACAATAAATATGTTTTGGTGTGTTTTTTTATTGTTAGCATTACAAGCTATTGAAGGGGAACATACGTACTGCAGTTAAACGTGTAAAAGCTTCAGCTGTGAAAATGGTTTTTAGTCTCTAAGCCATACAGATGAAAAATGTGATATACACTGATACCTACCCCTAAAATTAACAGCCCTGTTAGGCAGAGATTAAACGTATCCAGATACTTTCATGCCTTATTTCATCCACAAGTCGGAACTTTTAGACTTGTATTTATTAGAAACTTAAAACTGTGATGACAGGATGGCTTGAAATATACAGACTCTTTGGTACCAGTGGAAGTTTCTGGGGAGTTCAGGGAACGAGACAGAGAGTAGTTTTTTTAAGTTTTTTTAAGTGTGAGAGAGAACTGACGGAGAAGGATGTTTGTGCTGCTGTTCCTGCTGAAAAAAAATAGGAGCTGAGATCACTGCAAACAATGTCCACGGGACACCTAACTCTTAACACATTATCTCTTACACACTGTCATAAGTGTGTGCACACTGCCAAAAATGCACACATTGAAAGATATGCCTATTACTGACAACTTCTATATGCAGGTAAATGCTAAAACATTACTAAAAACAGAGGGACTCGGAGGAACCAGACAAACACACACACACACACGCACAAACTTTCCTAATCAGCAACTAGGATATTCTCCTGCAGAAACTCACACATGTCAGAACATTCACTCACATTTATAGGCATAAATACCCAGAGACATGATTTTTTATGAACTCAGGAGACGTTCTAGAAGTCCTGTAAACAACTGGACAGTGAGTGAGTCAGTCTGGAAGTCAGCTCTACATTTGGGGTATCTTTTGAGTCATGTCAAAGCAACAGTTTCCATGCTGTAAAACAGGCACCCAATGAAGTCAAAAGTGATGGTCAATCAACATGGCGGCGCATGCACACGCAGTGGCGCATGCACACGCAGTGGCGCATGCACACTCAGCAGCACATGCACATGCAGCGGCGCATGCACACGCAGCGGTTCTCTCATCCCGCCAGTCATCTGTTTTGAATTGCTACCCTCAGGAAAGCCTTACCGGTCCAGGAAAACACGCACTGCATGTTTCATTAACAGCTATTATCCCAAAGCCATTACCATCTTGAATTACGAACTCAAAGCAAACGGTCATAGACAAAACAGGTACACTCAACAACCACAGCAATAATGCAAATGGGATCTCCTTTTAATGTCGTTCCTAATGTTTTTCAATGTATATATTCATTTTTTTAACTAATTTAGCATTTTGTATTTCTGTAGAATTGTAGAATTTGTATTTATTTAGAATTTTTATTTATAAACTTTAATTATTATCTTATTGAATTAATTGAAGTCCAATCCTTGAAGTGCACTTGAATTTGGTTGTAAATCTGTTACAATGACAATAAAAGAATCTAATATAATCTAAAAGTAGTGCACGCTGTTTTCCCTAATCTTGGCTGTAATGCTGCTGTCTCATGTTTAGCCGAGGCTCAAAACCCGTCCCACAAGTGCCTAATCTATGCTGATGCCGGTGATCAGGAGTTTAAAATGCATACTGTGATATTATTCTTCAGTTTACTCTTTCATTAAAAAGAGTAGAGAGGCAATTTCAGTCTGAATTATAAGCTCTACAGATCTCAAGACAGCTGAGGGTCCTTTGGGGAGGTGAGCGCCTACAGCACACACTTACTGTTCAGCTGAGTTTCAGGTTTTTTGTTCAAGAAACCACACACACTTAAATCTATTCAGCAGGATACATCACACAAGACATTCGAGTTAACTTACCAGTAATGAGGCCAAAATGATGCTTCATGAACCATTTGCTGTATTTTTCTGACCCCGCTAGAGGTATCTGTTTAAAAAAAGGGCTCAAAGCAGGCCCCAACGTAAACCAAGAGCACCATGAAAGTAGTCATTTTGGCCATCGCTACTTTCAACATCAGCAAGTATAACAGCAGGACCCCCAATCCCCCCAGAGATGTAAGCCCGCATCTCCCAGATAAAGCCTGCCTCTGGTATTGCAAGTGTAAAGCAGACCCTACAGACAATGGGACACACAGGTGGACACAAAGGGGAATCAAATTTCATACAGGCAAGACAGCTGCAACTTTATAATATGGAAATGTGCCGGGCGCAGGTGGCAGTGTCTGTTGAGCATGCTCAGTGTTCAGTCAGGGTCAACGGGATTTGAATGGTCTCTCCACAGCTCGTTTACAAAAATAAAACTGTCTCAAACACAATAGACTACAACAGCACCTGGAAAAATAAAGCTGGCAGGAAGAAGCTTTGTATTGAAAAAATTAGCTCTGAAAACCTGATTAAACAGCAAAACCAATTATTTTTCTGAAAGCGGATTTGAGACCACATAGTACCAAGTGAAATCTCAACAGAATGAGCCAACAATCTTTCAATAAAAAGTCCAGAGAGGGCACAGTAAGACAAAATCACGCGTTGATGAGTTTCTCACTGTGAAACTCATGAACTTGTGTCCAAGTTATAGTGTACCTTCTACAAGTTACGTTAACAAGGCAAACAATATGATTCTGAAGCAGTGAAGGGCCTCAAAGTCTGACCCTTCCTTCTGAATTGTTTCTTTTTGTTCATTTCTTTTAAATCCACAAAAGCAGAAGGACCATTGCTGATGAAATAGTCATTTTTCCCTATCTTCTGAACAGTAACCTAGCTGAAACACCAGCTGATGCAGCTGATATCGACCACTGACATATCTGCGAGAGAGTTGGGAGTGGGCACAAAGCCACTATGTAAACGGAGAAGAGGATCATTTTACTGGGAGCCTTGAATTCACAGGTCTGTTTTGGCTGGGGCTAAAGTTTGAATCTTTCCTTTTTTGCTGTTTTTATTAGGATGAAAGTCAAACAGTTTTTTTCTCCTCTGTGGACTAAGGGAGGTTCTCAGCCTATACAGAATGAGTGTAGGGTCCATAAAGACCCATCTCTGGTTTCTAGACTGTGTGCCTGATTTGGTTTGAATGTTTTATGATGTCTGAGCAAACCTGCAGGTTCATTCTGTAATGCTGCACTTTTTGACCTCAGGGTTACTGGTTTCCTTGGAAACATAGAACAGAGTTTACCAGAAACAGATCACAACTTCAACCATACTCATAACTCCTAGCAGTAAAGCTAGAACTTGCTTCCAGAATACCAGCAAAAAAAGGCCTTGCACTATCATCTCTTCAGCCTTACTATCAGGGACAAGGACATGAAGATAGAAAAGCGATCAATGTAAAACGAATGACCACAAAGAGGGCCACGACATCTTTTCTAGGAGATGCAGATCCCATTATCTTTCTTGAATGATTAGACTCCACCAGAAACAGATGAATTAATTAATAAAACTGTCAAATGCTGCAGTTTGCAATTATTGATCTTTACATGTTACATTGATCAGAGCTCTATCTGAGAACTTTATCTACACGAAAGACCTAGGCAAAGACAGAGAGCCCTTCAGGAAAAACCCCCAGTAAAGGCCGACACACACAGACATACACTGTAAACACAAAAAGAGGTGGACCCCGCTTCTAAATACTGTATCCTGGGCTAGAATAGATCAATCACTTTCTGACGTCAACAGGCTTCAAAGGCTACCTGAAAATACACCATAATGGTAACAGTAATCAAAGGTGAAGCTCTCCTCTGTCTGTCACTAACCCCTTTTCATCCAATTCAATTTCAAGGGCAAAGTAACAGCATATAAACTCTATGTGGATTTGATCAATAGGGCTTCAAATAGGCATAATTACAGAGACCTTTCCAATGGGTGCTCAGCAATTCAATAAAAAAAACCTTACGACGGGAAAGTGAAATCTCCATAAAGTGTAAACACATGAATCCACTGGGAGGCCTATAACTCCGTGTCGGTCACTCGCTGCTACACTGGCATTGTATCCAAATGCAGGTCAAAGCTCCAATGCTGTGTGTTAACTCTGGAAGCAAAGGATGAGCAGGTGCATAAGGATGACATGCTGATGCTGTGTAAATACACTTGGTTACATGCAGAGGCTCAAAATTGGTGATCACTGCAGTCCTATTAGACTAAACAACCCAAACACCTGTAACAATGGATTTTTGTTTCCACAATCATAATAAGGATTATTAAAAGGCAGCTGAAAAAATACATATCTACATATGTTAAGAAAATATACATTTTAAACATACTTCAAAATATATATTTAAATTGCAGTAGTATGAGGTGAGTTGTCATGGCAACAGTGTCCTCGTCATTTCCCAACTGAACAGAGCATTATTTGAACATTTAGTGAATGTACTTCTTTTGAAAGGGATGATTCAAGGCTTCAGAATCTATCCAAATATTTTTCTTCTTCTCGCTCGCAAAATAATTAGCAGGATAATGGGACATTAATCAACAGACCTTTTGTCCAAATTTGGGCTCCCTCAGCAAGCTGCGTGGCTTGTCTGGGACCTTCCAAAAAAGCTTTCTTGTGTTTCAGACGTAGTATGTTTGTGTAAGCCTCCAAATCTCAGAAGGAACATGCACAATTCTGTGTGCCTGTCAGTGTCTGTTTAATAGTTCTTCAATAAAGTTTAAAGGGTCATCGGTAATAGCCTGACCTGGAATACAATCTCCCACGACTGTCCATTAAGTTGGTTTATTTCTGCACCACAATCATTTAGACGATATTCTGCCAAGAATCATATTTCATACTCAAAGTTCATAGGAAGGGAGGGGGGCATTAGCTTTTATGAGTATGTTGGTCTCAGTAACTAGGTAAGAGTAACTAGGAAAGAAAGAGCATGGTGGCCAAGCTATCCTTAAAGCAACTCCAGAAACATCCATTCACATTCACTCTTTCACTCATATAGACAAAGGGTTAAAAATATGACATAAAAACACTACAATTCCATATTTCACAATAATTACAATGAAATACAATTTCAGAAAAAATCCATTCCCTGAGGCACAGCAGCCAAGCCAAGAAGTCACAATGACTCCTCTGGAAAAGTGAGTATTCCCTGTCAAGTTCGGCCAGCAGCATGATAAAGCCTCTTTGATGAGGAGAACGTCTTGTGTTGTTGTGTTTGGCCTCAAGCTTGGGCAAGGCAAGTCAGATTTTTACTTTTACTCTGCTTTTTAAATTTTTTTTTTTTTGGTTTTATAAAAGGTATAATACTCGCTGACAGAGTTTTACATGTGCGTGAGTGATGAGAGACGACGTTCTGCGAGAAGTTCCTGTCCCTGCATGGAGGACCGCTCTTTGCACTTTCAAGTATCCCTTCTGAACAATTATGCGCTATCCACACGACTTCAAAGTTGCGCTGAAAAGAACGCACCTCTGATCTATTGGTTAACTGATGGCAGCACAAATGCTTGGAGGCATACCACCTTCAGTCAGCTGACTGGAGTCAGGCTTGTTTTTCTAGCTTAGTGTCTGATTCTACCTTAATCATACCTGATATGTCTAAAGCTCATATTTTCCCCTCACATTCCTCTCCACACTTTCTTTCTCTCCCTACTTGTGACACACTAAGTTTCATGGGAGGGAGACTTTTTTGAGCGAGAGAGAACTTTCCAGAGCTAAATCAAAAGAACTGCCACTACTTGCATCTGAAAGACTCTGAATATGTCATGACCTCTCTGCCAATTAGTCAGGCATACACTTTAAGATAATGACCAGCTCTGTGGATGGCAGACCTGGTGCTGTCCTAACCACCCATTAATAAATGATGGTTTCAGTGGACTCACAATTGGCTGATGATCTGCTAACAGGAGTCAGGACATTAAACACTGACATGATACATCAAACCCAGATCTTTGTGCACTCATCATAGCTTTAGTCAGTCTAACAGGACAGACAGAATCTACTCCCCACTGAACAGACACCCTGAATTTTTATTTCTTTGTGTTTCACTTAGGGTTATTATCATTAACTAAAATTAAAATAAAATAAAATAGGAAAATAATATAAAAAAGCTGAACATCAAAATTTAAAATGACTAAAAACGAAATCTGAAAACTATAATAACAAGGATTTCGATACGATCCAGCGAGAGGAATGAGTACACCTTGTTCTCCTGCTGAAAGCGCTGCATGCTCTGTGCTCAGGACAGGACCCGTGTATCCCAGAGCTTGAATGGAAAAAACAGCACACAAAGCAGATAGATGTGAGATAGATGTTCTGTGAACGTTTCGAAAGAGAGGCATTACAGAATGAGAGGAGTGCCTTTGCTTAATGAACAGGAAAACACGGCGGCAGTATTCACCTTAATTAACTGTATGAATTGTGACCCAAGTGGGGGCCAGGCTGAGGTGCAAGACGCCTTATTGACACAAAAAAATGAAAGTGCTGGAAATCACAGCAGGGAACTGTGGTTCTCGGATGGAGCCTGTGGTTCTCGGATGCAGCCAGTGGTTCTCGGGTGGAGCCTCTGAGTCAGTGAGGAAGCAGTGAGGCCGAAAAGGAGATGCAGCCGAGTCACTTTAATAGCCCACAGCTGTAGGCACCTGGATACTCACACGGTAATGCCGAGCACTGTCGTCCTGCCGGAACAGCAATGAAACCCCAGCACCTCTGATAGAATGCCCATTTAAGCTTCAATTCCCCTGATGTTTTACCAGTTTCATCATGATTTCTATCATTAGCTTCATCGGCGTCTTCCGTTCATTGCTCTTAATGCCACGTTAGAGCTCTTTGTGGTATGGTCGCTTTGTGCGTGCCGAATTCTCTCAGATGTTGAAGGAGTGACCCGTGACTAAAGGCTTGGACGCGTGCTCAGAGCAGTTTATCCCTGAGGGAGTCCAAACACTACCTGCAAAGATAAGATGCAGGCGGAAAAAGCTACAAGAGAAATGGGTGCAAAAGACTGACAAAACCGGCAGCCAGAGGAGGGCTGTGAACAACAACTGTGCCTAGTGGCAGAGTATAATCAATTTAGAAAATGTTTACAACTGCAGGAAATATAACAGTGTTTCTCGACATTGTCCTTGGGAACCCCCGGAAGGTCCATGGTTTTGCTCCTTCCCAGTTCCCTGTCAGACATTCCACATTTTTGCTCCAGGAATTAAGAGGGAGCAAAAAGTGGACTGTCTGGGGGTCCCAGAGGACCGGTTTGAGAAACACTGGAATATAACAGCGACAAATCACTGCACCTTGACATATTTCTTTGTCCTCCATTGTGCACAAACAGCCTGAATAAGCTTCACATTCTGGCTTAATTTTTCTACCAAACTGCTTGTAAAGACCAAAACCACAATTAAAATGGTATATTTTGTGGTGGCTTTACCAAAGCTGCAGCTGTGTATTCTTAACCGCCACACAGAAGGCATACTTTTCACCCTGTCCAGCTAGCCAGAGCCGTGGTATGTCATTTTTCCCATGTTTCTATAGCAACAATGAAGATACCCAACAGTCAAAGCCAGCAATCTCCTTGGTCACCTTTGATAAGTGACTCTAAAGATGCAAAACAATCAGGCATTCCTGTGCTTTAAATCTTTACAAAGATGAACTGAGCTTATTCTATTGCCATTCTGATGATTCTGTTAATGAGCTTTTGTTCTATTACCACATTAGGAAGGAGAAAAATCAATACATTTTATCACGGTAACCTTTTGTGCCTCAACAATTCCACTACAATTAAATGAGCAGCTTTGCTTGACACTTTCTCCTTGTTTAGCACTTTGTTTATTCTGTTCCAACTGTTAATCCATCCAACACATGCATACTGTGAAACAGAGATGGTGACTTGGATGGTCCACAACTTCATTTGCTTGGTCCCCATAAGTGTGACATGTGGCTGAAGGTAAAAGTTCATTTTGAAGATAATTTCTCTGTCTTGTCCGTTGGTCCTGAGCATGTAAGCATTGTCTGCCAAAACAGGCTGGCTTAGAAAAGATCAGACATATCTTTCTGCCTTCCTAATCAATATGGAAGAAACAGGCTCCTCTTGGAATGTGAATCATAGTCCAGAATGACTCGGGCTGCCCATTGCATTGATTGGCTGACCTTTAATAAGGGGGCAACAGGGGGGCACTCGCAAACCCATGTCTGCACTTCTGTGACTCAGGGTCACTCGGGGAAGTAACACATCAGGTCTGAGCTTGAAAGGATGAAGAGTAACCCTTTGAGTTCTGCAGCACAGACCCTTTGCCTTCGTCTGGTCATTGCAGGATTCCATCTAGGGCTACCTTTACTGTTAGAGGTCACAAAAAGGCAGAACCAGTCCATCTTACAAAAGGAGAAACAATGGAATAAATATGGGGAAAAAAAGGGTCTGTCCAATGATTTGTGTAATTTTCCACTAAGGATGGATCCTGCTAACAGTTGCCTAGCATGCTTGAGTTTAACAATTAGAACCTCATTCAAAAAACTGGAAAATAAAACAAAGAGGGTATGAGAAATCTGCCAGAAATACAGAGGCTCCAACTTAGCAATTTATCTTAATTCAGTATAGAATTTGGCAGGTCTGTTCCTCGTGAAAAACATAGGTATAAAAAGGGTTTAACTTCTAAGCACTAAGCCTTTTCTGACACATTTTTTTAACCACAAAAGAAAAACTGTCATTATGCCCTGCCATCTTTAAGCAGTAGAGGATTGTAAGTACATGTACATCCAACACCAAAGAGACTTCATTTTGTAAATGAAGTACTTCATAACATTGCTCTCAGCCTACATTAATTTGACCCTGGATGTAGTGGTTTTGGCAGAATATTGCTTCTTAAAGAAATTAAATTCAAAATGCAAACACAGCAGTGGTCAAGGTCCAAAGATGCAGAGAGCTAAATTCACGGATCGGCATTCTGGACTGCAAGTGTAAGACCCTGATGAAGGTGCCTTTTACAAACCTTCAAAAAATGTAATTTATAAATACCCAAAGTCCCAAAATTCGTTTAACTGTTTCACGTGTCATAGAGGTTGGGAAGGCATAGAACATACAAATGTTGTAATTTACTTCCAAATTGTACTTTGCATTGACACCGTAGGTCGCCAACACTAACACGCCCTATTTCACTGTGCCAAAGTCTTTGTTTTTATACGTCGTGTAATTGCTGTTATTACTTTGCAGCGATGTTGGAAAATAACAGCTTAATTATCTTCCGGAGAGAAAAGTGGAGGCTGCAGCTACGTTTTGTAGAGTCCCACATCTGCGGTGTTAAATGCATATAATAATATTTTTGAACATATCTAACATATTTTGTAACTTTCAAAGCTCAGAATGTGAGGGCAACACTGAAATCATTTTCAAGGTTTCTGTCAAACAATGAAATGGCCTTTGAAGAGCCTTCCTGAATGAGCTTTGGGGGTCAAGCTTAAACCTTTTCACTGTTAAATCACGCTAACATCATTTCAGTTCAAAATACAATTACCTGTTTAATCCCAAACCTACTGAAGGACTTATTTGTTCAGTGTACATAAAAAGATAAAAGATTTATATGGCGATGGCTACTGCTGCCACCTATTACATAAAGGCTAATTTAAAACCAGACTTGATGCTGGTTAACAAAATAATAACAATAAATAACGATAATTATAGTATCAAGGGCTAACCACAGCAGAGGTGTCAGTGCGTTAAATTTCTGCCCTGGTGTTCTGTTATTCCCTGACTTGGTGCATCAGCACCCTGATATGAAGAATTGTTTTCTGCGGACCTCTCTTCAGTCGCCACCTCCTTCTTCTCAATGGGGACATATGAGGAGGAGTGGTAAATGAATACAGGCAATATTAGGCAGGACCCCAACCCCAAACCCTCCCCACCCAGAGATGGAAAGATTTCAAAGTATCTAATGAATTCATGGAGAACAACTCCTCTGTGGCCTCCTCTTAGAGGCTGAAGCCCAAACCAGTTCCTACCAGTGCAGAGACATGGGAGAGTTTTACACATTTATGCGTCTTAGAAGACCAAGTGTGCACCATGTTAACCAAAGATGACACTGGAGAGCCAGGTGCTTAAGAGAAGTGGGTATCAGTCCTACGTGATCCCACACCGCACAGTTTAGCAGAGGAGTAAAGTGTGCCCTGTGTTTCTTACACACATTAACCCCCAGTATACGTTACAGAATGATCTCCCATAAGCTGAGGACACAAACATGTGCAACTCGATAAAACAATTAAACAGCAGGTGAAGATAAGTATAATTTTCTTTAATTGGTCCCCATAAATAAGCAATAAATGCCCCAGCTGTATGGCTGATTTGCAGTGCCTTTTAATTCTAACATTTTATGATATAATCGCCAATTTCACTCAGTAAATATTTTATTAGAGATATTCACAAGAGTAAATAAGCAGCAGTGTACCATGGGAGAAGATACCAGCATATTGGATTACCTAGAATTACTGCACACAGCTTATTGGCCTAAATTTTGAGCAGGTAACAATCTTTTAACATATGTACGTATTACAATGAGCCTGTGAATAGGGATATCTGGGGAAACAAAAGATTCCCTCCTCCACTGACGTAGCCACTCATAATCGTATGAAGAGTACTATGGTGACTGATGCTAATTTTCCCACAACGTAAACCTCTATGTTAATAATGCAACTGTGGCAGGCCTGAGAGCCCATGAAAGGCCTGGATTTTTCCAGTCACAGGCTGTCATGTCACACCCCAGCCCTGCGAAGAACCCGTGATTGATCCCCCATAACAGCATGGTCAGCGCAGTGTGTCCTGTTAAGACATGGTGTCCTGTGGTGTGGCTACATGGGGTTAAACACAGTGATGGAGGGACTTTGGAGCAGTGATGGTATTATTCTCCCCTCGAAAACACTAGATGCTTAAGAGCAGAGCGAAGCCACCCCCCCCCCACCACCACCACCCACAAAACTGCACTACTGGCATCAATATTTAAATGTTTAGTCCATCTGCCGAGGTTGGCTTTCCATACGGGTCCAATGTTGCACACATGCAAAAGAGACAGCTGAGCCTTCTGGACATGTATACTATTGCACAAGAATACATAACACATGCAGGAATATGAATTCAGCTGTCCCTGCCTTACGGCTCTAGGTAGGGTTATCATGTGCCTTTAGGGTCCCTGGTCACAGTTGGGTTATACCTGGCCATGATTGACGGATGCATGGTAAACTACACCGACCATGGACTGCACGGAGTGCTGGAGTCCACACAGAGACTGTCAGAAAGAGGAACATGCTGAGACACAGAGTGTCTCAGAGGTTTGTCATCAAGATCCATGTGTCAGTCCCAGGGGGCTGATTTGTTTAATGTTCAAGGCATATAAAACTACATACAGCATTTACTATATAAATATACTACACATACAGCACTGTTGCAGACATATGTAGAATCAGTTTTTTTTGTAGCCTCAGATGCATCACTGTAATCATTAAAATGCCCTGCCCTGTAGATACTACGACCTCTGAGGACTTTGACAAGGGCCCCAGTGACATGGCGCAAGGTCCATGCAGCGTTAGTGTGTTGCTCAAGCAGCCGTTACAGAGGCATAATGGAGAACCTTTATTGCGGTAAAATGTTTCCAGAGTGCACACTGTGCATGGCCAGGAGCGGCGCCAATAGGAAGATTTGCAGTGCCAATGAAAACCATTCTCCTGTGATCCTCTGGGCATATAATCCCACATTAGGCACCAAAACAGCAACAATGGCAACACTAAAAGATCTCTTAAGGGCATTAGGGAGAGATGTTTCTGCTCCTGCCTGGGATAACACCGTCTTTATCTCCAGCTGAGAGCAGTCAAACATTACACTCATACTCATATAGACATAGACTCACATATGCACACTAAAGGTGCGCCATCTTCCTATCCACAGTCTCCCCATTCCCTTCCATCACATACCCTCCCTCCTCCGCCGTGTCATTTATCACAAATCAGTTTAATTCATTCTGTTGCCATGGATACAGCACGACAACTTCTACCTAAAGCCTAATAATAATAAACACCACTCTCTTTGTGCTCTGGTGGGAGCACAGCCCACCCATAGGAGCCCCCCCCCAGGTGCCACGTGGACTCTAATCGGTAAGTAAGTCAATATCTAACACTCGGCAAGTGTGGATGGATGCTTTGGAATGTAGGACTGATAAGATGTACTCTCTGTTCTAGGCGTCCCTCAGAAATCTAAAGGGAAGCAGGATGCCTTGATGTACTGTCTAAGCTATGAGGAAGGTCAAACCACAGCACTAATTGTTAGCCTTCTAGGCTGGTGATCTCGTTGTTTGGAAGGTTTTAATTGGTTGCATTGGTTTAATTGGTTGTGTGTCTAAGTAGAAGGAAATGTTCCTGGAAGCACATTTTTAACTTTTTATTGATAGCAATATTCTCTGTTCCAATAAAAACATGGGTCAGTGCTGATTTGTTAAAAATGTTAGGAATTATTCCATGATCGGGGTGGCACAGTGGTGCAGTGGTCAGCACTGCTGCCTCACACCTCTGGGGTTCAAGTCTCTGCCCAGGTCCCATGTGTGTGGAGGTTGCATGTTCTCCCTGTGTTGTTGTGGGGTTTCCTCCGGGTACTCTGGTTTCCCCCCACAGTCCAAAAACATGCTGAGGCTAATTTCAGTTACCAGATTGCCCAGATTGTGCATGTGTGAGTGTGCCCTGCAATGAGCTGGCCCCCTGTCCTGGGTTGTTCCCCGCCTTGTGCCCATAGCCTCCGGGCAACCCTAGGCAATACTAGGAGGGCCAGCCAGTTCTACTGCGTCCTGGGCTGCCCAATTTGAAGTGATTGGCCTGCCCCATTTCTGTTGTCACCGTTTGCTGTCCTCTAATTCATATTTTTGTGAGCAGAGCCCAAATTATGCTCATACACACACTCTGGTTTTCACTGGCAGTGAAACGCTTGGCCCACTGAGCCGATTTGACAGCCCACAAAGGGAAGCCGAGAACTGAAAAATAAACAGAATTGCACACACACAATTCTACTCCAAAAAGCCAGATGCCTACCAATACTGCTAGCCTTGACTTACCTCCCCGATCTCAGATACAGTGGGGAAAATAAGGATTTTTCCAGTTTCCCCACTTACAAAGAATGGAGAGATCTGTACTTTCCCTCGTAGGTACACCTGAACTGTGAGAGAATCCTGAAAATCACATTGTATGATTTTTAAATAATTAATTTGCATTTTATTGCATAGGTGTACCTATGATGAAAACTGCAGATCTCTCCATTCTTTGTAAGTGGGGAAACTGGGAAAAGCGTGTATCAAATCCTTACTTTCCCCAATGTATACTTTATCAGAAGGTGTGAAAACTAGGCATTTTGCAAATAAAGCTTGGGTCAAAATTGTTCAATCCTTTAATTCTGCCATATATAACACCTTTGCTAGGTTCCAGTGGACATCCAAACATAATCAGTAGGCTATTCATTTAATTCGTTGAGGAGGGGAGAATGAGACCATAAATATCTCTGACCTTTACCTCTATCACATAATTTTCTATACCAGCAACATTTCTGCAGTGATCCGTCCAAAATTAGGCCCAGGACCAAATCCCAGAAGGTAAGCTTGCTCATTCAGACTATATGGTGTGGTGCTGTTTTCTTCAGGGACCATGTACGTCCGTTTCACTTGACCGTAGGGTGTCTGACTCAGCCATGCTGCATTAACATATTGCAGTGACAGGGATCCTGTGTTTCACTTGAAGGGTTTTTTGTGAGACTTCACAATCTCCATATCTGTATAAATAATGTATTGTTGCTTTACATTCCGTTTATTCATTATGTGAAAACTGGAGTTATCTGCGCCATAACTGAGCGTGTTCGCTGGGAAAAGAGATCCATCGCATTTGCAAATAAATCTGCACATCTCTTCAGTCTGATGTCGCACTGCAGAGAGAAAAATAATCCATTGCATGTGCAGTTAAATGCTCTAAGAGGGAAACCGTATCACCAAATCACTTCAAGTAAGAATTTAACAGTAAAATCCACAGATACATCAAGATGACATTAATAAAACACTAATGTCAGAACGGGGAAAGTAACACACACATACTCATAATGCTGTTCCCTGCTTGTCACAGCTCACATAACACAGTTTGCACAGCCTAACAACCTCATGCTCTCACCCGCTGCACCATAACGGAAATGACACGCAGAACATCTCTAAGGTAGCAGCAAACTGTCTGCACTGTACTGAAGGGTAACAGGAGCTCGTGGCAAGACATCTAACAATGAGAAAAACCCAACACTGATTGAACTCGTTGGCCCTGCACTGAGAGAAACCCGAATACTGCGACTGAGGCTGACAACAGCTTCTATAAAGGGACTTTCGCAGTTCTGAGAATAACATAGGTGAGGGGTGCATGAGATCACAACACCGGGATTCTTTTAAATAAGAGATATGACCCATTATGGCAGCATCACATCATTCCCAGGGCACTGATCGGTATGGAACTTCCCAATGACTTGAGATTCCCATTTTGACATTTTCCACCTTGGTACTTGTGCAATAATTACCTCAGCTTGCAGCACTTGTCACAGGTATAACGCATAAAAAAACAGATTTTCTTTAAAATGTGCATTCTGGAATTTTCTTTCTGGCACTTCAGGACAACGGAATGCTGATTCAACGGAATGCTGCGATAAATTCAGCGCGGGGCCCTTGGCATTGACACGTCTGCGATTATCTGCAGTGTGAAGCTTTAATTGCAGCTCAAGCTCAATTCAGCGAGACCCGGACCGTCGGCCGACCGCACTGAAAGTGTTTCTTAAGCCCTCGCTGCCGCCGTTGTCATATTTATTAGCTATTATCAGCACCATGCTCTTAACTGGCGAGAGTAGTGCATATACGCAGGCTTTTAATCTGAAAAACAATGATCATTAAAATAATTATCCTGTCAGAATGTACTAAGATATTAATTGCACGATCATCACTTGACTCTGCGTTAACCCCTCGCCTCCAGCGTCGCCGCATGTGAAGAGGTGACATCCTCAGCTCCTTGGGCTCCTCTGTCCATTCTGTGTTATTAATTAGTTTATTGACATGCAAATGGCGGGGAGAGCTCCGAAACCAGCTGGATAAATCAATGGCGAGTGGCATACAAGCAAGTGCTGCTGTAGACATGCTAATAAGGCACATCACAAGATTGGGGACCGTAACAAAAACCCAATCAGATTAAAAGGAGAGAAGATTAAAATTAAAAATAACTCCCATGTGTCATCTTGTCAGTGCCTAAGTGAAGGCAGTTCCTCGCAAGCGCTCTCATTTCCCATCTGAGCACCTCGTCTTCAGGACACTCGTTCATAATGTTTCACCTTCTATGGCTGAACGTGGGAGCAGATACTCTTATGAGGGCTATCAGCAGGAGGAGAAAGGTAGCCTTTGCTAGTCAGTGTCGGCACCGATGGTGTCGGGGACTGAGTCACTTCCCCCCAGGCCCATCTTTCCTAGGGAGTCGGTAACAGTTGCGTGTGGAGCGGCGCGGAAATCGAATCCAATGCAGATGTTGGAACTGGCGGCACCAAACAGACTCGGTCTGGACAGAAAACCTCACCCCAGGGGATATAAATCGGTGTGACTTTTTGAGAGAGATGGGCCTGGGGTCATTTTCAGACTAAACATTCCTTCAGTTGCTATTTAATATAGTAATTAAATTAAAATTTCCCCCCTCAAGTAACTGATGGATTTTATGGGAATATTAGAAGCCTTCCAAATGAACTGACACTAAAGCAACTGCAGGAAAAATCCACCCAGTCCAAATATAACGAGACCAGTCCCTAGCTGAAGGTACAGAGTTAATGGGAAGCAGGGGTTAATGTCTCACTGACTGTAGCATGGAAAGCAGGGAAGGGATAGAGGTGATAACAGCATGACAAAAATGTGACATGATACAGCAGCAATGCAACAAGTGGCGGATTTAATCAAACCTGAAGCCGGTGGATATACACTGTCAGGCTCATTTCCTGTGACAGGAGGAGCGTCTTCAGAAAAGGATGAGATGCGGGGGTAGGCAGCCTTGCATCCATAGCAGGCGCTTCGAATGTTCCATTACGTGCACTTACAAGCTAAGGACAGACAGCCATGGTGCATGCCTAATTCACATTTCCTTAGGGTATGATTGATGTAGGTTATTTCTGCCTCGGACCACTGTTTAGAGGGCACCGATTCAGCCATTTTCTGACCAGTCAAGGCCATAACTTGACCGTGGTATCTAGAAAGACGCAAAGCGGTTTGTGGAGTCAGGGTGTCTCCCTCATGCTTCATACACCCACCCACGCTCCTGCTTCAACACGCAGGCTGCCGAGATGCCAGCCAGTCCTTGTGCAAGTGGCCTCTTGACAGAGTCAGCACCGCTTTGCACCGGTGCCCCCCGGCACTCTCGTGCTCAAAATTACATCTTGTCACTCTGCCATTGCTCAGGTCAGGTTGAGGCAATGAATCTTCGTAAAGAGTTTAAACTTGCCCATGAGTGACTTGGGATGAAATAAAAAACCATCCTATTAATACAGGTAGCCTCCTTTGCCAAATAAATAACATACAGCTCCTCCTTGTCCCATCTTCTCCATTTCAATAAAATTAAAGGTCACCCATGAGAGCACTAGTCAAAATCCATAAGCAGACACTGAAATGCATGTAAGAGCATGTGCAGCAATATACCAATGGTACGCTGGCCCATTCACCTACACCCATGCTATGCTCGCCTTTGGGCATCACTAGGAGTAACTCAGTTGTGTTGTTTCCTCAAAAATCCTTTCCAAAAGCATCTCTTTGGTACCGGTGCATTAGCAACAGAAGCATCTATCTGCCTATCCAGGCAAGACTCCACTTCAAGCCACAGGATTACAAAATAAAAATGATATCATTAGCGCACAAAGCTGAATGAGGCCATTGACTGACAAAATGTAGGAGCTGTGAAAAACCGTGCGTTGACTAAGAAAAGTCGCCAACCACACAGATCTTTCACCAGCTTATCATTGTGTACTGAAAGAGGTAGGCTTAATTGGAAAGTTTCAGGAGGTTGCAGAATAAACAGGTTATGAACAAAAGCTTCTCAAAACTGAAAAGGATCCATGGCGGAACCTGGCGGAAGCCAAGCTGCACATGGGGGCAGAGGCCAGGAGAGTCATTATTATCTTTGCATTGAGTACAGTGGATGGTAGCTGTAGGCATTAACTCTTTGGTTGGAAAGTGCCATAGTAATAGGCACAATGTCAACTTATAGCAGGAGACACACGTCACTTAAAATATCATTTGTCCTGCCCTGTGAATGTCTGCTTGAAAAATCACAGAGAATCATTGTGAAAAACTATAGTTTAATGATGGTAAAATGTTGTACTTGATGGTAACCATAACAGTCTGGACAATTTAAAAATAACAGTGTGTGACACTGCAAGTGGCCTTGCAGATAATTCATGTGTGCGAGGATACTTGTTTCTGTATCACAGAGGAAAAAAATCTTGTCCAGATACTTGGCAATGGTTTCTACAATGAACATACTGTACATCATTCTTATTAAACAGGAGCCAGTGCTAGCTCAGCGCCAGAGCCACGTGTTAGCCATTTGCTATCGTGCAATTACCTTGGCAGTCTTCATTTTTCCTTCAAGATTTCTTAACACCTCCTGCCCATATTCATTGTTCTCAGTCTCTCCATTGTGTCGATGTGCTCGGAATAGCGGAATAGTATTCACACTTCCTGTCACCTCCCTACTCCAGAAATACTAAAGGACAAGGCAAACATCTTAAATGTGCAGATTCTGAATGGGTGGAATTCTAACGGTCAACCCCTGTCCTCTTCTTGAGTGAAGGTCAGCTCATGTTTTCTCACTGTGTTTCAATCTCCTCCTGTCCTCTCACAGTGTGATGTCACCTCTTGTCCTCTCATCGTGTGATGGTCAGCTCCTGTCCCCTCCTTGAATGAGGGGCACTTCCTGTCTTTTCACTGTGTGATAATCACCTCCTGTCCTCTCATAGTGTGATGGTCACCTCTTGTCCTCTCATTGTGTGACAGTCACCTCCTATCCTCTCCTTTAATGAGGGCCACTTCCTGTCTTCTCACTGTGACAATCACCTCCTGTCCTCTCACAGTGTGATGGTCAGCTCCTGTTTTCTCACTGTGTGACAATCACCTCCTGTCCTCTCAGTGTGATGGTCACCTCTTGTCCTCTCATTGTGTGACAGTCACCTCCTGTCCTCTCCTTGAATGAAGGCCACTTCCTGTCCTCTCACTGTGACAATCATCTCCTGTCCTCTCAGTGTGATGGTCACCTCCTGTCCTCTCGCTGTGTGACAATCACCTCCTGTCCTCTCATCGTTTGACAGCCACGTCCTGTCCTCTCCTTGAATGAAGGCCACTTTCTATCCTCTCACTGTGTGACAGTCACCTACTGTCCTCTCAGTGTGATGGTCACCTCCTGTCCTCTTATTGTGTGACAGTTACTGCCTGTCCTCTCTTTGAATGAAGGCCACCTCCTGTCCTCACACTTCCTGTCACCTCCCTACTCCAGAAATACTAAAGGACAAGGCAAACATCTTAAATGTGCAGATTCTGAATGGGTGGAATTCTAACGGTCAACCCCTGTCCTCTTCTTGAGTGAAGGTCAGCTCATGTTTTCTCACTGTGTTTCAATCTCCTCCTGTCCTCTCACAGTGTGATGTCACCTCTTGTCCTCTCATCGTGTGATGGTCAGCTCCTGTCCCCTCCTTGAATGAGGGGCACTTCCTGTCTTTTCACTGTGTGATAATCACCTCCTGTCCTCTCATAGTGTGATGGTCACCTCTTGTCCTCTCATTGTGTGACAGTCACCTCCTATCCTCTCCTTTAATGAGGGCCACTTCCTGTCTTCTCACTGTGACAATCACCTCCTGTCCTCTCACAGTGTGATGGTCAGCTCCTGTTTTCTCACTGTGTGACAATCACCTCCTGTCCTCTCAGTGTGATGGTCACCTCTTGTCCTCTCATTGTGTGACAGTCACCTCCTGTCCTCTCCTTGAATGAAGGCCACTTCCTGTCCTCTCACTGTGACAATCATCTCCTGTCCTCTCAGTGTGATGGTCACCTCCTGTCCTCTCGCTGTGTGACAATCACCTCCTGTCCTCTCATCGTTTGACAGCCACGTCCTGTCCTCTCCTTGAATGAAGGCCACTTTCTATCCTCTCACTGTGTGACAGTCACCTACTGTCCTCTCAGTGTGATGGTCACCTCCTGTCCTCTTATTGTGTGACAGTTACTGCCTGTCCTCTCTTTGAATGAAGGCCACCTCCTGTCCTCACACTGAGTGAAGGTCACTTCCTGTCTTTTCATTGTGTGACGCTCACCTCCCGTCCTCTCATTGTGTGACAGTCACTTCCTATCCTCTCATTAAGTAACAGTTAAGCCCCAGCCCTTTCCTTGAGTGATCACTTTCTGTCCTCTTATTGTGTGAGTTATCCCCAGTCCTCTCCTTGAGTGAAGCCCTCACTAACAGTTCACCTCCTGCCTGTGGCAGGTCAATCCCAGGATAATACTTTCAGGGGAGCTTTGAGAGTTATGTTTAATTCTGCTTATGATAAAAGATCTAAACAGAACTTCCACTAACATCACACAGTACTTCGAACAACTCCGTTACCACATACAATTGTGATTTCTTTATTTAGCTAATTATTTTATCCAAAGCAACATACATTTCAAAGCAGGATTAGACAGTGCCTGGAGCAATTGGGGGTCAAGGGCCTCGCTCACCCTTGGGGCACGGCAGGCAGCATCCTTAGCCCCCCTTTTACCCCCAAAGCTCCACTATCCCCCTCTGCCACCTTTGCCACCCCACATTTCAGAATACAGTACCTTGCAAAAGTATTCACCCCCTTTGGCATTCTCTCTGTCTTATTCGCTTAGAACCTGGAATTTAACAGGAATTTTGGGGGATTTGTATCTTTTAATTTATACAACGCAATTACCACTTTGCTGATGCAAATTATTTTTTTATCGTGAAACAAACAAGAAATGAGACAAAAAAAGAACACCTGAGCATGCATAACTATTCACCCCCTCCCAGAGTCATTACTTTGTACAGCCACCTTTCGCAGCAATTACAGCGACAAGTCTCTTCGGGTACATCTCCACAAGCTTGGCACAGCTAGACACTGGTACTTTTGCCCATTCTTCATGGCAAAACTGCTCCAGCTCCTTCCAGTTGGATGGGCGCCGCTTGTGTACAGCAATCTTTAAATCATACCAGAGATTCTCAATTGGATTGTGGTCTGGGCTTTGACTGGGCCATTCTAGGACATTTACCCGTTTCTCTTTAAACCACTGGTGTGTTGCTTTAGCAGTGTCTTTAGGGTCATTGTCCTGCTGGAAGGTGAACCTCTGTCCCAGTCTCAAATCTCTGGAAGATTCAAACAGGTTTCTCTCAAGAATTTCTCTATATTTTGCGCCATCCATCTTTCCTTCAATTCCGACCAGTTTCCCAGACCCTGTCGATGAAAAACATCCCCACAGCATAATGCTGCCCCCACCATGCTTCACTGTGGGGATGATGTTCTCAGCATGGTGAGGGCTGTTAGATTTACGCTAGACATAGCGTTGTCCTTGTTGGCCAAAAAGTTCTATTTTAGTCTCATCTGACCACAGCACCTTCTTCCACATGTTTGGAGAGTCTCCAATACGCCTTTTAGCAAATTTCAAATGTTCTACCTTATTTTTTTTGGTAAGCAATGGCTTTTTCTTGGCCACTCTTCCATGAAGCCCAGCTCTGTGCAGTGTGCAGCTTATAGTGGTCCTATGGAGTTACTCCCATCTCTGCAGTAGAGCCGCCCAGCTCCTTCAGGGTAATCTTTTACTTCCTGGTTGCTGCTCTGTTTAATGCCCTCCTTTCCTGGTCTGTGACTTTTGGTGGACAACCCTCTCTTGGCAGGTTTGCTGTATTTAGTGGTGCTCCTTGGGATGTTCAGGGTTTGGGATATTTTTTATAAGCCTGAACTGTACTTATCTACAACTTTGTCTCTGACCTGTACGGAGAGCTCCTTGGTCTTCATGCTGTCACTTGCTCGGTGGTAGCCCTTACTCAGGGGTGTTGCACTGGTGTTGACTTAGGGGGCTATCAGAACAGGTGTATACAGTGTATACTTTTCAGTTTTATATTTTTTAGAATTTTTTTTTCCCTTTTAACTTCATTAATCTATAGTTTTTTTGTAGGTCCATCACTTAAAATCAAATTGAAAATCCATTTAAATTCCAGGTTGTAAGGGAACAAAATTGAGAGAATGCCAAGAAGGGTGAATACTTTTGCAAGGCACTGTACATAATGAGGCAATGATGTAGAAAGCCTATGGGGGGTAGCAATGCTGGTAGCAATAATAATAATAACCTCAGTCTCTTGGGGTTTTTGTACTTTAATGCTAACAGGGTGTTAGCTCACATTATCTTACATTTCAGGGGCGCTCATTATACTCCATGGCCTCCCATATCAGTGATGAGGTGGTCTACCCCTATGGGGCTGCCCCTGGCAGTTCATTGCAGTTCATTGCAGGCCTTGGGGTCCCAGCCACTCCCATTACTTACATCTCGAGACTTGCACAGCAAAATAATCCAGTTCTATTCATTTTTTTGTCTTTGCCTTTCGTTCCTTTATTGTGCCCTTACCCCCTGTGCCTCGTTACAATACATCACGTAGTATTGACGCGACTGGGCCAAGTGCTAAGTAGGCCAGCTGCAGAGCAAGGAGACGTCATCTCGAGAGCAGAAACCCACCATCGTCCTCCCCAAAATAGCACCAGCTGCAGGGGTCATGCCAGGAAGAAAAGTCTCTTTGCAAAAGTGTCAGATACCCTGTGTCCACTAACTGGGAGCCATGCAGCAATGGCATTAACATCTCAACTGAACTGCATTCCGCATCCCTGTTTTTGTATTTTAATGCCTGGTATTACAGTGTTTCATAATACCAGACTGTCCAGTTCCCAGACTTGTCCATTAGCCCCAAGGTGTTTACCTACAGAAATGCCATCCAGTGAGAGTCAGCCGTGGTATGCTGCGGCTTACTCTGTCGCATTTAGGACCGCAGTGCGAAGTGCATGTGAAGCGCCGTTGTCTTCTAAGAAAGCTCCCATTCTCCGGCTTTTTCTCAGGGTCTCACAGATGTGAAATGACTTTTCTTCCCACACATTCATGATTCCAGTTGAAATACACAAATTCCCATCCATTTTGTTTACTTGGCTTGCAGATATGTATTCAAATGTGCTGTCACCTTGTCGAAACTCCATGTGAGAATTGTGTCCCACTGTCCTTGTTTGTTCCTTTGTATTTTGTAGCCAGCTGTAGCCAGTTTACTGCAAATGAGCATTAAGCAAAATGATCACACAGATGGAAAGCTGACAACTGGTGTAATTGGTCTGAATATTAACTAGCAGTGAAGCAAGCTGGATGAAACCCAGAAACAAAGGGCACCGCTGCCAATTAAGGATGAACTAATTAAGCAAAAACGATCCATTGTCCCAGTGGGGGCCCTAATTTGATGAGACAGGGGACTGTCTGAAGAGATTCCTAGTGGTAATTTTGCGTTCCTGCAGGACCTGTTCTCTCTTCCAGACCACCAGTGTTTAAAGTCATGCTGAGATCAGCCAAGGTCGCAGTATGAAGGTTTTAAATCACCCAGTCTGTGAGCCGGCATCTGGGTATGGGGGGGGGTAACGTCGCCAGCTCTGCTCCACTGGCATCCTCATTTTGGATATCGCTCAAACAGAGCAACTTGAGAGACCACTTTGTCCTCCGTGATTTTATGAGAGACCCCCAAGGTGACAGTCCCCCGCTGATAGTGTCGGAGCCAGTGTCCGGATGGGGGCTAATCCCCCCCCTGCAATGGGGACATTCCCTGGTTACTTGCCGCACGTCCTCCATCCTAACACTACAGCACAAAAGCCTCATGCGACCTCTGACCTGACCCGTGACCAGGGTTAAAGGTTAACTGTCTATGTGGAGCCTTGTGGTAAAATGTGGTGGAAAAGGTTCAGAAAGCCCATGTGACACCATCAAAAGGGAGCAGAACTGAGCTCCATATCACACCATTATCCTGGCACCCACAAATAACTCTGAAGCTGTGCCTCCTTCAGTCATCGCCCCTTTGCCTCCGGTCCAGAAGGATCAGACCCAGCATACTCTGGAAGTCATGAGAATCCCCACTCCGGTTCGTACACATGCATTTTCTTTCTCTTTCTTCACCAACAATGTTCCTCATTAAAGAGAACCTGGAGGGCCAGGCACCGAATTAAAGCAATGCTTTACACTCAAATGAGGGAGACGCAGTCACACGCAAAACGGATCATTCAATTAAACCACATAAAACACATACTGCCCTGGTAGACATTGAGAGTGGGGAGGTGCAAACTAATGTGTTTTGCAGACCAAGTAATTAACATTAAAACCTGTCAGGCCCCGTCAGCACCACTAAGTTTCTATGCTACAGCAGTGGCAAGGCATTGCTTTGGTTACGTTTACACCTGCCATCAAACCTTTCCGTCCCACTGTGCTGCCATACCTCCAGCCTTCTCTAAAAGAAGTGTCACTGCAGGGGGAGCCGGAGGGAGGGTGAGAGGGTGCCTCTGATGCCAGGAAGTGATTTAGACCCAGTACAGATATATTGAGGGGTTATATACTTGTGGAATTGGGATGTGGTATGTCAAAGTAAGGTGGTGCATTTCAGCAAGCTGGGCTTGGAAATCATCTGTTCCTATCACGCTTAACCATTCTTCCTGGTAAAAATCTATTAACCCAATAAGGTGATAGTGACCAGAAGGGCAGGCCTGAAGCCTAAACACTGATATTTATTTATGCGTTGCCACGTACACACAAAAACAGGAGTGCACACTATTCTCTCAATGCAGACATACAGCAAAGAGCATCTGTTCTAAATCCTCCAGGTTACTAATCAAGCGGTTTCTACGACTAGGTTTATTTGAAGGCACCTGCTTTTCTGAATGTTTATGCTCTCACACCTCTCCTGAACGGTCATTGCACATTCCAGAGACCTGATTTCAAAAGCACCATGGATACAGATGAAGGAATCGTGTATCAGATACATCACTTTGGACAAGAACATTCAGGGCTGATTCCCTGCTGCCTCACCACTGAGCTGTCTTTTAGAGGCAGGACCTCTGGATCCTGACTTCCCACACCAGCCATCTCCTGAGAGCCACCCCGTTCAGGGAAGCTAGTTTCAGCATGTAGAGGAAACAGAACCACCTTGTGGTCCCAGAATAGTGCTGACTCCCACCATCATGCAGCAGAGGGGTCTGGGAAAACAGCACAGGCCAAGACCAAGCAGTACTAGGTGAGCAGGGGTAACCATAGCGCCAACAGACAGATAAGGTGCTTCACGTCATATTCAATATCCCACTGATCATGTCTTTGGCATTTTGCACATGCTTTAGTTTCAGAAGGCAGCAGAGCGTCTAGTGACCATTTCAGACTTGACCTGCGAATGAGAGAGAGCATTCCCCATCACTGACAGGGCCAGGACTGTACCTTCACTGTCAGCTTACAAACCCCACAGCTGGTGAAGATGATTACATTTAACATTGTTCCAGGAGCTAAAAAAAGCTAGAACTACCACAGCAAATGGCTGCTTTATGTGTACAGAGAGACAAAAACAAAACAGAAAAACAGGATGCTTCCTGTTTTCACTCAGCTTTGCATAAGATGCCTTAAGATCCAAGGACTCCCTGATTAATGAAGACAGGCTCTGAAGTTACTGATTGATAATGTGGTACGGCAATTTGTTTAACACTCTGCTCTGGGCAAATGGCAGTGACTGGCATAAATAAAAGTGCAGGGTAATTGCACTTCTTGGAAGGGGGTGGGACTTAAAGGGGTGGAGTCAGGGGCAGACCCAATCAGCACTCTGCTCTCTCTTCAGCAGCAGGTCACTGTGACCTTCCTAAGTATCCTCCACAGTCCACGGTTTGATCGCGAGGGGCCAACTGCCACTCCCCCTCAGCAGCAAAGCTCCTTCAGATTGGGGATTTGCATTCCGCTCACGGATGAGTTTAGACAACGCAGCGCACCCTCTCAACAAGACCAGAGAGCAATCGGGGATTCAGTCAAATGTACACAGACAAATCCTCCACTTTCACTGCTCCCCCTAAACATGGTGCTTACACATAAGGCTCTCTTTTGCAGGAGCACCGTCCAGCCCTCCAGTACTGTCCACGTGCACGGGCACGGGAGACCATACATGCAGGAGGGGTGGCATTAATAGGAGGGCACAGTACATATTATACATATTTGCACTCGCCATTACTCACTGCTCAGTGCCCACTGTTCACAACCAAATGCCCAATACATTCTGTCTCCTGCTCACTAATCACTGCTCACTCCTCACTACTATAATTATGCCTTGAATAACAGCCATCCCATGCTCTGTCCCACAACCTGGAACATTGTACCACGAAGCCCATTCTATTGACAAGGCAGGTCAGAGAATCAATGGGCTCACAGTACCGGAAGATTTGTGCACTATAAACCTTTTTATAGTGGGGGGGGGGGCATTTGCCCTCCAAAACGGCACTGGTCATGTGACAGCCTTGCAGAACTGAGGCTATCAGGATAAGTGCAGTGGTCATTAAATGGTCACCATTAAGCATCTGTGGGAGAATGGGTGGCGATGGAGTGGTCAATATGGAGATTGATGAAGGAGCTGATCTATGTCTGCCTCCATCTGACACATATGGATTATAAGACAGTGTTTTAGTTGCAGCTGACATGCTGCTTGATAAAGTCAGCAAAAATGACAGCTTTATTCTTCTCATTTACATATCCGCCCCTTGGGGCTTTTCCCCCCATGAACTTAGCACTTGCTACAGCACCGCTGTTAGGCGGCAAACGAGTTAATGAGGGTTACAGCAACGCCGGGACAAAGGGAATCACACTGAGATGTCCTTCCTGCACAGGGGTAATACATCTGCCCCCACTCCACCGAATAGGAATGGGGAGTATTATGTGGAAACGAGGCATACCCCCCACAGGGCAGTTTGTGAGTGACAGAGGGTATATGCTATCCACCCCAATGAGAAGATGTCAGGAGGGGAGCAGATCAGCCCTGTAAGCACAGGTCCCAATTCTTTTAAAGACGGCACGATTAGTTCTAGTACCTCAAAACTGAAATCACAGGCTGCAAAGTTTATTACTGCTAATGACGGGCAAAGGACGACCGTAGGATATCTTAATTAGAGCAACAAAGGCAGTTAATTCCCCTGAGTCCTGCCTTCCTCTCTTTCCCCGACAGACGCACTTTTTATGTTTGCAAAATGTTTGCGGCAGCAGAGTGAAGTGACAAAACCCCTGACATCAGCAGCATGTCTGACAAACAAACCTGTTTGTCCATCAGCGTCGGACTAAACAACAATCAAAATGAAGCAAAACACAATCGGCAGAAGACAGTGAAAGGCACGGCTGGCTGGAGACCGTCTCTCTGGTGTTCAGGGAAATGCGAAATCACATGGCCATACAGCGCTGCAGCAACTGCTGCGTTAGAACGACGGGGAACACGTCACCTTTCCAGAGCCTGCAGCTCCTGATGCTTCAATGCCTTTATCGGGGAGGGATTTGTTTTCTAGAAGGTGGGGGCTGGGACACTGGTCGCAGATGTCTCAGCAAACACCTCCTGGGGTGGGCAGTCTGTGCCAGTTTCATGGAGCTCACCTGTTGTACCTTTCTTTGCTAATAAGGAATTTCCCCACAGGCAGGCAGCTGCCTCTTCTGCTCCTTGTCCACCATAAGGCGGATTAACCTTTGCCGTTGTCTTAAAAATTCCCTGGTCGGGCACCCCCCTCCCAAATACACCCCCAAAGCACCCAAAGGGGAGGAAATGGGCAGCAGTGCACAGACACGCTGTATGTTAATCAGCGGCTTGTCTGTGTCACCACAGCTCTTGTCAGAGTGGAAAAGAGGGGGCTTGTTAGAGAGGAGTTGGGGAGGGGGTTGAAATGCAGAATTTTTTGGGGGGGAGGGGTCCACATTTATCGAGCCATCATATTTGAAGCTACAAGCAGTTAGTGCACGTGCAACAAAACTGCGAGACCACAAATGGGGGGGGGGGGTCACGGCTCTGACAGCGGCTTCCAAATTCATTCTTCCCCTACAAACTCCAACCTCCCCTTTAACTCTGGTGCAATAAGTCACAAAGGAAAGATCGAAGCCCTTCATAAAACAATGCAAAAGTGGGTCACTGCGCTGATTCACAGATGTTACATAAACTGCTTTTTGCACACTCGTGTCACATTATTACTCATCAGTTTCTATTCCCCTCGACTAGGTGAAGCCTAACGAGAAATATAACATAGAACTGTTTTTTAAGACTGAGCTAGGCAATTATACGCACGCTCTCACAGGTTATCCGCCCAAACATTTCTCTTATTAATAATTCTGTTCTGAGCTGTCAGATTCATTTAATTTTCTAAGACTTCTGTTCCACCATTGTTCTTTTCTTTGGGGGGGGGGGGGGAATTAGATTAGACAAAAACAAGCTCCTGCAAGCTTTCAGCACCAAGCGTTGTGAAGCATCTTTTCATTTCTGCACCAGAAAACATTAAAGGCTCTTTACACAAGCACACTTCTGGCACACATAACAGATGTTAGGCTAAAGGCATTATTAACATGTAGAAACATTTTCATTTTCAATGCATTATGAGCACAGCCACATATGAAACCTTCTGCACAAGGCTGGAGAAGAGATTCTAAAGAGAGAATTCACATTTTATTTGCACTTATAAATCTTTGGTCTGGCTATACATCAAGTCCAGTCAAACTTCCCTGCTGGGGAGGTTTGTGTTTTCCTGGATAGCTGTAAAACCTCTAAAAAGGATTTAACTGAGGCTATTAGAATAGGGAGTAATATAATCATGTTCCTGAAGAGAAAAGCTGCACGTCTGCTCATCAGCTCAAAGGCTGGCGTAATCAAGTCATTGACACTGACAGCCTCTACAGTTCTTATTTACACACGGATTCCATGCAGTTTTTTCACACTTCCTACAGTATCAGCAAGAGTTAGAGAATTTTGGACACAAAAACGGACAGGAAATCATAATAAACAAATGGGATAAATTTCCCCCCAACTTGAACAAGGAAGATCGAGAAATGTATCTCAAATTCAACTCAAAATTACCCACAGCATTTGATTATGTTCTTGGTCCGTTATCTTTCAGTTCTGAGAAATGTGGTTGCGGATGCAGGTCATAAAGGCCAGGATATCATTTGGGAGGGATACAGACATCAGGAAAAATATGAAGAAACCAGACAACCTACACTTCATGCCGCTTCAGAGCAGCAGTAAACATTTGAAACTAAAAATGACCTCAGTCTTCTTCAAAGGACAGTCATCGGGTCTCAGACAGCTATTGCTGTTCCTCCCCAATATCAGCGTTAACTGCGCAATTTTACCGACTCTCTTCTGAATGCCTGAAAGGACACGAGGACCGCTTTCCAAAGCCACATCCCCTCAGTGATGGACATGCTGCTATATTTTCTCCACACTTCCCCAGGTGCAGAGAAACCACCAGCCTTTACCGAACAAGAAGCTTTTAAGGAGCTTCATAAGGACTTGATTCTCCAAAAGTGTCTGTTGCCAGGAGACAGATTCATGCTCCTAGCATCTCATGTGAGTATCCTGGCATGAGGCACAAGAGCAGAATGCCTTAAAGGTGTTTTTAGACCAACAGGCTTTTTCTTCAACAGAAATCATCACGCATAACACCAGACTCCCAAAAAAACACAGCGCTGACAGGAACCCGATTCATCCAAAGTCATACGTCAAAGAAGGCAACAGGTACTATTAAAAAGAGCAAGGTTCAACCCCCTGAACCCGCCTGCTTGGAAACGCTACCCCCTGTAAACACTGCCTGTAAACTCTTGACTTTAGAATCAACCACAAACTCCTTCTGGCAAAAGAACGCACACCCCACAAGGCCTTTCCTCAAACAGCTGCCTCGGTGAGTACGAGATGAGACACGGTGGCTCAGCTGACTGACTCCGGCAGATAAACCGTGCACATGTTTGGCTCACTGATCCACACTTGCTTTAAGATTAGGTGGCCTCGCTGGGTCAAAAGAGATGGATCAAACCGCAGGGATCATAGCAGGGAAGACTGAGTCGTGGAAGACATTTAAGTGCCTTAAAAAAACAGAGAGTGCCATCTGCGTGTGTGCGGAGTGCTACAGCAGAGGAATGCAGACAGACAGGTTAACAGAGGAGGGCCTGGCGGCTGCCTGGTGCACCGCCTGCTGCTTTCACTTTGAACTCAGTGGACTTTTTGGACCTCCTTCTCTTCCGTGTGGAAAGCCATTCCCTTGGCAAGCCCGGGACAGTGTCGCTCATTTAATGGGCCGTTAGCCCCTTGCTGAGGGGGCGGAGAAAGTTTACTACAACTTTCTCACATGGCCAGAACAAGGAAGCATGAGAGTGCATAAGGGTAGGAAGCGGGAGGGAAACCGAGAATGAGGAGAAAGAGGGCTGGTGTCCTACCTGAAAGGCGTCCGAATGCGACAGTGGGTCCTCTTCCCTCAGGAACACTTGCTGCCCCCTTCTGAAAAATTGAATGAGCGCAATTAGAATGTGCTGCAGGGTCAGGACCATGGTTTAGCTGTTCCTTCCACAAGCTGTCCTGCCCCGTGCCTGTGTCTCCCACTTAGTGCTCCAGCTATCTGCACACAGAAGCGCCGACATCTACACACACTCTCCCGCTTATCTCTCGCTTGTTCTCCCTCCCTCGCTCCCCCGCTCTCCTCCCCCTTCTGTGTGTGTGTGTGAGACTGTTTGTGCTTCACAGTGGCTCGCCCCGGTGCTTACTGCTGCCTCTCTGTCCCTGTCTCCATGGCTGTCATGTCACCTCCACCTGCCGCCCATCGCGATGGGGACTTCCCTCCTGTCAGAGGCGTGTGTGAGAAGCACAGGGACTGAGAGAGGCTGTCGCTCCAGACACCTTCTCCTTCTCTCTCTCCCTCTCTCACTGCCTCTCCTCTCTCACTTACTTGCTCCCTCACTCCAACATGGGTCTGTGCTGGAGCTCCTCAGGGTCTCAAAGCCTGCAATTGCTCTGAGTCTAGACACAAGGACCAACCACCCAGGGGCACCCTGGCGTAAACACGGACGTGTTTTAATTCACAGGACAGGCCCTGATTTCAGATCACTCTCAGGCAATGACTCTACCCCCACTGAAGAGGCTTACAGGAGGAGTATTTGAAGAAACAGTTTGAGGCCTATCTATCCAGGAAAGATTCCCTCAATCTCTCTAAACTGCCGCAGCATCTGCAAAACTCAATATTTCTTCATTTATTGTTTTGACAAAAAAAACCAAGACCATAAATTGATATTTCAATGCTTCAGTGAAGAGTAACTAAAGTTTTAAGGAGTGTTTAAAAATGTATTTTGGAAATGATAAAAGATGCATAAATGCTTAAAAGATAGGTGCACAAGTCCCACACAGACTGACCCCATGTTCAACACCCCTTTATCTTCTGTAGGAAAGACTCATGTTCCTCTGCTAAACCACACCATAACAGCCTCAAAGCCACATCACGAAGCTCTCCTGCCATGCAATGTGCCAACTGCATCAGGCACTGGTTTCGGAGGTGCTCAGTCAACCGTTTCCCTCAAACTACAGCAGCCCCAACTGAACACACCCTGACCAGTAAAGGGCCAGGCAGATTGCACCTACAAGACTCAATCCCAAAGTAAGAAGATCGATAAGTCAAATTATGGTCGATTCTGTCATCATGTTACAACTCCCAAGCGCACATCATTTGTCTCTAGACTCCGCAGCGTATTTCACAGCTGCACAGTCCCCCATGAACAGGCACTTTATTAATGACTTGAATCAATATGCCTTTATGAGTAGGAAATGAGCTTTATTAGGGAGGAAAAATATCAGTGCCACAAACACACCTACAAAGCTGTAAAAGACTCAGTTTGATAAGAACATAGCTGCTGTCCACATGGACAGAAATGTGTAGAAACAGACTAATGGATAAAGGCCAAGTGCTACCGCTCTCCGAACATTTAATTAATGGCTGGCAGGTGTTTTATTGCTAATCCAAGTATGAATGCTTGGTACCCTAATCAATGAGGGATTCTTTATCCTCCATCTCCTTAAACAGGTGTAAGTTAATTAAAGAAAATTATAAAATAGCAGAAATTTCCTAAATACAGCACTGTGGAAGTCCCAAACATAGAGGGCCGGTTTCCCGGACAAGGATTAAGCTTAGTCCTGGACTGAACTGTATTTTTTTATGGAGATTCTCCATGTTTAGTCAAGGACTAGGCTTAATCCTTGTCCGGAAAACCAGCCGAGAGAGTCCATCTTCACATTCCATGAGAGTGTATGAAGTGAGAAATGGAAGGACGTCCTCTGCCGCTGGATTGTTGAGTTCTGCTATATTACCCCAGATTACTACAGGGCTCCGTACTGTAGATCAGCCAGTTAAGCAGCGCTTGGGAGAAAAGTGGGGCGGGTTTTGCACAATGACGGGGTCACAGCAGCCCCGGATTGGCCAGTGGGATTCAGAACACAAGCCCTTACCTGACAGATCTGTCAGACCACAGTTTCTCACCATATATGGACAGACGGCAAGGCAAAAAGCCCACACATATAAACAGTGTGAAAGGCATAAATGGAGAAAGATGAAAGGAACGACATAAAAAGACAGAAAGAGGGAAGGAGAGAGTGACTGAAAACGGAAGGAAACAACCGTGAAGTGGGTACGATATTTCAACAAGATTAGTGTCAATTAATCACACTTCAAAAAAACATCCAGCAATATGATCAGTGTTAACGAGATACATCACACTTGCAAGCAAATTCCTATCTCTGGAAAGATTCAGTTGTCAGGGAAACATTCAAAGACCGTGTGGCGAAGCACAACCTGCCTCTCTGTTATCAGATCTAGCCGCTTTATTTATATAGACAAAGAAACAGTGATAGGTTATGTTTGGTAAATCTTTCTGCTGTGGGGACAAGAAACACGTAAAGTTAGAAACACTCCATACGGGTCTTAACCTGCAATCACTATGTTCCCCAGCAGAGGAGACATCACTCCTTCTTTAAGACAGGTGTAGAGTTGAGGGCTAGTCCTCAGTTATGCAAGTGACAAATAGGAAGTGTTTTGTGAAGTAGCCCACAGATGGGATGTTGCCGTTTCACAAGCAGAACTCTTTGTGACTGAGACACAATGTGGCTCTCCCCCATGACGCCGCCTAATGATATGCCCACTCCCCCTCCTAAAAGACTATTTTATTATGAGCTTGTTACTTCCGTGAATCAGTCTCTTGTGGAATTTCTCAGGAACACAAAACGACACTAAGCAGAAACAAAACTAGCCAATTGGGTCTGGGGTTTTACGCAAACGGAAAACATAAAAAAACAAGACATTCTTGGCTCCTAAACATTTTCTCCTACACAAGAATGACAAGGGCTCCTCAAATTCACATGCTTTTTGCATTAGAATTTCTGTGTAAGCTCGAAGATCCAACTGTAGCAGCTTAAAGATAAACAGAAGGCTAATAAGAATTTCGGCATAGATTTAGTGATCGGAGAACTGACAACAGATCCAGTCATGGCTGAGAGGTGCAGCCGGAGCCCGACACGACAGAAGGACTTACGCAGACATCCTGGGCTGACTGGAGGTGACTGGCGTGACAGTGCCGATGTGTCCGAGGTAGGTTTGGGGGCCGTAGTGTGCAGTCGCTGGAGGGTAGACTGGGATGGAGAGGTGAGTGTGTGCTGCCTGGGAGTTCCTAGGGGAGTGTGTGTGTGTGTGTGTGTGTGCGTGCGTGTGTGAAAGTATAGGGAAGGAAGGGCAGAGGGTAGGGCAGAACCGGGAAGGGGGAAGTTACATCCCACTGACACATTCTCCCTCAGAGGCGCACAAACACACACATAGACACAGAGCATCTCTCACTATCTCGCTCTCTCTCTGTCTCACACAGGCACTTGTGGTCACAGTGTCAGTCAGCACAGTTCAACAGGAAGCTGATACTGTGTCTGGCGAAATCACATGAACAAAGTTTTGCAATGAAATTCTGCTGACCAGTATGTCTGACATTGATAGAAAGACTCAATCCAAAGATTCATCTACATCTCCAGGGAAGGGCCCAAATGCATAAAAAATTTTGATTTGATTTGATTTGATTTGGCTGAACAAGCCACTGGCTCTGGAATCTTCTTGGGTGTAGTTGCAATCCTCTCAACGTTAATGTGTAAAGCTGCCCTGATGTCGTTGTTGTATAGCGGGCTGCCCACCAGCTGCTGACTTCAACGTGCATGATAGGTGTCAAAGGTAGACAGACATCACTACCCATAGCTTCATCTAGCCCCAAGACAATAAACAGAAATTCTCACTGGGTGATCTCCCTACTCTAGACTACAGCTCCAGATGCTGTAGTATGCAGTCATGATGGATTGGTCCATGTCATTTGGCCTTCAGCACCCACCACCACCATTGTCACATGAATGTTCACTCTGCAAGTGATTTACTTTACAAGAATTTTATGCCTCGTCGTATTATACTTCTGGACATGTGGGAGTAAGGAATAAATGGGATGATGCTTATGAAGACATATATATGTGCACACAAATTTTTTCATAAAAAAAAATATATATATATATATATATATATATATATGTGTGTGTGTGTGTGTGTGTATATATATAAAATTTAGAAGTAGCCACAGTAAAGAATATTAGGAATGTGCACATGAAAAAGGTGCCGGTCCCACTTTAGGGTGGGGTACATATTGTTTTAAAAGAAATGTATCCTGTTATATTTA
>JAODKM010000035.1:2984099-3000598 GCA_026780845.1 Petrocephalus sullivani | reverse complement strand
TAGATAAAAAAAAATATATATGGACACAAAAATTTTTTCATAAAAAAAAAATATATATATATATATATATATATATGTGTGTGTGTGTGTGTGTATGTGTGTGTGTATATATATAAAATTTAGAAGTAGCCACAGTAAAGAATATTAGGAATGTGCACATGAAAAAGGTGCAGGTCCCACTTTAGGGTGGGGTACATATTGTTTTAAAAGAAATGTATCCTGTTATATTTATTTCATTGCAATCTGTGCTTTTTAATATAATTTTTGTGCCTTAATCTAATTTAATTAATCTAATTTAAAGGAAGAGCAAGGTCATGGAAAATTTGAAATGTTACCTTCACACATGAAGTATGTTGGAATGGTGTGTAACTAGCCAATATAAATTAAGCAAAACGACCAGGAAGAATCATGGGGGAAACCACCACCTCATAAGCGAGGGGGTGCCTTTCTCTTTCTGGGAGATGATTGCGTCTAACAGTGCTCCTTGCCGCTTGCAGCATCGATTAATGAAAGAGCGGAACCTCTCGCCAGTTTAAGATTAATGTCTTTAACTTCCACAGGCATAACATGACTGAGATCAAAGCATAAGGGACTCAGCTCCATGGCTAAACTCCTGCACCGCGTTCATTATCCACAATAACGCAGATCTGGCATGATCCAGCACGACAAGGCTGGGGTCTCATGCTCATGTGCCAGCCCCAGCCTCCACTGCTAATCAAACACCTACCAGGGCTTCAGGCTGACTTTTTTCTACTGGTAGTACTGGTGGTCCTTACTGAAAATTTTTGGAGCACCAACGCAATATTTAGGCACACTACGTATATTGTCATTCAATGCAACGTCCATATTTTTTACCATTTTAACTGCATTACCGATAAATGCTAGTAACAAATCTACAATTTACAGAAATGACAATGTGATGGTTTATTTTAAAGCGAAAAGTCACAAAGTGAATTAGTCCTTAAGAGAAAAAAATGTGGCCAGCTACTATTCCGTCAGTGCATCTGTCCCTGCATATATTATGCTTCAAGCTGTTGTACTTCATAAGCATTTCATGAGGCACTTTCCCACTGAAATTCAAGAACCGAGTTCCTGGTTCTGAGTTCCGGGGCTGTCTCGACAAGGAACTTTTGTAGCTTGTGGCCACATTTGTGTGTCGCTTTCCCACCATAGAACTGCAACTGGGATCTTTATGCCAGACAAGCATGGGATATGCAAAAACCTTGCAGGTTTCCTAATTCCCTAATTTAGACAAAAGTATATTGGTTATCGACTGAATTTTCTCATGTACAAATATGGAAATGCTAATTTCATTAGTGTATTAAATGTAATCGAGGTACAAAAAAAAATGCAATCTGCTCAGTTTTTGTTCTGCTAATTCTGTTTTTCCTGCACTTCCACCTAACTTCCAAATTAGCACCGATGCCAGCGATCAACCAATCAACAAGATATTGCTGTAAGAGCCTCTCCAGTTGTACCTCCAGGGGACTATAACCGGGCCGAGTTATTGCACTGGGGACTAATGATGGGAAGTTAGGTACAATTTACAGAACCGATTCTACCAAACTGTTTAAATTAATCGAATGTTTGATTCAAAAAGACGTTTTTTTTTTTCTGGGGGGGGAGGGGGGCACTACATGCTGCTGCATTTAGTTCAATTACTTTTATTGAAAGTGAATGTTGATTATAATCTTATTTATATTAAAACATTGGTAATCTCCGAGTCTTGTGAGTATATATGGATCACTTCCGATCTAATTAAAATGAAAAACAATAACTTAAGCGGGCTCCAAAAGCCAGATAAAATCTCAAGTATCTTTTTGCAATATGATCTAAAATGGGGTGAAAACCAACACGAAAGCCACAACATACAGCATTCAACAAATGTTGTTTGCAAAGGCTATTGGGATTGGCACAACCAGAACCGGTCACTCTGCGTTAAGGGTTTCATGAGATTTGCCAAGAAACCGCTTCAACCGCAAAATGCCGAACTATTCAGGGAGCCACAGTGAACTGCTTCAACCGAACCCGCTAACATGTCCATCGCCGAAGTTAGGATTTAGTGTGCCACAGGCAGCATGCAAGCATGCGTGTTCATTCCTCAAATATTTTTAGACTTTTAGATTCTAAGATGTGTACCTGTACTACACGTGGATCTACAAAAAGTTTGATGCCACCAATTTCATGAAATGCACCGGTGCAAACGAACGATTTATTCATGAATCAGACATCACTACAGAAGCTCCTCTGATGGGAAAGTGCCTTATCACACTCACACTCACACAATCACATATGAATTCTCGCTGTCTCAGGGTGTATTTAACTGGTAAACAACGATGGTTTTCAAAGAAATTGGGGGCATACTTGCAAGTTGCACTGGTGCACCTAGTTATAAAATTTAGTTGCACTGTTTCCAAAAATGGTCACAGAAAGCAACTAAATGGCTGGGATCTGGAGCCCTGCACACCTGCTCCCTCCCCCAGCCATCTTGCCCAGTCCTCCCCAGGTGCCTGCCATCTAATCAGCAATTCACTATCACTGGGGCCGGAGCACAAGTGCCTGCATCAAAAGCCTTAATGTTAATAGATAGCGGGCCTTTCAGGGCGCGTGCGTCAGCAGGAAATTAAAAAAATAATAAATGCAAAAGTGGACCTTGCACATAAAGAGGGCAGGTGGTCACTGTGGGGGTCAACAGAAGGGGTTATTGCAAGATTATTACATGAGTAAGGTAACATTAGTTGCTCTGAGTAGTTGCATTGTTGCAGCATGTCTTGGTCTTGATTAATGATTTCTGCATAAGATGCAAGGTCCAAATGGGGCTGCACAGCCACAAAACCTTGACAAAAAGCTCATAATATGATTCTGAATGACGGCTTCTTACTTCTGTGTGAAATAAGGTTAGGAATGTGCACATAAAAAAAGTGCAGGTCCCACTTTAGGGTGGGGTACATATTGTTTTAAAAGAAATGTATACTATTGTATTTCTTTTATTGCAATCTGTGCTTTTTAATATGATTTTTTTTGGTGCCCTAACCTAACTTAATTAATCTAATTTAAAGGAAGAGCAAGATCATGAAAATTCTGAAATGTTACCTTCACACATGAATAATGTTGGAATGGTGTGTAACTAGCCAATATAAATTAAGCAAAACGACCAGGGAGAATCATGGAGAAAACAAGCACCTTATAAGCGAGGGGGTGCCCTTCTCTTTTTGGGAGATGCTTCATGACTACATCATATTACATTGTATGTGTGAGTGGGGAAAGAGGAGAAGTAGCACAGCGATCACAAGGCATGGTGAGACTGAGGCGTCTCTTATTTGTACACATTAGCTGCAATCCAAACAGCTTCTGAAACGAACGATTTATTCCCAAATTGTGTTCAAGCTGAGAGAAGATACTGAAAATTAAATCAGACACAAAGCTTGAAAATGCGTTTGATGTCTCTGTGTCCATGGATGGGCTGGGGAGCGTGACAAAGGTACTGAGAAATGTGCCTGATCTGGGTTCTGAGAAGTCCACGTATGAATCTGTTCTTCTTGGCAATCCTTCCTGCCTCGCCAAGTGTGAAGAAATTTTGGCTAAAGTGTCTGCCCCATGGATCAGATGAGACAGAGATTCATTTCTGAGCCACTGCTTCCCCCAAAGACTTTATATAGCCAAAATCCTGCTTCTTCTTATCATATCAGTGCTAATTTATCATAATGTGTTATCATTGACGGACTGTTCAGTGCTGAAACAGACCGCACCTGAAACGTGGCTGCACCCACGATCCAAGAATGCTTCCAACTGCTTCAGCATTCACTCATCTTCTGTTAATTTTCTGGTTCATTTTAAAGCTACACTATTGGCCATCAGCATCAGGAGGACATGTCTAAACTGCTCTAGTACAGCTCTCAATGTAATTCACATTCGCTTATATGCAACGAGGGTGACAGTGCCCTGTATTTACCACCGGCAATGTAACCGGTCTCTTATAGGTAATTTGTAACTCTCAACATTTTAAAAATAGACGGGCTTAGACAATATCGAAAAGGAGGAAACAGAACCTCAGTTGCCATGGTGTTTAGAGGCATGCAAATTGCATTGCATTTCCCAATCATACTTTGGCAGCCCTTTAGCCGAAGCATTACCATTTTCTCACACCTTACACAACGCATGGCTATCACTGTGCGCTACGCTAATGGACAACAAAGGGGAGAATTTCATCCTGTGAAAATAAATGAGTTAGTGTATATGGCGGGTGCACCTGACCTCCCCCCATTCCCATGGACAGCTGACCACCAAACCAGAAACCATTCAGGTTCACCTGAGCAGACCCTACTGTGCCCAAAGTTGACTGGGAAGCCAAGCGCTGTGTCTTTGCTCCGAATTCAGTGAAGAAAGTGGGTGTGGACTGGGCTGCCGTGGGTGCCAGAGTGAGTCAGGCTGCCAATAGCCGGTCTGTGCACCTACACCTCTGCCCCCTGCATCCAGTCCTCTCTGAACTTCTCCATCTGAAAGCTTTGAATAAGTGCTACCAGACAGAGGCTGCAGGAGTCATAATGATTAAAGGGTAGGGGCTCATAATCTGAATGTTGCAGAAAGTGAACATCATGTAGGGTCTGCAGTTGAACCCTAGAGCATTGTACTCAAACTGAATTGTTTCAGTATCATCCCCAACTTGGAAGAACATTAAAAGGATGCCACTGACTCATTCATGAAAAATAGGGCCATACAGAGTCCTATAAGAAACAAAGTCATCCTCCCTCCTTGCAACTTCCTGCCCCAGCATGAATCACATGGGTTGTGGCACGGGCCTTCCAAAAATGCACCACATCTCTGTGTGCATAGATCCCTTCCTCCTCGGGTGAACCATGGCCATTTTGCCTCAGAAGTTTGTATTTGCCTTTCCTTGTTTTCCTTTTTTTCTGAATGGTGCACACCATGTAATCATTCACACTGTTCTCCACCAATACAGTGCCTCAGTCAGCCTTCCCCGACACACCTAGTCAAGTTCGTTTCATGCTTGAAAATTGTGAAAATGTACTATTGATGGACTGGTCACACACTCACATTACTGAGCTTATTGAGGAGCACAGATGAGCTGTTTCCATTTGCCCCCAGCGCACCCAAGATGTTACAATGGACAGAGCCACGTTCAGCGCCATGGACAGCATCTGAATGAATACAGACAGCTTCCTGCTCCCCTTTCCTGGGCACAAACTTAAAGCCCACTCTTGTTTTCTGCAGTTAATACCTACAAACCAACGGCCAACTGGACTAGGCCAAAACCATCCACTGTGGATCTACAAATATCTCAGCAAAAGTCCACATTCCATCTATTATAAAAGAGAAATAGACCGCATTCTCCTAGAACATGCTGCCAAATAGCGCTTTGGTCCACCAAATTTGTTTTTATTCTCTCAAACAGCTGGAGACCTCCTGTTCTGTGGTTTAAGGGCCATACAGATCATTTTATTTTTAGACCTCAAGTCAGTAATCACTAGAACCCGACTTCCACGGTTGCTTGCAGACTGCAGCCTCCATTGGACTTGGGTCTCCAGCACCCACATTGGAAACTCAGCCGGGACATGAATGGAGCCAGTGAGGCGCTCTAAGTTTCAGACTGTGTTCAACGGCTGATAGGGTTACTGAGGGGTCAAGGGGGAAGAGGGGGATTTTCCGACAAGAAAAGAGTAGAAATGGTAAAACATTCACCATATCTGCAGAAGCAGAAACAGTGACTGACACAAAGGAAAATGCATACACTTTAAAGTTAATATTCATTGCATTTAATAATGCATATTCAGTTTCTTAGGAAGGGGGTCAGGGCCGGATTAAACGTGTGATGGAGGGAAACAAAGAGACAGTATGTTAGCCTCTGAGAAGTAGCTTATGGACAAAATATGACCCCCCCCCCCAATAATTCCTAATACCTCAGCTCATTCATATTTCATTATCCGTTATTCATTCTGACTTTGGTTTAGAGTTTTCTCAGTGCTGGTCTGCTTCATGCTCAGCCAGGCTGATTCAGATATACATGAATTATGTTCTTTCCAAGCTATAAAAATAGATTTTTATTTTCGCTTTTCACTCAGCTGGTGCAAGCAGGTGAGCCAGGTGAAAGTCAACCAGGTGATCCCCCCTGGCAAAGGTACATTCTAATGGGGCTGGGCAGTAATATCAGGCAGCAGCTCAGGGCCTACAGGGGTGAGCAGGCCCAGGGCCCCACTGGTCACAAAGAGAGCTCAGCACCATGACAAACTCCACTCATGCGAAAAGCGCTCAAATGCCCAAATCGACCCAGGTGCTGCCCATGCCTTTATTTTTGTCTTCTACCACAGAGTTCTCTTTCAAAGTACTACACGGTATCCCAGTTCACCTCGAAAGCTTCTCTGAACATTTGAAGGACATGAGAAGAGCCGCGAGTGTGGCCTCAAAGTGGGGAGTAGCCTTGCGGGAAGTATCGCTGCTCCCACAGCTGGATAATCAGGGACACCAATAGTTTGAAGGAGCCTGGCTATCGCATCATGCAGACTGCTACGCGTACACTGTTGCACCAGTGCATGACTGTGACTTCCACGCGCTTGTTCTTGCTCATAATGCCATCTAGTGTTCAACATGAGAATATGCAGGAGGCTTCGAAGCAACACAAAAAATGCCCCATGAACCAGAATAAAGAAAAAGAGGAAGAAATTAATGCTGCACTTTTTAAAAGTAGTCCTTCCATTTTTGGAATATGTCACGACTTGGAAACTCCAGTACTTTTAAAATGTTGAAAAATGTTATCGTTAGAATCCTCAATTTCATTTACTGGGATATTATTTAATGAAATGAGAGGTGCCCCACAGGAAAATGTCTCTGTACAGTTAATGAATTTTATTTTAGCAATTTTAGCAGTTTCCCTGATAAATTCTTTGCAACGAACCAGCTTACGCAGTGCTGTTAGGTAACACATAGCATTGGAATGTATGTGCATGGGGACATACAGAGCCTTAAATCCACCCAGTGAAATAACAGTGAAGTGACATTTTTCCCACATGAGCAGTACTGAAATGCCGAATCCTTTTGGAAAGAACCTGTCTGGGATCCCTCCAGGGAAAAAGCAGCACGTGGCCACTGGGGCAGAATCCATTTGTCTAGAGGAGCCACAAGTCAATAAGCGCTCGATTTCCACTTTCATAGTACCTAGTTCAGAAACTGAAAAGCATCATCACAAACATCATCCATCTCTGCAAGACGGGATAACACAGTAAGAACCGAGCTCGGATGGAGTCATTTCAAAATCTGCATGAAAGTTTCCCTCAGTTTTGCTTTTTCCAGAGTGTCCAGTTTTCGCCCTCAGATTAATTTGCAGCTGCGGAATAGGTTCAGACAACCATGACTCTAACCTGCGCAAATCTGCCTTGAAATGTGGTACTTGTTGACCCAAGGCCTTGCACTCAAGGGTAAACGGCACGGCATGTGAGTGCTAGTGCCACCTGGAGGAGCAGGGCTGTAAATTCAGCTGCAAGACTCTTCTTTCTGGGAAGAGTGCCCTTAGCAGTCAGGCTTTTGGGAGTGCTCTGGTGAGAACTCATTGTAGGACTCGACATTTTCATTTTAGACAGTACAACACCAGCATTAGTGCTTGTTAAAGATGAGAGTTTCTAAGCAAACACATTGAAGCAGCCCTCATGCTGCACTCAAATTACAGCACAACACTGTGAATATTTTTCACTTACATAACTTACAAATTAATGCATAAATGCGGTTACAAAAACAGCATTACATAATCTTAAAAAATGAATAGTGTTATTACAATAAACTGCTTCGCTTTTCAAAGAGGGATGGGAAATTATTCTGAAACAATTGGGGGTTTCATTGGTACTGATTTTCTGACTGAAAAAGTCCTTCCTTCTCAAGTCTGTTTCAGGGTGCAGTTCCAGCACAGAGGTAGTGAAAAGACAGTAATAAACAATACACTTAAAATCTTAATACCTCCACAACCCATTATTTAGAGGCAGCTGAACAGAGCTTCAGAAAATTTGATCAAGTGAAGGGTTCAGGTGTAAATGGTGATGTTGCTAATGAACCACTGTACTAAAACCCTCCACTAGTTAGCCCCTGTAGCCCCGCAATAAATAATGCTGGAGTACAGGACACCAATAACTTTGGGAGCCAGGGCCTGTGGAGTGATACCACTGACAGTGCATGGACACGTAACTGCCTGGGGTTGCATGCTGGGAATCCATATACTTGTATATATACCCCCAACACAACCATAATTCTAGTACCAAAAATAAGCATGACATTTCCCAGCAGTCTAGTCACAAGACCAACGGACACAAGTGTGCTTGTAAACGACAAGATTCTAATGCATTGTGCGCCATGTGATGCTATTTTCCATACAGGCCACAAGGCCATTGTCCTAGCACAACCACACACCCTCTGGACATCCCCAGCCTGTTCCAGGCACACCTGCGAGTGCACAGAGGCATACCGAATTAACAAAGCGGCAGGAACGGCGACAGCATTTGTCATTCGGCTGCCTCACCAGTCGGCACATAAATCAAACATAACAAAGCTTCATCCACCGCTTACAGAGCCCTTCTGTCCATCTCGCACCATGGCAGTGACTCCTCTCTAAATGCAACGGCAGAAACCAAAAGCTTTTGCTCATTGTCGCTGCGTCTTTGGGGGAGGGCAAATGAATTGTATCAGTGCTGCATTTCAAGTTTCATTTCCTGAATGAATATGTTAGCCTTCAAGAATATTAGTCCTTACATACTTGCCACCACTTAGGGGTTCTGCTGTCCAGTCACATGGTTGCATAAACTGGTTGTAGGAACAGTACAACAGCGGCACTTTGTTGGAATGTTATACACCAAAAAGCTAGTCAGCATTGATGCAAATGGATCTGTCAGCCAGGATTTTTTTTCCAAAGGTAATTTTTTAGTTCAGACCAGGGACATGACTCCAATTACTTCAGACTCACTTTTGATGTTCTGCAAACTTGGAACGAAATCTTCTCACCCTATTCCGTTCCTCTCCTTTTGCCCTCCAGAGGCTGTGATTTCCATTTTGTTACCATGGTTTTGGTCCTGAAGTGTTTGGCCTTGAAACCCATGGCTCCTCAGTTACTCAACGTGAAGAATAAAGGTAATCAATCCCTGTGCAGGGCCACCAATTAGGAACAGAAAGGGGGGGACAATGAGAGCCCACATGAGGCCCGGGTCATGAGCAGCACAGTCATCACTGCATTCTGGGTAGGCCTATGTGCAGTGCATGCCTGATACTGCCTCCTGGCACGTAAAAAACAACCCACTGTAACCAGCTGCACAAATAATGATCTCTTCCGGGTTTTGAAATGACTAGGGTTAAACCTTCTTGCGGAGTGGCCAGGGGACAAAATGTAGGAGTTTGGTACAAACATCTCTGACACTGTCATCACAAAGAGTGACACAGTAGTCAAGAGGAGGGGAAAGTGAGCCTCACTCAGGCTGAACCAGTAGATGTTTTTATGTGGGTTTTCCCTTACATTCCATCCTCAGGTACCTACGAGTCAAAAGCAATCATCTCATATGATGTGTCACCCGCCGGAAAGGGGGCCCTGCGCTCTCCCAGAATTCCCCCTCTGGAGATCTGCAGCAATGCAAAGGTGATGAATCTCACAAAGCACTTCGATGGCAGCACAGACCTGACTCATGACATAACAGTGCACAAACGTCATGTGCAGGGTATAAAAAAGGACCTAATTGAAGAAAAGAAGCACAGTCCCAGGCTATATGAGCGCTCCTCTAGGTGAAATTATGAATCCCATTTCAGCAGAAAATGGCCAGTGGAATGAGTAAGGTGCCTCTGTCTATATGGGAATGAAGTAATACCTTACTAGACATACAGCAGTACAGGAGAGGAAATAGGGTAAATTATTCTGAAATACTGGTATGATGTATCAAGATAGTTAGTCCAGCTCAGACTTTCTAATGGGAAAGGCCAGTCATTTGGGGGGTTGTATGGGTTTATCTGCTGTCTTTGATGTGTAAATATTTTATGCTGGTGGTGTATAATGGCGGCCAGATCTGACCTTTCCATTGGTCCTGTATTTTTCGCTTTCCAGTTATTGCCATAAACATCAGCACACAATCGAGTTGATTGCCTTCACCTAATGGGAGCGGCAGTAAAAAATCAATGCCACAACATGCCATTTAGTCCTTGGAAACGACATGACAGCTTGTCTAAGCAACGGTTTCTATCGACGTCACCCCCCTGTTTACTACTATTATTACTACTAAGATCAATTACTGTCCTTTACTTTTATGGTCCTGTAAATCACCCTGGATTAGCACATTGACCACATTTTTAAATTCAAGTTATTAATACAACAGAATAGTTTAATTAATAAAACTAATACCACAAGTCAGAATGGCTTCCTGAAACTACTGCAGACTCTGTCTGTCTCTATTGAGAAGACAGCATAACTGTCCTGTATATAGCATTTCTAACTAATGTTAAATCTACTGACTGCCCTCAAACTAACCTGAAACTGAATTCAGCATATGCACTTTGTCTGCATTTGTATTGTTCTTCAGCGACATCCTGGGTTCCTAAAAGATGAGAATGAGAAGCAAAATAGGGAACCTGACACTGGCTTCAAGGCCCAGAATCCTCTGCTCCCTGACTACAGACAAATCTCCCAGCATGCCACAGCACACTCACCTAAAAAGGAAATTGAGAGCTAATCAGATCACAGAAAGAATGAGTGACAGGGTAATCGATAGCTAATGCATTACAGGACTGTGGAACATATTGGAGGAGAGAATGTGGTGCCCAATGGTTCACAATGGAAATCCATATGGATCCATCCCTGAAGTGGAGATTATTGACCCAGGCTCTCTCTTAAACAAAATAAGCACAAAGTTAGCCTCTTAGCCACCATCCTCTGTAAGACACCTTCCATACATCAATTCAAGGGGGAGCTTGAGGGCATATGTCACACAAAATAACAACCACTAGTGAACAGACAGTGATCTCTCTTCTTTCTTCTGAATCTTTCTTCTGCATTGTACACACCAAGGAGAGAGGTGTGCCAGGAAGCCATGGTCCCTGATTTGGATGACTTGCTTCAGCAGCGGTGCATGTAGCTGCAAAGATGCTGTTTAACAAAGCCCCTGACATCCCAATAACCAGAAAGAGTGAAAAAAGACACAAAAAAATAAAACATGGTATTGCCATAGCAACACCACAATGACTTCTCCTACAATTATCACTCCTTCCTCTGTCTCTTATCATTTGGACACACACTCACATTTAATAATGATTTCAAAGAGAGGAAGAATTGGAACTCATAATTTAAGGAGTAATTTAAACAGTAAATTTTCAGAATGACACTGTGTTTTCGAATTCCATAAAACGCCATACTTTAGTACCCTGTTCTGGGGGGGCACTTTGTTCTAAGCTGAAGCTAGAACACCATTGCATGACATTTACTGAAACCAAAAGCTTTCAGTTTTATATTTCTATATTTTAGTCTCGATTCAGTCTGCAGCAGCAGCATCCCGCTCTAGGCGCTGCATGAGCCTGGAGAAAAGCAGCCTCTGTGATTCTCTGTGAATCGAAAAGCAAAACATCTAAAAGCCTTTTAAGCTTTGGCTGGAATTGCTATGCTACACCCCCGCCACCCCCACACCACCATGCCCCCACCCTCAACAACTGAGAATGAGGAGCAGGAATACAGTGATAAACATTTAGCACCATGTGTACTACTACTAGTGCTACTACAAAGCAACTACTACAGCCAATGTTACTGTAACTGACAGGAAACCTACTGCTGTTACTAGTACCATACTTATGAATGCTGCTGATACTACTTCTACTACTACTAAACCAGGTTCGACTACTTCTGCTACTACACGATGAATCCTACTACATTTACCACCTCCATTATTCCCACTAACACTGTTGCTACTCTCACCACTACTAATGATACTACCACTATGCTTCTGATACCACTCCAGTTTGTAGTAGTGCCCCAATAAAAGGACATTTCCCCCCCCCCCCCGAACAACCATCAGTTTTATCTCACACTCACACACCCAAGTTTTGCTGGGCTTTGGTCCCTGGTCTGAGGGGACATCAGGGAGGGAGCAGAATGCTAAAGCCCAGCAGCACCACCATCACCTGGAGATTCAGCGAGATAACACCGCTCTGTCATGGCCTCTCACGCTGTGCTTGGCCCCTCTTTGTCCCATGGTTCCTACTGCAACACTTATTACTGCAGTATCCCCAACTCTCCCAACCCCAGGCTGTATTCGTCAGTCACATTGTTCTGCTAATCCCTTCCTTTTTGTGAGTCGAGGAAAAGGCTCACATTCTTTGATGGTCAGATGTCTTAATAGTTCCAAAACCTAACCTTCAGACCCACAGACAGCAAAGAGCTAGTCACCAGATCACAGTCCGTGACATATCTTATGATCAGTCTTTGCCTCCCTGCTGCTTTCTTTCTAAATGAGATCGTTATCGGTGTTGGTCAGCCAGACAAAGAAAATAAAATTGAGAAAATAAATCAACCCACACACTAAAATTAGATTCCTGTCCTCTCAGTGATTTAGGGCTAAATGAAAGACCATCGTATGGGTGAACTTTACATAGTCAACATCCATTATGTTAAGGCCAATGAAAAAGTGATTCCCAGTAATTCTCATAGCAGCTACAGTAATTAGTAGGTGAGTCACAAAGAACCCATTTATGCACCCATTTTACCCATTTTAGTATTTTCAGTTTGGTTAAAAAAACATTACAATAAGAAGAATCTTAATTTGGTCTGAGTTTGTATTTCAGGTACTCCAGTCCCTGTAAACCATTAGTAATCGGTGTAAGGAACACTTAACCAGAATGTAGGTTGAAAAAAACCCTATAGAAACTTGACTGCCGAAAATGCCGTAGCAAATATTATGAGATGAAGGCCTTCCATTTTCCCATCGATTAAAAGCGTTACGAGATTGGATATCAACTGAACTCTTGGTAACAGCTTGAAACTAATGCACTAATTTGAGAATGTACAGTGTGGAAGGAAATTTTAAAGTAATGGTAGGCCAGGGTTGCGAGGCATTGTGGGACTGTTATTATGTCTCAGGTCTTGTTGTTTTGGAGATGGTTCCCTGTGTTCTTGCCTCGCAGCAGCCTGCATGGAATCAGCTTTGCGGGCCACAGACCTTGGTGAACTGGGCTGAAGAGAACATCTGTGGGGGGAGAAAGGGGGCCTGCATAAAGGCCTGGAATGTAATTGCTATACTATTCTATATGCAGTTTGTCACATGGTAATGTTTGAGCATATAAGCAAGTTATGTACCCATAAGGGCTATACTTATGTGAGAGTGGCATATTATTTGACAGTGACTTTATTTAAGTAATGTAGGGTTGCAGTTCCCCTTACTGATTTGTAGTTTGTGAGCGATGCCAGCCATGCACCCCAAAGGGGGGCCACACCTTTCAGTGCCCTCAATGATTAGGGCTTTTACCCTCCTTCCTAGACTGGATGGACAGGCTTTTGTGTGGGACTCATAGGAGGTCTAGGCCTCACGGGGATCAGAAGCTGAACATCCTTGAAGTAGACCAATAGGGGTGGCGAAATATGTTTGTTGTATGTTTGAAGCCTGGTTTGCAGATATTTAGTAACCAATCAGGACTTAGACATCCATATTGGGGAATTCGTGCGGTAGTATATTAACCTGCTGATTTCTGGGTGTGGTGTGCAATGAGCCATTGTACCTGAGTGTGGCTGGAAGGCTATGCTGGATTGCTGAATAAAGGAAAACTTTGCTCATCATATGCGAGGTCCAGAGTTTGATTCAAGATAGAGAGAGCAATAGGTTTATAGAGGATTATAGAGTCAAAGACACTTAGGTTAATTCTGACTATCTAGACCTAGATCACTATTAAAGAAGATCTTTTTGCATCCATGGATATAACTCAACTGATTTATAAAAATTGGTTATGTACTGTAGGGTACATTAAAAATCATGATCTGAAGACTAGAGTTTTCAACATAATTTAATATAAAATAAGTTATTTTAAATGTAAGCCACAACACTGGCCCAGGTCTCACTCCCCTTCCAGCGAGGTTAGAGACTAAACACATTAAATGTAATGAAACATCAGTGCAAGCTCAGACTCAGGGACTGTCTACAAAGTCAGAGTAATATGCAAAATCTCATAATGACGCATCAGTGAGAAGGGCTCCAATTGCCAGTACTTGGTATTTGACATCTGTGCTAAATAGCACCAATGAATCTTCCCTTTAATCAGGCATTGATTACACACACACACATACACACACTTGTCTTGAGTAAGATAACACACACATATTCTTGAGTGTGACCACTGCTGCACTGAGGCACTGATTAGATCATGTGTATTCAATCATGCATTTTCAATTCCAGCATCAGGATAAAAATTAAATTAATTTACTATGATTCATCAGCTGAAACACTGGAAGACTTGTTTGCAATACAGAAATGTCCACAAATAGGAGCATGTAGAGCAGTTTGCACTTTGACAGTCAACAAAAAGGCTTCTCATATTCCAGTTAAAGGAAGATGGTAAGAGAGTGTAAAAGAGGAAGGACTAAGCGGAGCCACAGCTAACAACAAACACAGAAAACAAAATGCTTACATTTGAGGTGCCATTGTCCTCGGTTTTTTTATTATTCCAGCTCTACAAACAATCACTGGCATGTGACTGATAAAAGGGGCTCCTTTTTTTCTGTCAGTTGTTGATTTATGGTTGTTTGCCTGACAGGCCTGAGATAGGGATTTATCACAAACGTGCCTCCATCAAACACAAAAGCACGGCGCTGACGTAGGAGCACACATGGAGAGATGGATGTTATGCAGGAGAAGCCTCAAAGCAAAACCAAGTTAACATTTACAGAACAAACAGCATGCAACAGCCATCCTAGCCAACACTGCCCCATTTGCAAACACGAGCGTGGGCTGATTTGATGACTTTCTGCTTAGACTTAACCAAAGAGCATATCCTTTTCCTGGCTGGTCATTTATAGAGCATAAGCATACTGATCACAAAGTGCCTCCAAGATTACTCAGCATTACCCAAGGAAGTGCCAGTGCCACAAGGCTCAATCCTTAGTCCCTTGACCCTTTTAAAAATGCTTTGTAATGGTTGTAGTTATGGTGAGTTCCAGTTGTACTCGTAACTTGTAAATTCTGAGTTCACGACCGTAAGTTGCAACTGGAATGCTCCCCAAAGTCGGAATTTCAAGTTCACTGGAGGAATCGACACAACCCCAACTTCAGAATTCAAGATGGCTGCGCCAGAAGTTGTTGTGGTTTTATTAGCACTTGCGTCTTTTGTGGCTCATTAAACCGGTCGACATCCCATATTGTCCAGCCACTACCTGTGGACATGTTGCTAGGGTGTTTTTATGCACAAAATACTGGGTATTGGGATTTCATGCTTAGCCGGATAACCTGTCAGATTTAAAGTTCTTGTAGTCCCTGGCATCGCTAAATGGTTTTCCGACTTCTTGTACTGGAACGCGGTGAACTTGTGCGTGATGTCATTCCCAGTAACGAGTTCCGACCTCCGAGGTAACTGGAACACACCATTACAGAAACTTCTTCAGTAGCACTGCATCCTGTAGCATCTTGCTCTCAGCAGGGGGCAGCTTCCACCTGCCAGTCATGTCAGACATGTAACAACAACACAGGAAAGGTCAGAGAGAACTGTGACAGGGTCCTCAGGGCAGGTAAGCCACATGCCTCTTCCCTGCAGGAACACGTGTCAAAATAGGTGTTAGGCCTAAATTTGTTTTGAGGAACAGCAATCAACCAATCAAATTATAGTAGTTGAACATGTTGCTGAAACAAGCAGATGCTAAATTCTTCACAAACATCTACAGTATTTTTCATCACAGGTACAGTACACAAAAACAAAGATTAGGGATGTACGATATGAAACATTTAAACCAATACCGATAATTAACTCCTTGTCATGCCCATTCCAATACAGATAACCAGTACGTTCATATTTTTATATTTACTATAATTTTCATATAATCTGCAGTTTGTGCAATAGCAGACTAGAAAATCTAAGATGCACTGATGAAACTGATATTTTAGTAGCTCTGGCCTAACAGTAAACATCATGTTTACTTTTGTTTTGAAACATGTTCAGCACATTCAACTTTGATTCCATATGAAGACATATACACTCACCGGCCACTTTATTAGGCACACCTGTCCAACTCCTCGTTGACGCAAATTACTGATCACCCAATCACATGGTGGCAACTCAATGCATTTAGGCATGTTGACATGCTCAAGACGAACCGCTACAGTTCAAACCGAGCCTCAGAATGGGGAAGAAAGGTGATTTAAGTGACTTTGAACGTGGCATGGTTGTTGGTGCCAGACAGCTGGTCTGAGTATTGCAGAAACTGACGATCTTCTGGGATTGTCACACACAACCATCTCTAGGGTTTACAGAGAATGGTCCAAAAAAGGGAAAACATCCAGTGA
>JAODKM010000035.1:2927829-2962801 GCA_026780845.1 Petrocephalus sullivani | reverse complement strand
GATTAGGAAGGCCCCCCGATTCAGCTGGCAGGCCGCAGCCCTGCATTTGGCATGCGATTGCTCTCCTTTGATTCTTCCAAACGCGGCCATAACAGAAAGGCAGACAGGGGAATCCACGGCTAAACTCCACTTCTAAACGATACCAGCAACAGTACTGACAGCAGGAACAAAGGAGCAGCAGCTCAAGCCCACAGGGGGTGTCCACCAGTCCCCCCCCCCCCATTGAATGAGCAACAGGCCAATCCCACGCAGGTCTCAAATCTTTGCCCACAGACACCAGCTCAGCAACAGGAAGTGTCAACATTTTACTGTGACCGCCCCCCCCCCCCCCCCCCCCCCCCCCCCCCCCCCCCCCCCCACCCGCCCGCCCCCCCCCCCCGCCCCCCCCCGCCCCCCCCCCCCCTTGCAAGGGGAACCAGGCACCCCCCCCCCGGGCCCCCACACTTTGCCCCACGCAACCAGCCCACAAACAGGGGGGGTAAACATTTTCTGGGGCCCCCCCCCCCCCCCCCCCAGGCTCAGAAACCCATACACCACCGATGTGCTGTCCCCTACCTCCCACCACCATCAGGGACACCGCATACAGCCCGAAGGTCTAGCGCGCCACTCCGGATTGCCAACCTGCACAGCACTTGCCGGATCAGGGGGGCCATGTTGACTCAGTCCCCCTAGAATCCAGATCCCCCCCCCGAGGAGTAACGTCCAGGAGGCAGAGCAGCAACACAGGCTGCCGCGTCACCATGGCAATGTGGTGTGATGCTGGAAGATCCGCTACAGGGGCGCAATGCCTGGCACCCGACTTTATCTGACAGAGAATTGATACATTTACTTTAAGTGGCTCGCTTCACGAATGATCCGATTCAAAATGAAGGATTTCAAAGTAATTTATGGAAAGGTCACATTCAATATAACAGCTTTATGATATTTTTATCATTAATAATGTCAAAGAGTATGGTTGTGTCATTTCATAATGTGGAGTTTACAAAGTTCTAACAAGCTAATTTCACTTGTAAATCCAAGGCTAAGCGACTCTCTAGTGACTCCAAATGCATAACAACAAAAATACTTTTAGAAAAACATTTAACTTGCTTACCTTTCTCCAGTCTTGCACACAGCTCACCAGCACCTGACTCATGACCCACCAAAGGACTGAGGGTGCCCCTCCCCCCCCCCCATCTCATGCAAATAGTCCTCCCACTATCTGGACTACCATGCAATCCTGTAGAAAGATCAGACCTTTAGGGCTCCACCTAGAGGCAAAAAGAATTTCCATAGAATTGGGCAAGTGGACCATGGCTAATGTATGAACTCACCCAATCGCTAGCGTGTGACTTGTTCTAGAACAGAGGTGGGCAATCTAATTACTAATTAGAGTACCGACTGGCTCACACCTGGGTTTCAACAGCTGACCTAAAGGTTATCCCAAAAACCTGCAAACACACTGGCCCTTGGGGAAATGATTGCCCAGCCCTGTTCTAGAAAAACCTATGGTGACATGAGTCAATTAAGCAAATGCTAAAACATCCATTTACATAACAGTCAGAGCAGAAACACCACACACCTAGTGAGTTCGTTCCCAGGTTCATCATGTCATCCACCATACAGCCTAACAATGCCCGAGTGGCAGTTAGAAAGTCTAGTGGGAGCTCTGGGTCAAACCCTGGACAATGGGCAGGTGGTGCATCACCTACTTGTGAGACATCAAGCTGCTATGAGCACCACTGAGTAGATACAATGGTAGAACATGAAGGAAAGGTCAGGGTACGATTTGGGACCCAAAGTATTACAAGGTTGCCGTGATAACACCAGCAAGTCCCAAGTTGAGCAGGTAATAAACCCCCACGCACACAGAGTATAGCGTTTTCTTGCATTCGTCGTTATTTCTGTCCGCATTTTTGTTGTTAGCTCTATTGTGTGAAAATGACTATACATCCTAATCAGCAGAAAGGCTCTTAACAGGCACAGCGAAAGCGCACCTGGGACTGTGCGTAAATTAGACGACTCTACAAATGTGCATGACGCAGGCCCATGTTCGAGTCGCCCTTCGCCAATCCAAAATCTTATGGTGCGGGACAGCTGAAAGTTGGGGCCACCCGAAAGGCGAGGTTAAAGGACGGAGTGCAGACGCCGGCACAAAGACCGGGGGATCAGAGCAGGCTGGGGGTGAGACACCTTCTCCAGCGCTCTGTGTTTGCTGGGACTCACGGTGTAAACATGTAATTAAAAAAAAAAACGGTCAAATATCCAGGAGTGTGCAAGGAGGGGTGTGAAATAGACAAGGGGGTAGGATAAATGGATGGATAGTAAGAGTGAAATATAAATGTCAGCTTACAGGTGTGTATTATGTAGCATTATGTAAAAAGAATAAACCATTGTCTATAAGGAGGCACATTTTAAGCACACCGAGCAGGGAATGGGCGCAACGCGTGTGAAGTGATGATGCACTTGCGGATTCTGAGGATGGTGTCATGGTAAGGGGGAGACAATACGACTTTGGGAAGCAGTGAAAACCTCCAACGACTAGATTTAAAAAGAGTCAGTTCACCTTACAGCAGCCTTAGATTCAGGCCAAAAGTGACATTAGCCGTCATATCATCATGCCTACAAGGTACCCTTGTTCCTCCAGTTTTATTAAGCTCACGAACCAGTATAAGCACCAGCTATCAGTGTAATTCAGGACCAAGTGGTGAATATTTGTCTTTGTTCAACCTATTTATTTCTTTCTTAAGAGGAATTCACAATAGTAAGTTTTTTTTTCTCCTGATGCTGAATTTACATTGGGAAATTAATTAACCTATGATATTCACTTACAAACAGGATTCAACACATTTTAATATGAAAGTCTTAATTCCCAACTGCATGCTAGAAGGATGGCGTCCAACTGGTGCAAAATAAATAATTTATATTCTGTAAAAAAAATGTTATTAAACAGAAAAACAGGCTGTGCAAACCTGTCAGAGGTTAAGATATAATAATATTGTACTAGGAATAGAAGTCTACTCCTGGTCTTAATATAAATGCTTTTAGACATTAATATTAGTAACTGGTACAGTCAAACACTGAAGCTTTGGACTCCAGATGTGTTTTCTGCAATTAAGTAAAAAAAAAAAAAAGATTAAGGAGTTGCCTTTTGGCAGACGTAAATTCAGCTAAGCACCTTTGAGTGTTGCCGTCCACAAACATTCTGTCCACATGGTCTAAAGTGTGTGAAAGGGTCGGGCTGAGATGCCGGGACTGTTTGGTCACAGAAACGGCAGTCACGTGAGGGAAAAAAGACAAAGGTTTGCCGGATCCGTAGCCGTCACAGTGGGCGGGGGGAGTGGGAAATCATCCAGTACAGTCTGTCCTGATAAAGCACTCACTGAGCGAGTCTTCATGAAATCCCAAAAAAAAAAAAAAAACCACAGTGAAACCTTCAGAGGCCTGGTTAAGTGAAGACATGATGTAGGAGCCCCGGAGTGACCACCAGACGGGGAAGCTTCAACGTCACCACTCTGACACCCCTAGATACTCCACGACAGCTGCTGCGAGCTCCTCCTCCAGCAAACTCCAGCCACCAAAGTCAACCTGTTCACAGACCATCCCATTCTTCCTGTGAGAGGTTACAGGTTCCCCGTGTTACCCAGTCCCAGGGGATTGGGGCCGTTTGCAGCTCGACATGGTTGTGCAGCCTCTTGTTGTCAGGCAGTGCTGGAATGTCATACCAAAAATGGGTGCTTACTTTCACGTCTTCATTGTGCAAAGCTGCCCTCTACTGGTGTTTGTCCTGTAGTGAAAGAATTAAACTGTAAATATCCAGCTTCCTTCTACTTATCCAGGAGGAGCCCTGGAGCTCAAGTCAGGAATACACTTTGGGCAGGATGCCAGGTCATCACAGGGCAGGTACTCACACATAAGATCATAGATTATGGACAGTTTAGTAGGTAACTATCTAGGTAATTAACTGTAGTAAAGGAGATTGCTGGACGGTCCATTGAAATCTCAAAAGATTCCAAACACACACACACACACACACACACACACACACAACAAATCTCTTACCTTACGGCTGGAATGTACAGTCATACATTTCTGAAAAGCTGAGGGTGAAAAGAAGCGCATGTTAGCAAAACTGATAACCTGAAAACCACCCACGGGACTGTGGTAAGGTGCAGTACAAGCCAACAAACCCCCACCGTGCAAGATAAGCATTTAATCAGAAGGACTGCTTGTGTATGCTGTATTTATATGTGTATTAGAATATACACGTAAATACAAACATACATGGATTAGATCACACCGCAGCAGATTCCCCAGTAATAACGGGAAACACCACAACTAGTAAGGCTTGCTTTTCGGAATCACGGTGTTCATGAATCCAGAGGTCAACTGGAAGGATCCGTGCTCCCATTGCAGGATGCAGTGAACACCTGATCAATCATTAACATCGTGCTCTGTACTGACAAGATGGCCGACTGCACAGGTTTACCCCCACCCCCATGTTTAGAGTAGCAGATCGTCAAAGGCTAAGAGCCGAATCGCCCTTGAAGATCTCGGGCCCGAGGGCTCAGCTTCAGTTCGGCCCACCCTGTCCGTACAGAGCCTCTCTGATTGGCTGATTGGACTCACGGCGAGCGGGTCAGCGGTGAAAGCAGCGACGCTGTTCCTCATCTCGTTCTCGCTGCCGCGTAGTGGGATCAGAGACACATTACCCAGCCTGACATCCAGCGGGACTGTGCGGCTGGCCCGCACCTTCACCAAGTCTGCTGGCCACACGCTGCCCTCGTGCTGGGGGGTTGGGAGGGGGATATGATGGTTCGGGTGACACGATTCCAAAGAAAAGCATGCAATTCTCCTGAAGCCGGAGGCTGGGTGTCAGTGCTGGTTCTCACCTGGATGCTCATGAAGGTGGCGAACCATTCTCTCATCTCCGCCTGCGTGTCGCAACACAGGAACCTGTGGGCGAGCAGCACGGATCGCGGTGAGCAACGGCCGGAAGCTTCCGGAAAACAGCGGCTGGCGCCACTGGCGATTTGCTCGGCTTTCTCCATTACACGTGACAATCTTGTCCTTGCACATCATTCTGGGATGAGCCAGAGAGGCCGAATCTGGCTATTGGCACCCTGGAGGGGGTCTCCTACTGACTGGACCTGGTGCAAGACTGAGAGACTGGCCTGCCTCCTAACCTGAGTGTTTGTCTCTCCTCCAACCACAAGGGGCACTGCAGGCCATGAGCCATGCTCACAACACTGCTATGGAAAAACCCCCAAACAGCATGGCTTTACAATGTACAATGGCACAGTTGCCTCACTGTGGGCCCTGTCTCCCTGCCCCCCTGACCCCTAAGTGGCCGTGTTTCAGAGGGAACGGCGCCCCACGTGTCATCAGGAGATCTGGAAAACAGGCCTTTTGGTGCATGCGAGGAGCCGTGTGCGACGTCCCTCTTAGATATTCATGTGGCCCGGCCCACTGGCTGTTCTCGTGAACTATCTGGCTGCACAAAACTGAGCATCCCTTCCCCCCGACACTGAGGTTAACGACTTGCTTACTAGCCACAGACCACCCACACTGCCATCAGTCTGTCCGCCTGCAGATGAGTCTCCCCGCGAAACTAAGATGGCGACTTCTGGCCCACAGTTTGGTGAGCTGCTACCGTTCACACAATCGCCTTCCTCTTGGTCACATGCTCATGCAAACCCCACCCATTCCCCCCGGCTAGGATGCTCCCTGTGATTAGAGGAGCTGGGCCAAAGTGGGTGGGACTAGGGCAGGTGGGCCTGTATGAAGGTCCATGGGCCTTATGGTTGTGTGCATGTGTGTTTGAGAGGTTGCGGCTATGTGGGGGCAGTTTTCCTCAGATGATTCATCCTTCGGGGAGCAGAAAATGATCATGTGAATATACGCAAGAGCCGCCACGGGGAGGATTCACGGGACACTGGTTTGCAAGAGGGCCGCCGTTACACCGCACGGGTCACATGACTCACCACTGCTGCTTATCGGTCTTCTCGTGCTTCTCGTTCTCATGCACCACAGTCAGCCCCCAGCTGGGACAAGAAGGTTGTTCGTTAGCTAAGGGGCACAGCATGGGCACTGAACCAGCATCTCAGAAGGGTACATAATGAGACTTAAATGCAACATGTTATTAAGTAAAGCAGATATATTAATTACTCATCTTTATCATAACAACAAAGTACATTATTCATTTAGTGTCAAATGGTAAGCAATGTTCGGTTGTATTGGCTCAAAGTGGCCAGTATAAAAATGTCTTATATTTACAGCTCTGTTACATATTAAGTTAACTAAGTGAAAATCTGTCTGACAGGTTGTGACCATACACTGTGAATATCTGGGACATTCATATCATCCTAGCCAAAGCACCAATCAGATCGGCTTCACCCATTCCCTCCTAGGGGTTACTGGAGGCTGATGTAAGATGCCGCAGTCCCAAGCACTGCCACCAGGGGAGCAGTCATCCCAGTTCTCACCATGTAGGCGGTCGTAGCTTCTTCTTGATGCCCTGGTACACTCTGAGGCTTTTCACAGGCCACTCCTTCTCAGGCCGATTGCTCTGTGAGGGCAGCAAGTGGATGAGGGGACATTCAGATTGAGGGGCAATAGGGAGAAAAACAGCACCTCCCATCAAATAAGAAGACAGGTTTCCTATAAACAAGATAACATGCACAATGATTTTCCCCGTATGCACAACTCTAAAGTAATCAAATTTAGTAGACGCAGCCCCTGCTTTCACCACAGAGATCTTGGAGAAGAACCCACAGTGCCCCCTATGGGAGGGGTTAGGGAGAGACAGACAATCCAACAGTACTTACACACTGCTGCTCAGGAAACTTTTGAAGGCTCTGTGAGAAAATGATTTCAAATGATTTCAAAACAACTCATTTGATGAGATTCTGTTTGTTAATATGGTGCCAGCCAGGATGTTTTCATTTTGTGTTTCATTGTCACAGAAACATGTTTTGGTGAAGTGCTTATAATCAGCGTGTTATGCCTCATTGGTTTCACACACCCTCACACAGTCTTATTCATATCTTTATGGGGGGCTCGCCATTCATTACTATGGGCATAACCCTAATCCCATCTACGATAACTTTACCCCCTAACCAGCCATAACCGTAACCATAAGAAATGAAACGAAATGCAACACTTTTGGCATTTTTTTTATTTTTTTTTATTGCATTCACAGATTTTCCTGGGGACTGAAAAAAATTTGAGAAAAAAATGCCCCACAAGGTAAAAAGTTATGGATTTGTATTACATTATGAGGAAATCTTGTTCCCACAATGTAATGATTACTCAAAGACACACGCACACACTCGCGAAGCCCACAAAGACACATGCACACACTCGCGAAGCCTTACCCGCACTTCCTTGTACAGCCTGAGGGAGGTGCTGCTGAGAATAAAATAGCGGTCGTGGAAGCTGCCAGCACCAAGGCCCAGGCCCAGGAGGTTGCGCTCCTCACGGAACTTCATCATGCCGTGCTTGGACACTTCCACTTTGCTGGCTGGAGGGGGGAGGGAAGAACAGGTCAATGCTGCCAGCCTGAACCATCTGAGTGGTTGCCTAGCAAACAGGCATTTGATCAACTATCAGGAGGCTCATGTTATACACACACAGTCCCCTACTGCAGGGAGAAGAGAGTCTGCTTTGTGGTACATAATCTGTACGCTTCAGGTGGACAAACTCCTGAATGTCCTAACAGGGAGTGGGCTGTGAGAGCATGTATTGAATGAGTGTAGATAGTCTTCTCAAAAAAAAAAAAAAAATGTTGTTTTGTTTTAACAAGTAAACAAAAAAATCCCGCTAAAAACATTTTTTTTTAAACTTTGTTCCATATTGATGTGAACTATTTTCCTATTTTCTACCCGCAATGCAGCACAGATAATGGAGAAAGGATCCCAATCACTTTGCTCTGCTGTGCCGTCTTACCCAAGTAGACTAACATAGCCTCCATGGAGTTGTGTTTCTTTACCACCAGGTAGCTATCCGTTCCCAGGGAGTGAAGGACAGGAAGAACTTTCTCCTGGTAGTGCAGAGGTCGTTCTAGGTCAAACAAGAAGTCAGCTTAAGCACAAGGACTTTTCAACCTCAGTACTCACAATTATCCATTAGATACAAGATAAGAGAGACTTAATTTGCCTTCTGTAGAAGGTACATAGAAATTCTTTCATGGGAGATATAGTTCTGCAGGTCAGAGCCGGAGTGAGCTGGCTTTCATAGGGAACTGTTCCCGTTGGCCTTCAAGCCAACGACTTTGTAGGAGGTACACATCCTAAGACACACACCACCCTCATACCCCTGCCACTCTTCATTTAAGAACAAGCAGGAAGGTGTAAACGATGTCATATCGTCATCAAGCTGGGAAGACATCACACGCTGAGGCCAGACCAACCTGTCTCGTCCTTCTCGTTCACCTCAAAGCAGCACCAGTAGTCCTTGTCGCGGAGGGAGATTTTCCGCCGGTCCAGGATCTCGAAGGTCAGCTCTGCTGCCGTCATAGTAGCCGGAATCTCAAAAAAGCCAACCGGGAGGTCGGTGAGGGCAGAGGTCACAGCAGCCCCAAACACACCATCCCATAGAAATAGCTGACTGATTACTCACACATCCCGTAAACTATATGGCGTGCAGTACTAATAAAAGTTATTTTATGCAGTATAAGGCCATAAATAAATTACAATACATATTATGAAGTCTGTACAGAGACATAATGAGGTCTGGGGTGACTAAATTGTCACAATATTAAACATAAATTGTATCAAAAGATGCCAGACCTAAAGGCCTATAACTCACAATAACTGGAGAATTAAAATCATCATATTACAGTCTCTCTGAGGTATATGCTGTTGTGAAATTACACAAAACCAACAAACTGAGAAATATTTAAAGGCAGTGAGGTACACTGAAATACAACCAGCTACACAACACTGCCACCAGCAGGACAAAGATGGAACAGCCACGTAAAACTTACCTTCACATGCTGCTCGGCGGTCTCCTTCTTCTCCTCCAGGTATACAGTGCAGATGAAGTCCCCAGAGCCGGAGGGCTGCAAACAGGGCATTCAGTTACAGTCTCTCCCGCCACCCGAGCAGGTCACAGAAACCAAAATACCCACAATCCCCTAGAATGTGTGCTTCACTCACCGGGACCTTGGCATTCAGGTTCTCCCGCACCTTGATGATGACCGTGATCTCATCCAGCTGTTTCTGCAGCTGCTGCTCATTTACCTGCAGATGACAGAGAGGGAGGGCAATGCAGCAGTGCATGCTGGGATTTCGAAACATTAAACAGTTATTCATTTCTGGAGGCTCACATTAAAGATGGCCACATAGTGTTCGATCAGCTCTTCGACGACGCGGCCAGCGTTGTAGTCCTTTCCGTCCGTCTGGAAAAGGGTGGGGCCAAAGACGATGGCCAGGTTGTGAAGGTTCATCTGGTTCATGTCGGCAAAGCACTGGATGCTGGGAGAGGAAACAGCAAAGCTACGACTGAGTGGCCACAAGGAGCCATTTATGTGACACTAACGAGAAATAGCTCTTACCACTTTAGAGAAACCCTTCCGCATGAAAACAATCAAATTAATCACCGCAAAGGTTAATCCCAACCAACGATGGGACGACACCCACATGGGGAGGAACGCGGAGGGAGAAGGTGGGATTAGCTTTGGTGGGGGGGAGAGCATGGGAGTGGTGATGGAGGAGAACAATAGGACAGAGAATGTGCAGGGAGAAGATGAGTGAACGCCTTCTTTGCCTGGGGGAGGTGGGGGCATCTCACCAGTAGAGGTGGTTGACTAGGGTCCGCAGAGTAGCCTTATTGACTCTGGGCAGGCTGCCAAGGAGGAACTGGTACTGGGTGATCTTCTCGCTCTCATCAGTGACAGCTGTTGGGGGCCCAGCAGGGAGACAAAAGAGGAATCATTCTCAGGTGCGGTTTCTGTGTCTGGGACTTAGGGTAGGGAAGTAGAGAGTGTTGTCTGTGAGAGTAGCTGGGGAGTGTAGCCATAAGCATGAGAATAAGGGCCTGGTGAGAAAAACGCCAGGCTAGCAGAATCATCAGTACCTGTGGTGCTGAGCCAGTTCTGCGAGGCCTCACTGGTGAAAATTCCCCCCTCCACGTCCCGGAAGAACCTCTTCAGCACATTGGAGACGTCGTCCACCTGGTGCTCGCCCTCCTTCAGCCGCACATTGCGCGCGTCTCTCCGGAAGGACTCCAGCAGCGCGGCGATTTTGGAGTTTACGCCACTCTTGCGGTAGATGCCCTCGGAGGTCAGGCCTGTGGGACGAAGGCACTAAGATGTGATTTGGGGGTTTGGGGGTTGGGGGGGGCATGATAAACAAGTTTATGCCAGTTAGATTCAATGTAGCAATTTTTCAAGTGTGCAACAAGACACTTTTACATCATAGCTCAGTAAGAAAGAAGAGTTTTAAAAAGTAACATTACTGATACTTTACTAGATTTTATTTTCAAACATGTAAGTTTTGTCTGAATTGTTCAGGCGCATGCAGGACGTCTTTGGCCACCTGAGCATTCCCTCCTAAATAAATGAAAATGGCCAAGTGCCCTTTTTAGATAACTGACAATCATGCCAAATTTTATCAAAAAAAAAAGACACAAAAAATTACCAAGGGGGACTAGCAAAAAGTACTGGTCAGCCATGCGCCCTGTCAGCCATGCCCCCTGTCAGCCATACCCCAGCCAACCTGCCCCTCAAAAATTCTCTGCACGTCACTGAGCTTGTTTGTCCCGACCCAGTCAGTCAAACAGCGATGCCAGCGCGTGATTCTCAGATGGAACAGAGTTGGCTTATGGCTAGAAAATTGTTTGATTGGGCACTGGATGCCGCAAGCTCAGCGGGGCATTCTGTCAAGCCGGGGTCACACACTGGGTCACATGAATCTGTGGGAATGGGGGGGGTAAATCAGTGTGGTGTGGTTATACCTTCCCTTAAGGCATCTTTCCCTCAGCTATGTCGCACGTCAGCTCTATTGCAAAATGGAGAGACAGCAGGTCCTTCACAGGGATGGGGCAGGGACAGGACATGCTTCACAGGGATGGGGCAGGGACAGGACATGCTTCACAGGGATGGGGCATCATTCACAGGTACGGGGCAGGGACGGGACATGCTTCACAACGACGGCGCAGGGATGGGGCATCCTTCACAGGGACGGGGCATGCTTCACAGGGATAGGGCAGGGATGGGGCATACTTCACGGGGACGGGCTATGGTTCCCCCCATCACAGAGACAAGGTAGGCTTCACAGTTATGGGGCAGAAATGGGGCATGCTTCACAGGGATGGGGCATGCTTCCTCCATCACAGGGACGGGCTATGCTTCCTTCACCAACCCCACTCCCACTCACCGCACTGGGTGATGTAGTCAACGCAGCGGTCCACGATGACTGGGATATCCGAGTCAGTCAGCTGCTGCTGGCACAGTGTGTCTCCAGAGCTCCTCGCCGCCTGCTGAATGGCTGCTGTCCAGCCCAAGAAGTCCAGTTTCCTCTCACCCTCAATGTACAGCGTCCTACCGGGATTGGGGCAGGTTGGATCTCATCATGGCTGGTCACATCACGACTTGAAACAACCCTATGTGCTTCGCTCACCCCCCAGCTAAAAATGACTACCCCCACCATGAGTTTCTCATCCCACAGCACTTCTTAATTCTCATACCACACAGTTACCCCGACCCCATGCCTCGCTACTCTCAAATCCCTCACCACCTTACAATTACCCAGAATCCTTTCTTCTAAAATGACATCTCTCAAGGTCGTTTGGTGACTATTCATTATCCTTTCTCCCACCTCATCCATCATCACCTGGTAATCACCTGCTTAAGAGACCCTGGCCTTAAGTTCACCATCCAATGTGTTTCCAGAAATATCTATGCCAGTGCTGGTCACAAACATAAAAGTGAAGCTCACCTTCCTCTTTCCACCAAAACAAGCACCTCATTCTCCTGCTGGATAGCTGCAAGAAGAATAAACAAGCAAATATCGTTACTCGAATTTTTTTCTAACATTGACTTGACATAACATTGGCTTTAGCAGGTCCGGTCAATGCCGTCATCTCCACATGGAAGCAGAAATTTATCGCATCTGCTTTACATCCTGCCAAAACACGCTGGCTTCCCGTTGTCTCCAGACCACCCAGTACGGCGACATGAACAATCTGGTTTTCAATAGTGTGTTAAGCCGCACATTTGGAAAGATGGGATGAATTATCCAGGGAAAGAGGGGAGACCAACAGAGGAGAGACCTGCATTTCCCGGATCAAAAAAACATGTCAGTGGATGCTCTCACTAGCCGTCACCCCAACAGCTCACGTTTTTGGTCCCAAACTCCACCTGCTCCTCCCCCCCCGGAGCCCCACACTCACAGAGCTCCTGCAGCTTGCGCAAGTGAATGGCCTCCTCCCCCCCGCTGCCTTCAAAGCAGGTATGCAGCGCGGAGCCCACCAGAGCGAACCAGCCCACCCTGGAGCTCTGCAGATTCAGACCATCCTTGTATTTCAGCCTGCCGATCCGCTCAAAGTCTCGGTTCAACAGGTCCTCTGCGGAGGCCGGGATGAAGGACTTTCGGGGACGAGGGGCAATACAGGAAGGTGACAGTCATTAAACAGCACCATAGCTGAGTGTAGCAAGAACTGCATCAAAGTATACTTATGATATAAGAGCACGACTGAGACAACAGGTATAAGGATGAGGAGCAAAGAACCATGGTTTTAAGTGAACAACGCTTGGATAGAAGAGGGTCCACAGGTGACATTAAGCCAAGGTGCCAGCTATGCCAAAAGCAGCAGGAAAATGTGTCGGCCGCTGTTGCGTGGAGCTACCTTGGCGATGGACTTCACCCACTCCTTCACGCTCTCCTGGCTATCCGCCCCAAACAGATAGAGGCGCTCCGAGTCAGAGTAGATCTCAAACGTGTGGTCATACCTGAAACGGGAAAGTGAGGAGAGCATCTTGAATCAGGGACAAGAACCTTCCTGAAAAAAAACAGAGGGGTGTCTTTGAGACCTGGGGGACCCCCCTACCCGTGTCTCTCTGGAGGGTTCACTGCAAGACAGACGATCTCCTTCATCTTCAGCCCTCCGTTCGGGGTGGCATTCTTATCGCTTTCGTAGTAGTGGAAATTTCCATCGTTTAACGTGCACCAGCGCCTACTGAACTCTGGGAGAGAAGGTCACAGATCATAGACTCCGCTTCACTGTGGAATCCACAGAGAGCACACTATGGTGTATCTCTTTCCTGGAAGTCTCACCTTCTTTGGACTTCCGCTCTGTGATTGGCCGTGCCATGGAGGCGGTCTTGAAGAGGAACCCATTGTGAGTGATGGAGGGAGGGGCCATGTAATGCACTGTGTCCATGGGACCTCCAGCTTCCGACCTCGGGATCTCTGTGGGGTCAGAGGCAGGTCAGGCACGCCCCACCAATCATTCAGCTATTGTGCAAACCCACAGAGGCACCTTGTGAGCCACCTACCCGTGTTCCGGTTCTGGCTCAGTAGCTCCACCTGCAGTTTCTGGTTGAAGCTCTGGGCCAGGCTAAGGGGACTGGGGAACTCAGGATTGCCCGTGTCACAGTTCACATTAGCTCCACAGAAGACCAAGGAGAGGGTCTCCAGCACGTCGTCGGACTGCGCGTTGATGCACAGGGCCTGGCAGGGAAGAGCAACGTCCTGAAGTGGATGCTACGCACATTTCGGCTCACATGCTCAGTACCTCCCTGTTTGTCAAAATGTGGGAAAAATTCCCTGGAATCTCATGATAGTTAGTCCCATAGTTATGGGGGATAGTTGGGGGGGGGGGGCAGGTGGCAGTGGTTGGACGTCACGGGGGGCCCAGCTGAAACAAATTTTGTCCCAAACCTGGGAATTATGCACGGTCCCTTCCTGATATGTCCCAGTGGCCTTATCAAAACCGCAGTGGTAACAATTCCGTAACTGCAGCGGCTCTTTGGGAGCAGCCTCCCTCCATCCCACGAGTATCTAATCAGGGATACACACTAGCTCATGTCCGATTTCCCCTCTCAGATCTCTCAGAAGACACACTAATTACAAGCCAAACGCATTGCAGTACAATCACAATAAATAGCCGCCGCTCGTGATCGGCGTACACACGGTTAGGAATGCACTGTCCCCACTACACTGCACCTGCATCTGTTACGACACCACAAACAAATCAGATGGCAAAGAGAAGCTGTATTACGCCACCTCAAACCGCCGGCAGTGCCGGCCGGGGGCCTGATGGCGAGATTAGCTCATAAATTAACTGACGCCAAAACTAGCTAAAAAAAAAATTCTCACACTCAGCAGTAGTTAAGCAACAAATCCCAGGAGGCTATAAGTTCGAATGCCAGATGGAATTCCTTATCCTGGCATATTAGACAAGCGCATGAAATCCAAAGAGTATCTCGGGGCTGCCGCCTTGTCCCAGAATTCCCAGCTGACGCCCGGAGACCACATGCCGTGCCAGCAACACGCGGCTCGGTTGCCGACCATCACATCATTCGAGCCATCAGCGAACTTAAATGCCTCACATCCCACTGGACTCCATAAGGCGAACTTCCAATAAAGATCTTTCACTAGGCAAATATCCACAATAGGGGCCAAGATCACGGCCAGGAGCAAGCCTGCCGATTTACTCAAACTGGCCACCAAATGTCCCCTAATACTGCAAACCACAACACCACTGTGGATGTGTGTCACGGGGCTATGAATGAGCGATTGTTGGGCCATCAGATACCGGAAAAGGCAGCGGGGAGGGTGGGAAACAGTCGACAGAGAAGATTCACTCGGCCCCAGCAAAAGCGGCACGCTCAAGGGAGTCGCCCTTTCACCCCGAGAGGGCTCCTCGCCTCCAACCACAGGAGTTGTCGTTTTTTCTCTCTAGATTTAACACAGTCACGTTGCCAATGGAGGGAGGAGCGCAGTGTGAAAATAAGCCTGAATCGAGGTAAGAGTTTGTCCAGCTGCGAGTCTGTGAAGCTGGGAAAGGGCTCCATTCCCCCACAAAGATGGCTTAGATTGAAGGGGCTGACTGGTAGATTGATGGCAGCCGCGCGGGGTGCTGCCAGGAGATTCGGCTGGTGCGGGATCACACAGACGCTGAGGCCGGCGCTTGTAACCGCGACTCACACGACAGCAGTAAGAGGTTAACAAAAGGGAATACGACGAAAAACTGCACATTGAGGAGAAAAAGGGAGGAGCCGTTAGACGAGGTTCGGAGCCAAACTCGCCTTGCGACGGGTGTGGCCCCTAAATCCCAGACACCGAGAGAACTCGTCCATCCTGAGCGGCGTGTGCCAACTGTGGTATTCCCAAGAACTTCGGGACAGATGCGGCTAGCAAACACAGAGGCGATGCAGTCTTCGTCCAGAAGTCTCTGGAAAAGTGATCATCGCGCTCTGGGATGACCTCACTCAGACAAGTTAAACCGCAGGACAGCAGGACACATTCCTGGAGTCCTCCGAGGGTTAACTATGGCCGGAAGCTCGAGCGTGATCCATGTGAGACAGTCCCACACCATTCCCACTCACTAAGACTCTGCCAAACTTAGCTGACTTCCCCAGACCCTGCTATTCGCACGAGAAATGATATCATCCTAGCAGGAGGGGGGGGGAAGAAAAATCATTTTCCCCTTTGCACAAATGTACTTAGGATTATACTCACCACTGTTACCAAAACAGAGGCCAGCACATACTTAAAGTAAAAATTTTAGCCAATTAAAAGTACAAAGTCTTCTAACATTGCCACTTTCAAGGAAGCATACGGGATTGTAATGATTAGCATGTTCAGTCAAACGAAATCACTGCTGGCAATAAAGCTGACTGGTTGTACAATAAATGACAGACAACGTAATAAAACTAAAAGGGAGAGCTACTTTTTAAGAGGAACAGGTGAGCCGCTGAGCTGGTTTCCCAGGAAAAAAGATTCTAGTGCAGAAGAGTGAAAACTGGTCTAACTTTCTCACAGAGACACATTGCGGGGGTGTGGGCCACTCTGTACTTGAGGGGCCAAAACTCACCCCCCCATGGGTGAACACACACACACACACACACACCTCTCGTAGCCAGTGAAGCAATCATGCTATTACATTTACAATCCGGAATACACCAGAAGCATTTTTTGAGGATCTGTCCAAACCCCAAACCTCACACTCATTGTCACACAAACACACAAATTCACACACAGACGGTCCATCGGCAAAACGGAGGTGCTCGACTCACAGTCCAGCAGAGAGTCTCCTGAGAGCGGACCGCTCTCGGCACGTCCTGAGACCGTCTCACACGCGAAGCCACACGGCAACAACCTGAACCCACGGCTGCAGAACGAAAGGCTCCACTGCAGCCCCCGCGCAACCAAACCCAAACAATGGGGGTGGGGGCAGGGAGGCGGCCCCACAGCACATTCCTGCACTGAGTGATGTCAGAGGGAGGCGGGAGGAGGAGGCGGGGCCTGTCACAGCTGGGAAAACAAACCAGCGTGTGGACAGGTCTGCTGTCTGTAGGGCCGTGGGGCCGTGTGGGGCGGGGGGCCGTGTGGGGCGGGGGGGGCGCGCATTTCTCTGTCCACGGGGGCTCAGGGAAGCACTTCCTAGCAAGATCTTCCTGGTGACAGGAATGAAGGATGTCCAAGGAGCAGGCTAGCGCGACACGGGTGGGGGGGGCCAGAACAAAGGCCACATTTAGCCCAGAGCAGGCAGGCGATGGTCCGTTTTTTTTTTTTTTTTTTTAAAGATACAGGCCCACTCTTCATTTCACAGTTTGTGACATTTAATATGTTCCTCTAGCCTTTAATGTAACCCCCCCTCCCCCAAAAACCCCCGACGTGCACAGATTAAAGCTGATTAAAATGATCCTTATCAGATTTATGCAACGGTATAGTAGTTATGTAATGATCTGAAACATAACAGTAACAGCGTCGAACCCTGGAAAAGGAATGAATATATAAAGATAGGATTATCATTACTGATCCCCCGGGAAAGTTCTGGTGCATAAAGTAGTGAGGAATGCAAACAGAAAAAGCAGCAGGCAGCAGAAAATCAAAGCTGAGTGCAAAAATACAGACAAGTCAAGGTAATGCAAGCAAATTAAAAATGCAGTACAGAGTAACTAAGGTGGAATATCCAGGATACACCAGTTTAAAAAAAAACCCTAACCAAGTATCCAACATATTCACAGAGATGACCTTTTTTAAATCTCGAAACTCAAGCTGTCCCAGTTGGGACTTTCCTCAAACACGCACATATAAGCAAAAGTTACAAGACAAATACTGAACGGGAAACCATAGGGAAAATAGCTGGAAAGATCTGCTTGGCCAGTGGTCTGCTGCTCTGGTTGGCAAACGGTAAAAAAAAAAAAAACCTGTTAAGCTGAAGTGGCAGAAAAATACGCTTTATTTCCATTTATTTCGCAGGGAATCTCAGGCCCCATGGTTCCAGCCAAAGTGGGTCAACTGGGGGCAGAACCGCTGGAGCCAAATTCTGCCCCAGGACACAGATGCAGTTTCTGAGACGCGGCATGCACGATTCCCTCAGGTTCCAGCGAAGCCACGCCGATTCGTGTTTGTGCTGGCTCAGCCCCGCATTGTGAAAAGCTCGGCCAGGGGTTATCCAGAGTCCGGCCCAGCCTGTGCCGGCCCGCTGCCCGGCAGCCCGGAACAAAACAAAATGGGACAAAGCGAGGAATGAAAGGTCCCACTGACTGGGGCCTGCTTTCCGGGGGCCGCCTCCCACCCCAGCGCAGTCACTCGGCAGCTCCGAGCCAGACACTGTGTCATCGGAAGGGCATGTCCCTCCACCACAGCCAGGCACCCACCTGGGGGAGTCTGCCATATCACAAGGAGGAAGTGGGGTAAAACGCAAGGACCGAGGAACAGGAGAGATCTCAGGCCAAGTCAGAAGGCAGCGACGTGCGCAGAAGCACCAAAGCTGCTCACAGATCCCCGCCGCACGCCTCGCAAACATAGGAGGAAGGTAAATAGTGCAGAGTTCAAGACTCCTACGGCCTCTTGGCCCTGCCGCAGCTGAAACCACTCCCAGGGCTGCTGCAGCTGCCCCGTCTCTGACAGGAAGTCTCCGGCAGGCTCGCGCGGCTCAAGAAAGGTGTTCCGAGGCAGCCCTGCCGTACAGCCGAAAAAAAAAGACTCCCACACGCAAACACACGGCCTCTCTGAAGTGGTGAGCGCCTGTAGAGTAAGAGGCGCCCATGACAGACTTCCTGCACTTGTGTATTAGTTGACCTTGGTCTAGCTACGTGTGCGGCGGATCACCTTTCCTAACTAGAGTGACACCTATCCTGGGGCAGCCCCGACCGTCGGCTTGCTGTTGGTCCTTCATAAATTCGGGAACACATGAAATAAAGACGAAAACGGGCAGCAGCCCCGATGGCCCAGAGGGCCCCCCTCAGACCAAACTTACATTGTCCAGCTCCTGCTGGTTCCCAAAGAGCTGGTGGTAGCGGCGGTATTTGCCCTCGCGGTACTTGGCGGTGATGAACCTCCGGCGTTCCTCAGAGCAGCTCAACGGCATCAGAGCCTCGCTGGGGGGCACGTTTGCTGCCCAGAAGAGGTTCGCTCGCTCGTTGCCGAGGGCCCTGAACAGCTATAAGCGGGACAGTCAGAGGCAACACAACCCTTAGATACATTTTGGTGTGTAGGGAAAAATGTCAGTTAAGTTCACAGGAAAGTCCCCAGAATAATCTGCTTAATAATCAGTATAAAAATCCCCCTTTCCTAAGGGAACCAATCCCTCACTGATGGTCTGCCCAGAGACCTCTTCACTGTTTTTACTTCCATTTTATCATGATACCATACCTTCTAGGTTTTAGCCTTTCGAATGATACCGTATATTAGAGGTTTAAGGCTTTTCATGATACCGTACATTGCATGTTTCAGGGTTTCCATAATACTTGTACGTTTTAGCATGCACCACACAAGTGCATCAGCGTGCATATAAACACCCCTCACGCCTTGATTTTTACCTGCACCAATCGAAGTGCAGCGAGAGAGGAACATTGGTGTGTGTTATGGCTGATGTCTCATACCTGAATTAGTTCCTCAGTCCAGACCTTCTTGTCCATTTTCAGACTCCGCACTTTAGAGATACTAGGTCCAAGGCCCCGGTGCTCCCCTAGCAGAAGAAATCCAAAATGACAAACATAACACTGAGAACCTAAAGGTCTGGAGAAATGCAGCAGGCAGGTGGTATAATTAAGGAAGTAGGATTGTGGCTGGCAGCAAATGCATAACAACATTGGTAACAGCTTTGATAACACTTTATGACGGGGCATAAATACTTAGTAATAACTCAGTTATGACTGAAGTACACGTCATGAACAAATATAGCGGCTACTTGAGATAAGAGATGCACCATGATTCATTAAACCCTTCTGTTATTAGTGACTTGTTCCTTCAGTAGCTCACAAACACTTACAGAATTAACAGATGTAGTAACAAATATAATGACTGCTTGGCATAAAACATGACACGAGATCGGTATATAAATAAGGCTCTCTTTGTGGTTAATTAATACAATATACGTAATAGCATAATACTACATTATCTGTGCCCCATCAAGAACAGCGTTGCCATAACATTCAACTCTAAATGGTAAAACTGAAAAATGTAAGTGTGTCTGTTACAGAGAGAAGTACTAATTCCGGAGATGTTCTGGAATGACCCATAGTGGGTGAGTGTTTTGGGCTGCTCACCCGCACAGCGCTTGCAAAACACGACACACAGGTTGATGGCAGCCCACTCAGGCATGGTCGCCCTGCAGTCGGCACAGAACCTGTTGGACTCTTCAGACCAAATCTTCTTCGCCACTTCGTAGTTAGACAGGGCTTCTGCCACAGACTCACTCATTGTCTCCACCCACTGCTCCTTCAGCTGGTCTGACTCCGCTGCAAAGCTGTCAGGATGTAAGGATGGTCACTGAAACTCAGCCTCAGGGCCTCAATGACATCCAGTATAAGAATGCACAAACAACCTTGCAAGTGAAATGGTTTGCAAGTTGCGGTATCTCACCCCAGAAGACGATCATGTTTACCCAATGGTGCCAAGAATACGTCTTGCGGAAACCTCACCTGAAGATGCGGTAAGGGGTGATGAGGTCAAAGGATCGCCTGTCAGTGTCCTTAACAGTGCCAACGTTCATCTCAATCGACGTGATCCCAATGCCCAATTTGTAATCCTAGTGCCAAAAAAAAGAGGAGATGTTGGGTGGGGGCTACACAGGACGCTCACAGGATGAGGTGCTGACCCCAACACAACAGAGAAGCACTCTCACTTAGGCAGCAAACACCTGGCAAACAACTCGGTGGCGGTCAACAGCTCCTATCATGGCTTCTGATGAGCCACACCTGTGCTCAGGAAAATCCCAGGAACAGGTGTGGCTCATTAGAAGCCAGGTAGGACAGAAAATCTCCTGGCTAGTAGCTCACCAGGACCGGAGTTGGAAAGCCCTGATCTACAGGGTTGTCAGATTGAACACTACTCGTATATACACGTCAAAACTGCTGCCCACCTCCAGGTTTTTATACAGGAAGACTTTATCACCAGACACGACCACGTAGAGTTTAGAGCGTAGGCCCCGCAGCTCCAGGTAGCCCTGCATCTCGGACGTGGGCGGCACAGAGGACGGGCCAAGCAAATGGGCTCCTACATCTCCACTGCTGCGGTGGTCGCCCGTAGCATCCTGGATGACCGACACCCACTCGTTCCTCTCCACTGGAAGACGGGAGGCATCAGTGAGGTTAGTAACAATGACGGCAGGTCAAGCATTGCCCATGGTGCTCAGTTTTAATGAATATCCATGTGTGAATAAAGCACAAGACATTAACTAGCATGGTACTGATATCAATGTATCCATGGTCCCACCAATCAGTGAAGATTTGGTCCACTGGTGTAGCACTATGCTCCAATACCACAACTGGCATTACCACACATCTGTATAAGTAACTGCAGTTTAAATGTAAACTCACCATTGTTAACCTGTTATACTTTTAAATAAATTTAATTAAGTATCTTGTTGGCTTGTGTTATTTGATTAGGTTATTTAGTGAAGAGGATACATTTTGTATAAACACACAAATACATAAATGACCACTCTGTAAAAGGGTCTAAGAGGTCTAAGAACTTACAATCGCTCTCAGCTCGAAAGGCAAACGTTCGGTTGTGTGTCACTACTTCAAATTTCTGCTCTCCTACATTGGATACGCTGCTGATAGATGATGTTGGTATGATCCTCTTGGAGTAGATGTCCTGTAAAAGCCAGCAAATCTCTGTTCTTCTGCCACACTGCAAGATTTAGCCCTGTCTCCTCCAACACTCATTTAAGTAAGGACCTTTGGACCATGGAAAGTCTGACCTGTCACGGTACTCAGTTCCCGGTAATTAAATCGTGAGTACGAGCCAAAAGACTGAAACACACCTTCTCACTATCGAAGTATCTCAGATAGTCTGCGTCAAGCTTCACCCAGCGTCGCTGGTAGATCAGGGACCTGGGGCGGGAGGGGTCAAGTTAAAAAACAAAAAAGCCAGATAAGAGAGTGCTGGATGGTGCCGTTTTTGCAAGTGACACAAAATGTTTTTTGCAGCATTTACAGGGTCTATGCATCTCACCACATGGTGTGAGCACACAGCCCATATCAGTGTGGCAGAATCGCACAGAGGAGGCTGAGTGCCTGAGAGAGCTGCTCGTGCCAAACACCCCCGTCCAGAACGTCCCCCAAGTCGCTGGCGTCATGACACTCTAGCAAATAAATTACAAGCCTCCACCCCCATGCACTGCTTTAAAATTGCCCTGTTTTGCTGTTGTACATACACATTAAGGATGTACTGTGCTGGGGGTTTCAGCTAAAGGAGGGGGTGACTTACCCCTGGGGTGGGTTCTTGTCCAGCCAGCCCTGCTTAATGACAGGGGAGAGCGGAGGGGAGGGCTCCTCTTTGCATGCATTGGAGGCGAGGCGCCCCGCGGCAGGCAGGTACACGCTGTCCTGGAGGGTGCTCAGGCCATAGTCGCGCCAAGAATGCCTCCTGCTGGGAGGAGCAATGCTTGCATAAATGACCAAATTTTGCACGAGTGACAACCACGCAGGCCGGAGTGAGAGTGACGATGGCGTAACTGTACGGGACCTTCGCAGCTCGAAGCACAGTTACAGCCACACCTAGGCTACCACGATTTTTACTTGGTGGCCATTTTGCTTAACGGCCTGGTTGTTGGAAAGGAACTAAGCCGCTAAGCAAGGGAAGGGTGCAGTGGCCAGCTCCTCAGCCAAATTATTTCAGATCTAGTAATTCTTGTGGCTACAATTTCAGTTCTATAAGGCAGCACCACCTACAGGCCAGTGGAGGCATGAACACAAACAGGAATGCCGGTACGCAGCCGAGAAAATCCCCGGCCCCCTGGCTCATGTCTGCTCACTTTCTGGATGAGGGATCTTCTCCGTCGTCATCCAAGATCTCATCGTCACTGTACAGGCTGTAGTGGCGCCGGGGTTCCAGCTTTGGCACGGCCAGGAATTCGTCCTGGCGGATAGAAATCGAACCAAACACTCACCAAAGCACTGCAGTCTATTCCAAATTATCTGCTCTGGTTTTCTTTTAAGCATTTTTTCTGTTTTCTTCCTTAAATACACACGCACACAGGTACAACACAGAGTCCAGTGGGTGGGAAAAACGTGCATATCTGCTCATGTTTTAACTTGTTGTCAGCAAAAGGTACAAAGGGTGACATTAATCACTACCAGACTGTTTAGAGAAGCTATGTGATCACTGACCGGATTTGTTTTTCATTTAAAAGTACATTACTGGTTAAAGATCCACTACATACTACCCACGCACACACATTTGTATTCCTGTCCTTGTGGGGACTCTCTCTTCATTTATATGGGAAAAACCCTAATTCCAATCACGACACACGTAACCCTAACTCAGTCCTAACCTTAACCATAAGTAACCAAACAAAATACAAAACTTTGGCATTTTTACTTTTTTTCCTTGCATTAACAGAGTTTGAAGTAGTGAGGACCAAAAAATGACCTCACTAGTCACATTTTTGAGGATTTTCTGTATTTGTGAGGTCCTTTGGTCCTCATAAGTACAGCAAAACCTGTACACACAAGCGCACACACACACACACACCTTCTCCGCCATATTTAGAGGCTCAGTCACTTGGGGCACTTGAAATACATCCAAATCCTCATAGTCTTCACAGCTGCTGATGGAGGCAGATCCTGACACAGAAGAATGAAAAGTCACACAAAAACAAGTAAACGCGACCAATCACACGCACCCGTGTGCTCGCAAAAGCCCCGACAGGCAGGACGGACAGTAAATCAGGTGCCTGCCTATAACTGACACTTGAGTAAGAAGCGTCAACAGGAAATGGGGAAGAAGAATTTCAACCGGAATACCCTCACAAACTGGTTATGCAAGGAAACTGCATTTCCACATGCATGTTTTAATACTGACATCACTGGATTTGCTTTTGGTCAAAGTGCACAAGTTACAAATCACAAATTATTCTATTAGAGCTGCAAACAGGAAGAGGACCAACAACTAGCAGTGACGTCGGGCAATGTGACATTCACCCAGAAGGTCACTCACTGGGTTTGGGGAGCCGCTGCGGGACCCTGCGCCCCGGCACAGGCGGCTGGCCGGGGGGGTGGCTGGGAAACCCGATCCTGGGTGGAATATCTGGAACCCTGTCAGACTCCGAAGCGTGGTCGATTGGAGACGTGCTACCGGTGGGGGGGAACAAGAAATCATTGTTGGCGAATGAAAAATAACTCACGGGTTCGCCCAATCACATTGCCCATCCAGCTGACGGAATTCAACGGAAAAATAATGTCCATCTCCTAAAGGCCTGTACGACATGCCCACGGGAGCTTAACTGACCGACCATTTTCAATGACAAACTGGCTAGTCAATTTTTAAGCAACTAAATCAGCAGGAGACACACAAGATCACTTTTCAACAGTCACCTGCTGAGAACCCGGAAAGAGCAGGTGCTGAACATCCCAGGAACCACCTTGACGCAAAGCCCAGCTACAACTGCGAGCCCCCGGGGTGACTGAGGTCCAGAGGGTGCGCATTTCAGCTTCACGGCACTGGCCTTTGTGAGAATATCTCCCCTAACACATCCATTGTCACTGTTCCCGTCTTGCTGAGCCAAGTAAGCAAACACTCATTAGTTATTTCAGCATTTCGCATGTTGAAATGCGACACTTGTTTGCCTCACCTCGTAAAGCCAATCAAGGCTCTGCAAAGCAGAGGACTTTCAGTGTCAATCGTAGGCGTCAAATGGATAAAACTGCTCAGCTTCGGCTCTCCTGGAGTATTTGCCGTGTCAGGCAGAACCCGATTTTCCTGCTTTTATGAATGTACATCACCCAGCAATTACCGCAGAAAGGAGGAATTTAGTTACTGATTATTCATAACAGATATATTGAATATTTTAATCCTTGCCTGTTACCGGGAGGGAATCCACCTCGGTAAGCCTCAAAAAGAAAGGCAGAGGCAGGCAACCGCGAGCCAGCTCTGACAAACTGCCCAGAGTGTGTGTGTGTGTGGGAGGGGGGGGCTTTCATTACCATGGTTCCCGGAATCTGAAGCACCCTCCAGTACCCACTTCCCACCCTCCACAGAGAACCTCCCACTGAAATTCCCAGGACGTTATAAACAAACAGGGGCAGGAGGCTTGAAGGGGTTAGGCCTCTGTACCTGTGACTGGAAAATCGCACGCTCCAACCCCATGCTCGGCAGAATAGTCCCATTGCAGTAGCGACCTTAATCAAGCCCCTGTGATCAGACTCCAAGCCTCATTCTCACTTATATGTGTGTATGTCTTTAAAAAAGAGCATGATATGTAAAAAGCATGTCACTGTACTAAAGCTTCATTTCAGAGGTGAATGGCCAGCACCTGTACAAAACTGCATTAGCTATGGCCCCATCACCCCGGGACCGTCGGTGTAGCGCCCCCCAGAGGCTGCCTATGTGCTCCTGCACTGTGCCCTACAGGGCACTCTCTCTTCAAGCGTCCAGTGGGCAGAGTCCATTTCAGTTTGTTATTCTTTAGTTCCCCAATTCTCAGCCGTGTAAACTTCCGGGCCCTCGGGTTCAGGTTGGGGCCCCCGAGGAGCCCCGGAGCATTGTCATGAGCAGGAAAAGGCAGCTCTGCAAACGTAGACGCCGGCTAAATTTAACCTCTTCGCATCCGGTCCCAAGCTGCGCGTCCTGCCCCAAATTCCACGTCCCAACCTCCCGACCGCAGATGTCTTTTCGATCATGGCCACAAAGGGAAACGTAGGTCGGTGTTGCCTTTGGAAACCTTTGACTATTAACTATTAAGACCAGATTCCCATAACGCATATATGCTTTTAAATAAAATTAAACATATAAAAACATCTCCAGGAGGACGTAAACTGCCCATCTGCGACACGGTGCTAGGCTCCTCTATGGAAATAGGGGCTCAAAATCCAGCAATGGGAGCTTCCGCTCAAGGAAACTAATGCCTGTTTGTATTCTAGTTGTCTAGTTGTCACTCAATAATAAGTCATAAGATAAAACTATTACGTTTTCTACATATTTCCTCAACTTGTTATGGGCCCTGATGTGAGCCAGTGAGCAGGCAGGAAAAGTGTGGAGTTTAACTGGTCCGGCACATCTCCTTAGCAACTGATCACCAGCCAATGAGCAGCCAGCGGCAGAGACTCAGTGGAACATTATCAGGCTGTTAGTGTAAATAAAGTCAGTTGGGTGGCTTTAGGGAGAATGGCTAAAGAATTGGAGGGAGATGGGGAAATGAATGCTGCATTTGTACCTTCAACCAAGCTGTTCTGTCAGTTCTGCTTTCTTTAAAGTCAGCTGCTTGAATACTACTGTTTTTTTTGTTGTTTTTTTTTTTTTAAATACTGGCCCTCATCTCATGTCAGCCTGCTACCCCACTGCTGTAAAACGCCTTTCGCCAAATGCGAAGATAATGCCACATCTGGCAAGGTGTGTCATTAAGTGCAAAGAACATTTATATATAAATATATAAGCTGTGCAGAGAGGTGACACTCTCGCCAAGCTGTGACCACGAACCCAGCAAATGCGCAAACGTGGAAGGCGCTCCCCATCTGACTCGATCACATGACAGCCGTACTTCCTCCTGCCAATCAGACGACTCACACTCACTTAACATGGCCATTCACTAACTGCAGCTGTCCATCTTAATTTTAAATGCCTGTAACTGAGCCCTCGTCCCTCATAGACTGAAGCCCACAGACATGGAACAAGGCATGTTCCGCATAGACCCGTTACAGGGAAGTAGCGCCAAAACTTCAACTGTCCAAGTTAAACGAACAGGTCACAATGACAGAAGAACATCGCAGGTCTCCCTCCCTCTTCCAATATGTTCTCCCTTTTCAGGCCATGGTGAATCTGATCCTTCTGTGAACATCACATATCTGAAGTCTGAGTCACAAAGGACTTGTCGTTCCCTCAATGCACTGCAAATGTAACAGAACCCAAAGGACGATGGAGCACACCGTGGCGACAGAGGATCCTGGCCCAGAGAACCTCACTGTAAGGCACTTGTCCTAAACTCCCAACGGAAGACACATCACTGCTAGGAAGCTACAGAAAACCCCTGTCCCTTTGTAGCCCAACAGTAGAGGAATTAGGACATGGAACCAAACTCTAAGCCACTGTGCACAACCAGTTTTGGCTTTCAACTAATCTGGCAGAAGCTTACTGATTAAATCAATTACTGCTGCATCGGTCCACAGTGTCAACCACCCATTTTAATGGCAGAAACCAGACTGCTGGCTATTCTAGCCTGAGTCCCTGCTGTGTCATCTGAAAAAAGCCGCACGATGTTCCCACACCGTCCGAGTTTCAACATTAAAAGTTGAAAACGTCACTCACCGCAGCCACTCCTATTCTCTACCAGGATCACAAAGGAACTTCCTCACCGCAAAAATGTCACATCTTTACAAGAAAATAAAAATCACCATTGGGGATTAGCGAAAGATGTCTTTAAAAAATGCAGCACTCACCTGTTCAGAGTCGTCCAGCAGGCCCATTATCAGCGGGCACACAGAGAGCGGCCTTTGTTGTTAAGACACGGGGGTGAGGGACGCCGTTCCCGCAGGACGAGAGCCCTGAGTGCCGCTGGCCGCTCCAGCTACACGGTACATACAGAGGAAGCTGCAAGCTTTTTTAGAAACATATCTGCCGAGCTTTGCACCCCGAGGGGGAGACTTCCTGTATTTTGGCCCACTCACTGGGCCTCATGCACTCAACCACTCGCTTTCTCGCTCTCTCTCTCTCTCCTTCCCTCCCTCCCTCTCGCGGGTTCTCTCTCTCTCTGTTAATATCACCCTCCCAAAGTATAATATGACTGTACTCTGCATACTGTTCAAAAGGCTATCCCTCCCCCCCCCCCCCCCCCAATTAACTGCTGATGGCATAAATCTCAGTTAAAAGCAAAATGTGCAGATTTTTACTGAATTAGCTGAAATTGGTTACACAGAAAAACAGGAAGGCTGCCTGCCTTGTGGTCGTTTCACCTCCAGATTCTACAGGGAAGCTGCTGCTTCTCGTCAAGCTGAAGAACGGTTAAGATACTCGGAAGGATCCGAGCCCGATCCCAGCGCGGCCCTGAGCAATGCACCCTGGGTAATCCGACCATCTCTCTGTAGCTGCACAAAAGAGGAAGAACTCCGCTTCACCGAGAGCGCTGCAGTTTCCACATACAAAAGGAATTCCTGTCACTCTCTAAAAATGCCACTCAACAAAAAATCGTATAAAAGCCCCCAAGCAAAGAGAGACAGAGACATTAACTCGCCCCCTTGAACTTTTTCGGGGAAAGAGAAGAAGCTCCCTCAACATTTCTCTCAGCACCAGAAAAGAGAGGAAATCCCCAGGGCCTTTATGTCTGGATGCCAACACTGACACCTACAGTCAGGTCTGCAGCCTGTCACCTTTTTATCGAAATATCACCTCAGTTCTGACTCTCACTGTTTGACATCGTGTTTTCCCCGCAGACTCGTTACGTAATACCCTGTATGGCCTCTCAGGGTATGTCACTGTCTGTGACAGGTATAGCAAAACTGTACCAGTGTGCCACAGCCAGGTTTTGTGGCAATAAACCTGCCGCTTCTATCCTACCGAGGTATCCGTGAGCAAACAGCGTACTGACCGCTATTATACTGCATTCATCTACTTGGTGCATCAACGCATTTTGACAAATAATATTTTATCATTGATTGTTCAATAGTAAAATGAACACTTGCTGTACTACTTTACGTCTAGTTGGGTATTTTGTCATTTAATTGCTAATTTTAGTTTTACCTACAGTTGCACACAAAGGCATTTTTTATGAAATATTACAACATTAAATGTCATTAATAGATTATATTTTCATTTCACAAATGCTTATTGTGTGTTTGTTATTGTAGCTGTCGTTGTATGGTTTTAAATGTAAATTTAAAAACTTAAATGTAAAATAAAACATACATGTAAACATACTAATAATAAAATAATATGGTTCTGCGGTGCTATGCCGTGGAACCCTGCGCATGACACCACCACGGTCTCATTTTATCACCAGTGGTAAAAACACAAATACATCAGTACCATTTTTACTCAGCATTCTCAGCTTAGGAAGCAAACTAATAACCCTCACAAACAAGCAGCCAGGTTCAGCACGGTTCCCTGAATATGCAGACGCAGGAAAAACGGCTTCCACCGGGAACCTCAAATTCAGTATTTTGAAAATTATTTACTGGATTTGACTGATCGACCCTGATGGAAAGCGGGCTGAATTCTGAGCACATTCCGCAGGTTCTGTCACGCTTTTAACACGCCCTCCAAATGTGGGGCCAACACAGAAAGTCACTGTCACAATTCTGCCAATGATGGAGTGCACCTGCAGGGGGCGCTCTCTACAAAGGCTTTTGTATGAGTGCTTCTGAAAAGCCACACGGCTCAGTTTCTAACAGATTGTCGTTCTATTACCTTTGCCAGTTCCTTTATTCTTTTAGGTCAAAATGTATTCCTCCTAACCGGATGTTACTGTTGCAATTGTGAATTAACTCAAAGTTTCTTGCTTGTGAAAGCTCCCACAGGAAAATAATCTTGCAACATTCAGTATCAAATTCCCCAGCAGATTTATACATCCTGGGTCAATTCAGGTTAAGGGCCCCAGCCAAGGGTATGCAGCTGGGGACCTTCAGGCTACGAGTAAGAGCAGCCGTAATGCAGGCCTCCTTACCTGGGGGAGGGCAGCCTTTGTGGTGTGACAGGGGGCCTCTGTGGCAAGGGAGGGGGAGCGTGCGGTTCCTTGGGAGACCCCAGGGGGTAGGACTTCGGCGGTAGTGGGGGGATGGGCTTATCTCCGTGTGCCTGGGATGAGGCCAGTTCATGAGGGAGACACTGTTCGGTGGCCGAGGAGGAGGAGGAGAAAGATGAAGAGGAAGTGAGAGACACAGGGGACACTGGGGACAGAGTCACACCGGGTAGATGATGGTGCTGCTCTGCAGGCCTTAGGGACAGTGTCTCCGGCCGCATGCGAGGGGCGGGGGTCGGGGTAAACCTCACTGGCGGGCGGTTCAGAGTCACTCTTGGGGGGATGGGAGGAGGGGGCTTATCCTGAATTCTGCAAGTAATGCCCGGCTCAGCAGTGCCCCCTGCTGGAGCCTCGGGTGGCCGACGGAATCGGGTCCTCTCACGCGGCACGGGTTTCATCTCTTCCGGGTCCACAGGGAAGGCCTTCAGGAGGCTGGCCAGGATACGACGCTGGTGACCGGGCAGCACCACACCCAGCCGCTCCAGGTCCCCGGCGTCCAGGTCGCGGCACGCTGGGAGCAGGCCCAGGCCGGCAGCCTGAAAGGCCCCGGCATACTGCTCCAAGTGCAGCGTGGCCAGCCACTCGGACACGGGCTGCGGCATCACTCCGGAGGACATGGTGTGATGTGGGCGGGGCAAGAAATCACTCCATGGCAGGAAGAGAACAGCAGGGGACCTGGAGGGGAGGGGAGAGTAACCATCAGAGGGGTCTGGATCTGGGGCACGGACACCTTTTCGGAACATTCAGTACATACAATTTTATTTGGCGGTAAATAAACACACAAAAACCCCAATGTTTAGAAAGTTCTGACCTCGTCCAGCATGCAAACATACTGCATTTCTGCGACATACCACGCGAGTCAGCTGCAGACCACAAACACTAACTCGACGGCACATGAGTCGCGAGTCATAAATCAAATAATTCAAACAAACCCCGACGGAGATGCAGGTGGTTCTGTAACCAGTCAAGGAGCAGGAACAGCAGCTCCTGCGGTTCCCCAGATGGATCGGCAGGTTCGGGCAGAACTGGAGGAGGGGCCTTCAGTCAGGGGCCACAAGCGTTTGGCAAAGAATCACAGTATATGAGATTTTCCCTTTCTGAGGGGGGGCAGAGGCAGGCTTAATGACCCACAAAAGGACACTCCAGAAATATGGAAGCTATTTTGGCAGAAACAAACTGAAACAAACTAAAACAAACAAGCTCTGGCAAGGAACCAAACAGATGACTACATAGGAGAATTGGAGGAGTTACTGGTAATCAAGTGGCACTCCTGGGGCTGAACCAGGATGCATGAAGAAACAGCTGCTGCGGGTACGAAGAACAGGTGGAACCAATCAGCACCAAGAGCGACAAACCCCCCATCACCTCAGACCCCACCCACCCGGGATGGCCACGCCCCCTCTAGCTCACAGTCAGTTTTCAACAAAAAAGCATCACACAGAAAAACCTTGTCACAATGGCAGCGTTTGAGGATCCTGCTATGATGGCTCGCTGGAGGTTTCTGTGCTGCGAGGCTACCTTCCTGCTTCTCTCGGCTCCTGACTCCCCCCCCAGGGGCCCCCCCGGGTGACGCATGTGTGGCCCGCGGGCAAACAAAAGCTCATTTCACACAACTAGGACACAATCGAAACAAAATTCCCAGCATGCCCCTTACATCCTCCCACGCGGACACTGCTCGCCGTGCTAAGACAAGTGTCCCCAACTGCGCAGCAACAACGCATCATGATGCCGAATCAAATGCCGCCGATTTCTTCCTAGGTCATGGCTGAAAGGCAAATCTCATTTAGTCCGAATATCTTTGCTAGCAAGAAGCAAAGTTCACCTGTGGCCCCCCATTCCCTGATCCCCCTGCACGAAAACCACCTCACTTCTGCTTTCATCTGCAAATGCACTAAAAGAATCACTGACACTGCAGAGGGCAAGGAGTGGGCCAGGACAAGGGGGGCATCAGCAGCCTTCAGCCAGCTCCTCCCGGCCTCCCAATCCGCCCCCCCACCCCGTCCTCACCATTCCCAGGCATTAGCGCCGCACGCTAATCGGAGCGTTTTTAGGCGGATTCCTGCGGGTGATTCAGCTCCCATGCGGAGTTAAGGCAGACAGCCCTGTGTACACGGAGCCCAGAGCTCCCCCCGGCCATGGCACAAGAGCCCGAAAGGTTTGTGCAAACGTTCAGGGCATTACTCACAGCTTTCCAAGTCACACACTGCAAGTCACTTGACGACTTTCCAATCACAAGACCCACGCTGGGGCGGTTTGTGGATGAGCGATGCGGCCGGTCAAATGAGGGGTGATACTTGGCATATGGCGCCCCGGTGGTTCCTGACCGGCCTTCTCAGGAGCCACACCTGATAGGGCTGCCTGGTCATGGATTAGCAGTTCGCGTCAGATGGCTATGCAGCATTTCATTATAGCCGAAAGACGGATTCCTCTTTATGAGTGCAGCAAACTCTCCAGGTCAGTAGCGTGAGTCCAGAAAAGAGCTGGGACTGGATGGGCGATGCGTAGAGTGGATGAGTAGAAGTTTCTGCTATGAAACGAGGAGAAATGGCTACATCCTGACTCGTTTTGACTTGAGCGCACCGGACCTGAAAGCTTATAGGTTTCAACTTTACATCCTGTGCATCAGCTTGATCAAAGGACTTAAAAACAGCTGTGATCAATGAAAGATACAGTCAGCTTACTGGCATCCTGTACTGATAACCAGAACTATCTTAACTAAACTGCCACCCAACACAAAACGAGGATTCTGCTACAGCTGGACGCTTGCAGAGGCTTATCAGAATTAAGAGCTTTAAAAATGTCTGCATCTACATGAAATCAGCATCCTCTTTCAAAACACAGGTGTCGACCAAGAGAGTCCATATTAACCAGAAGGAATGAAAACATCACTGGGTCTGTTTCTCAGATACCAGACTGAATGAGAAGAATGACTCACTTACTCAGACACACCAACACAACACAACATGGGCAACAGACAAGAAACGGCAGCAGCACAGTGACTCTCCCTGTATGTCACATACTTTACAAGTGGAACAAGATGCTAGTTTCCTCACGGCTAGTACATCATTATGCAAAGAGTTTATGAAAGCCAATTATGTAACCCAAACCCTGCAGAATGAAAAGTCTCCCAGTGCAATTTACTGAGGCCCATGCTGGAAAAGCAAAGCAGAGGTCAACTAACGCTGGTCTTTTTTTCCTCCATCACCCTGGTTATCTGAAATGAAGGACAAACTGACTTCCAGACGTGAAAAATCACCCCCAAGTTCTTCTCAAAACCCCCGGACCAGGAATCGCTAGTGCCACACAGACCACGTTAGAAGGCAAGGATGCCCACATACACCAGCAGGTCATATGACCTGTCCCGCACAACCATGATCTAAGAATAAGGAAAGAAAAAACACACACAAGCTATACCTCTGATCAGCCGGATGACTCTGTATTGTGCCAAAAGCAACGCAGGGCCGAAACAACTGGAACTCTGTACTGACGACTCAGTCGCCCCTGTGGCTTTGCTTGGTTAGTCACAGTCAAAAGGAACTTCCTAATTCTCAAGTTTGAGGAACTTCGTATGCAAAATACAAGAAAGTGTCAGTGTGTATGCGCGTGCAAGCATGTTTGGTCAGGCCGGAAACGAACGGAGAGGGACTAAAGCAGGAACAACGCGACCTAGAAAAGGGTCACTGCATACCAGCCGCTGGCAGAACCATACTGGGGTGCCTGAATTTTCCAGTGGACCACCCCCCCAGCTAAACAGTAATCATAGTGCAGCGTGGACTCCAGAGACAGGATCCTAAGGCGGGCGCTTTCTGTATACTCTGAGCTGAGTGTGATAGAGGCTTTGATAATCATCTGTATCTTCTTAACTGCAATTACTAACTTCTAACTCTTCAGAGTACTGAAGTATGGTGATACATTCCTGTGACATACACATTCTCTGCATGGCTGGACTCTCTCTAAACATCACTCAGTACATGTCCAGTGCATTTTATTCCATCTCGTCCTGCCAGCTCTCGGCCAATGACTCTCAGAGGGATTGAGTGACCAAAAAGGAATCAACAAAGTTATTTACACGGCGCTGCCCATTTGGGGTAGGGGGAGGGGCCTGCCAATTCTCTTCCAGAGAGCAGAAACAAGCAGCAAGCTCCTCAGTGCACATGCCCGTGTGAATGCACACACAGAAGGGCTTTTCCTATTGGTCCTCCCGCTGCCCCGCCCACCCTCCATTTCTCTGTGGGCAGGACAGCGGTGACATCACCACAGCCCCCTCCAAACACAGCCATAATCATTCCTCTGTGCTGCTGTGGACAATGAGCCATTCTGCAGCACACAAAAATGAGGCCAACAATAAACAAAGGTGCCCCCCCGCCTCCCGGCACCTCAACACCAGCCTAGCAACACATTTAGACAGCTCCTTCTGCACCCCCCCCCCACTGTTCCTCTCAGGCAGGAAAGCTCTCCAAATTATTTAAATAAAACATGGGGGAAAGCATTTACAGACCTGCATCAGAAACCCCCCCCCATTCCAGTCCATCCAGAAGCCACGTCTGGCACGTTTACCATTTGCCAGAGCTTGTGGTGAGATCACAGGGAAAGGGGAAGAAGGACAAGGAGTGTGTGTGTGTGTGTGTGTGTGTGTGTGTGTGTGTGTGTATCAGCTAATCATTATGCGTGCGGTTTCAGTTCCAAAATTTTCTGGAATTGGACAGTGACACATTAAACAAAGCTGCTAACTTTGCTGGTGTCGGTTTGGGGGCTTGAGGAGGGGCAGGCGAGATCATTCGCACATGACGCAGCTTTGGGGAAGAGGTGTTCAGAGCACAGTGTGGCCACCAGGATCACATTGATGAGGTCATTTCTGAGAGCCCAAGGCCATCCTGGCTTATCTTGATGCAGGAAATCGAGATTCTGCTCTCCTCCACAGGAAGAGCGAGCTTGCACAAGGGATCAGCCCGCTAGCGCCCCCGGCAGGATGCTGGCTCGCTTGCCATCGACCTTGCTTTGTCTAGGCATTGGCACAGGCTGGATCGGGGGCCTGAGGAACGCCGACACGCAGCCGGAAGCGAGCGCAGGGCGCGGCCTGAGCCCCAAGGCCGTCTTTTCTGCTCGCACCTTGGCATTTGTTTCCTTCAAATGCTCATCACACCATTAGCCTGCAGGAAACCTCAGACGTGCCTGTAAACTGCTGACGTGATGCGAGCTCGAGGCTACACCAGGAGGCAGGGCCTGAGACATGCAGCTGCAGCTGTACTCTAATGTCTACACCAAGTCCAGAAGGCCACTGCAGAACGTGGCCTGTGCATATCTGAAAAGCAGGCAGGCGGTGTAGTGCTTAGGGACGCAACCGTGTAATCGAAAGCTCGCCGGGTCGAGTCCCCGACCCGCAAGTACCGCTGAGGTACCCTGAGCAAGGTACCGTCCCCAAGCACTGCTCCCCGGGTGCTCACGTAGCTGCCCCCTGCTATGTCACATTGTCATATGGGTTAAAAGCAGAGGCCACATTTCGTGGTTGCGTGCTGTGATGCGTCAACAATGGCGATTAATCGCCTTCACTTCAAAACAAGCTGACTGGATGTGAAGATAAATGCTCATAGGTGCCCATGGCCTTTTAGTGTGGTGTGGTTACCTGGGGATGGGCGGGGGG
>JAODKM010000035.1:2911248-2927098 GCA_026780845.1 Petrocephalus sullivani | reverse complement strand
AGGGGATTTGCAGCCCTGAGTGAGTAGAATCAAGCTTAGCTGCGTTTAGGACTCAAGGTGACGACTCAAAGAACAAAATACAAGATTTTTCCATCTAAGGTCAACGAATATATAACTTATATAACAAATATATAAAAAAATGTATATAACACTTATATAACAAATTTCTAAAGGTGCCACACACAGGCCCAAGAATGACAGGATTACACCCAATCAGCAGAGGTGGGTAATTCAGGTCCAAAGAGTAAAAATCCAGACCAGGATTTTGTTTCTACCAACCAGGTGAGTATTAAGAGTCTCAGTCACAGAGAACACAGAGAACTAGTTGGTTGAAATAAAATTTACTCTTTGGACCTGGATTACCCACCTCTGCCAATCAGGCATGTATCAGTTAGACGGTGGACCTGGAAAGGGTGAAAATTATGAAGTTATACAGTTAATTCACTTAAAATAAACGCAGAATAGCAAAAATAAAACAAAAATTCAAACGGCATAAGGTACAGCAATCAAACACGCCGGTAACTAGAGGTATTTCAGTTATACACCCTAAGGAGCGTTTAGTTTATTCAAATGAATGAACCAATTAAGCAAGAGAATGAGGAGTGCAGCCCAGCATCAGAGTGAGGTGCTGCTACATTTGGACATGGAAATGAAGGCAGGGAGACGGAGCTGCTTGGCGAGAAGTGAGATTTGGGAGGCCCCCGTGGCTTAGGGGTCAGCAACAGCAGCGTTTCAGAAGGGCTGGGTTTCGTGTCACAGGGCGCATTCGTGTGTGTGTGTGTGTGTGTGTGTGTGTGTGCGCGCGCTGCCAGAGATAAGCATTAAACTGTCACATCGGAACTGACGACCAATCAGCATTTTACCACACGGCAGCTTTTTAAAAATCACACCCTGAGCTGTGTTTCTTTGCCTGCCAGCCCGCGTCTTGACTAAGTGGACAGGAAAGTGACAAAATGCAATAAAATCAAGCACATTACAGTACTAATATGTATATATATTAATCTCAAGAGAAGGACTTGGGCTGACTGACAATCCCAAAGATTAGCTTGTTTAATAAGATGAACTTCCTTGGAGAAATGGCCTGATCTGTGAAATGGAATAAGAATAATCCCAATGAAGGCATCGGAATTTCTAGTACGTTCCAAGAATGCCGCAACCTGGTAGCCGTGCCGCGCACGGCACCGCCGTCGCCCACTTCCCCAACATCTCCGCAGTAGGACTTGGACGCTTCACATGCAAAACATCTCAGCTATGTACTGGCTCAGTGACAGCAAAAAGGGTTTCCGACAAACTCTGAGCCTTAGAGAGACTGTATGCTCTTCCCACTGAAGGATCAAGATGGAGACGGAAGTCAGAGGAAATTGTGACTCGCCTGACCAGACTCAAAGCGGGTAGCTCCATCCCCACGGCAGCATGACATTAACACACCAGAGATAATCTCACCCAGCTTCACTTCAGCGTACTAAATACAGAACTCCATTGTATGGAAACCAGCGTCCCGCTACATGTTTTTTGCTGCGCGGTTCCTCAAAGATGGAACAGGCTACCCAACTACACCCCGGTCTGCAGAGTCTCTCATGCCCTTCAAGAAAGCTCTCAAGGTCCATGTCTCCTCTGAGAAGACCCCAAGCACCCTCATCTCTCCACTGATCCTTCGCTGCTCTCCAGCTCCAATGACGGTTTTACTTGGCATTACTAGCTCTCGCAATTCGCACCTAGGCTGCATTCCTATTACACTCCCTTGGTGTTATTTATCTATACAGCATTCTTATGTTATACCAGTGTTTGTACAGAGCTTGTTACCATAACTATCCTGCACTTGTTGCTGGTCACTTACTGGAGGCTCAGTCTAGCTGCACTTCTGCCCAGTTGGCACCTTGTCAGCTGTGAACTTGTGATGTGTTATTTATCTCACTCTGTACGTTGCTTTGGACAAAGGCATCTGTTAAATACACACAATCTAGAAACAAATGCTGGCAGGCTTAAATACAAACACAGACACATGCGTATAGCTGCTTTGCGATTCCTAAGCCTGCTCTGACCTCCATCCAGAGGGCATGCAAGGCCTATTGCTGAAATACAAAACCTCCTTTCCTCACCAAGTTGCTATCCCCTCCCCATTTACCCTGAGAAGCCCACATCCGGCAAGCAGACATCAGACCTGGATTTCTCAGAAAGCACTCGGCAAGGAAGGTCCAGCTGACAAAAGGTGCGGGTGGCATGATTCGAGATTCAAGATTCTTGATTTGTCACATACGTCGTTATACAGGCACAACACGCAGCGAAATGAATGAGACGTCCGGACGCTATTTGAAGTGTTTTCTGAACGTTAAAGGCAGTTACTTCACCAGCGGTCCCTCCAGCATTCTGTGGCAATTGCAAACACCACAGCTCCCGTTCACCAGGGGCCACACGTCACGACCGCTGTGACTAAGCAACCCGGCCCCGGCAGTGCACCAGCTCTCACAGACAGTGTTCAGGGGGCCGACCACCCTATGCAGCCTGTGTGTGTGTGGGGGGGGGGGGGCTTTTGGGAACCGGCAAACAAAGCTGCTGTATACGTATTGAAACCTGGGCTTCTAGGAAGGACAGCCTCCGGAAAACAGAGTGAGGAAAGAGTGTAGCGGGGAAGTGTCTGAAGCAAATACTTAGAATATTAGTAAAGTGACCGTCCCCCGCTCAGAAACGCCTCGCCCGATATGGCGCATGGCCCTTTAAAACTTTTGCAGAAGGCAAAGAGACGTGAAGGGTTTAAAAACAACGTGATGTGAAATGAAAACAGTGAGCATGGGGGGTACCGGTGGTCCGTCATTATCAGCGGACACCCTGCAGGCTTTCTCACACATGCACACTCGCGTGTACTACTATGCGCCAACATTTCTTTTCGTTTGTTTTAATGGGAAACCATGCACGATTGTCCGCTTCCCGGCGGGCAGCAGCAGGTCCACTGGGGACTGCAGTGCCACCGGGGGGGGCCGCACAGCAAGCCGTGATTTCCATCGTCGCAGCCTCCGGCGGGGCGATGTGGCATCGGCGCTACGACTAGACGAACCCCGGCGCTTCCTCCCACACTACCCCTCAACATTAGACCGGTTAAAAATATATATATTAAACAGAAAACTCAAAACAGGAAGCCCACGCTCAGAAATAACTACAATACACTTAATGTATGTTTCAGTATATCTCATGTCAAATAGAACCAGTTAATCAACCTGCAGAAGCACAGGACAAAACGCGTACTGTTTGTTTATTGCATCGTTATAAAATGGTCACGGAACCTATGTTAATATTCTACATATGAATGATGTGCATTAGTATCATTTAAAAGTGTAAATGAAATACACCCCCGCAAGAAAAAAGTAGCCTATCCTGTATACAAATGTTGCAGATTGCAATTACACTGTGCGGGTAAAATGCAACATGAGGATTCACATTAACATATAGTAAAACTATATACACATGATATATATAACTATATATCATTACTGTCGTTCGATCCTAAGTCACCATGCATAATCATGGCAGAGATTGCGAAAGTGAGCAAATCCAGGGCGCTAAATGTGGCGATCGCAGTGGGGAGGAGTGGGGGCTCACCTCCTTATTCCCAGGTCATGAGGAGCCGGGGTCCGGGCACGGGACGGTGAGTATACCGGCCCACACCAAGCACTGATTTAGCGGATTTACACCCCACTGCTACGGCAGATAGGGCTTTCAACAAGAAACATAGAATTATGTCACACTTAATAACACTGACAATGTCCCCGACTGTTGAAATCAGATAAACCCGAGTCATAAAACGCGGCGGTCTGACACAGCCGCACACAAACAGATATCACACACACACACACACGCGGGCGCGCGCGCGCACACCCACACACACGTATATTCTTTAGGGAAAATCCATTGGAGCTCAGTAAAAAAAAAAAGAAAAAACTCTTTCCAGCATCATACCGTTATGATTCAAGTTTTCTTGTAGAAAAATGAAAGATTTTTTTTTGCTATATTTATAAAAGCGGTGTTGTTTTTTTCTGCACAATTAAAACAGAAATACTTCAGTTAAAGAGCCAGGGGCGCAGAAAGTGCAGCATACCGTGTTCGCGGCGCCTGTGCCGATCCGTCAGCGTCCCCGGCCCGGAGCAGCGGCACGCCGGCTTCCCTGCGCCCGGTCGGCGATGCGATTTAAATTCAGCCCCCCTCCAAAAAAAGAAACGAGGAAAAGCGGCGAGAGAAAAGAATGCTTCCGCGCTGGTCACGTGGCCCGGCGGCGGCTCTCACACTTGTGCTAAGTTTTAGGGCCCCTGCGCCGCACCTTCGGGCTCCGCGCCCGTTACCGGCTTATGCGCTACACACGCAGATATGTAAGCGCGCTTAGCCTAATTGCTGGAGTGTTGCTTTTTCTAAGGTCTTTTTAATGCACTCGCCACAAGGGGGCGACAAAGGACGGACCGCCGCCGCCCCCTCGCAACACTCGGCCGCACGCAAAAGTAACATTTATACGGAAACACCGCGTCCGCGGAAGGCACGATGTATCATATCCCTCACACTTGTTTTTCTTTACTTCCCGCTGGTTCCCCTGTGTAGTACATTCCAATTTTGTTTAGTTTTTTTTTGTTTTTGTATTTTTAACCTGCGAGTTTCTTTTTGGTCTTTATTTGCGCGTCCCTTTGTGCCCCTTAATGTCCCCTAATATGAGCCGTGGGAAGCAGGCGGTGCGGACGCTATCCCAAACCCCCAAATAAAACGGGTCAGTACGCAGCATTTACATGATGCAGACGTACGGATAAGCCACCACTTCGGCAGTGCCCTCTCTGTATTCTTTCTAAATTCTTTAAAAGAAATCTCTGGTCTTTAACTGTCGGAAATCAATCTCAGGCGGGGTGCATTCCCGACGACCACAGTGAGGACCATGCAACTGAATCGCTCCGTCTGTGTAATTAGTTACTAACGGGAGCATTTGGGAAACGCACCTCGGAACCGGACCAGGAAGGAGTGTTTAATAGAAGGGCCCGGGAATAAGGAAGGGGTGCATGTTTCTGACTAGGCCAGGGTTATATATCTGCTTAGCCACACTCACGCCTTCAGACTCACGCAAGACGTCTTACGGCAAATCGATATTCATCATAAACTTAAATATGCCGCAGCAAACGCGTCGAGGTGGTTTGCAGACCCTGCAGACTATTTACAGTGTACTTATGTACAAGGTTAACTGCATTCGTGTAGGACCGAGCAGCGCCTGAATTGTTGTGTGTCACTTCGGCCAGTCTCACTAAGCACAGCAGTCGTATGGTGCAGGAGCTCTATAGCGCCCCATGCGGTCTCTGCGGCTCAGTGCATGTGGATCCCGGGGCGCCGGTCATCAACCACGACCCCCTCGGGCTCCACAGTGATCGTGATTTCCGCCGGGGCCACACAGGAGGCTTCCTAAGGGAAGCCCACCCGGCCTGTTCACTTGCACATTTATCTCATTCTTAGAAGCTTAATGGGCATCAGTCTTTACACCTCCACGGTGTGCACCCACCTTCCGAGCCCCCCCATAACCACAGCCGCACAGCTGACGTCACGGTGCAGCCCCGAGCTGTAGGAGCTGTCAGCTTCACGCGCCGCCGCCCCTCTTCCTCCCTCGTTGCCCTTTCTTTACGGCATTGCATCTCCCTTCGCCTTAAATAATCAACCATAACCTGTTCACTGAAAAAGGGCAGTTGCCTGGGCAACACTCAGTTGCAACGGGAAAGATAAGGATAACGTTCACTTAACCATAAATATTAATGAAAAAAGATACAAAGAAACATATTTCTTTAAAACCCAATTTGCATAGGCCCTGTGCTTTTATTTATTTTTTTGTTAAAAATTGAAATTAACATTAATTCTAGCTGGGTCATTGTTGCGAAGGTTGCGGACCTGCGGCAACATTAAAAAATAAAATGCACTTTCTCTGCCACAGCTTTACCCGAAATATTACAGGAATAAATATTAGCGCGAAAGCTCCTCACAAGCCGTTATCGCTAGTCAAATTAACCAATGAAATGGTTCGGTTTGTCGGTAACATAAATCAGCCTTGCATGTGGCTTCACAAAATTAAGATAACTGGTTGGAGTCACGTGACAAAAGTCCTGGCAGCTGCAGATCTGCGTTTTAAGCAGCCGCACCTTTAGACACTCAGAAGTACAGCCAGCGCAAAAACACACCCGACGAGTGTCCAGCGTCATCCCGGGGCACAGGCCGTCCAGCTGACACACACAATAACCCATCCGAAAAGGTCAGAGGCGAAGGACAGCACTCAGCCGAAGGGCCATCAGAACTTAAGGTTCTCAGGAAACCCGACCCACTACCCTTTTTGGGCTCTGGGTGACCACATTGTGGTTTGAGATCATTAAAAATAAGACGATGCAGGAGCTGGATCAGTTTCAGGCGGTGAGCACGAAGAAGTGTAGGACGCCCTATCCCCGTCGGGGGGGGGGGTCCTTATTCAATAACGGTGGCAACACAACTCACATGACCTTAAGCAAATCTCAATGCATTGACTGGTCTCTTTGCAAACTTTATGTCTGACCTTTAAAATGTAACTGCAGTAGCTAATGTAGATAGTAATCATAGTTTCACAATTTTCAGCACTTTTCAAGGACAGTCTTTTGACATGTCCAGTCCATGTCTCTCACTGGGAACCAGTAAATCACACTATTTATTAATACTGCATGAAATGTTAGCAAGATTACCACTTTCTTCACATAATACACCAGAAACGGGAGGTGACCAGCACTCTAAATAGGACCAGCCTTTCAGGAACTTCAGTAACGCTGCTCAGTGAAAGTGGGGTGTGAAGTGAAGCACTCTCACTCAAACCACCAGTCCTGTTTACAGTAAAACTGACTGGCTTATTTGGAAGAAACCCTCGTCCCCTTGAAACGCATGCAGGAAGAAGCTCTCGTGCAAGCTGGCGCTAGTGAGTGCACCAGCAGCTCACACTTGACATGCTCTTAGGATGTTCGTTAAATGAGCTGGTGCCGTCAGAGCAGGCAATGCCTCAGAGTGGTGAGAAAGGACGGAAACGTCCATCACAGCGATGCGTTCTCTAGAGACCGTGGTGTGAAGTCTGCTTTGTTAGAGAGAGAGAGAGAAAGACGTTCACAGACAGAGAGCAAAGACCAGATCTCAAAACCTTCAAGATACTTTGTATTTTCACTTTTTTTTAAACATACATTCACACAACAAAAACTCTCAAAAGGCAGAATGTTAAGCCTGGTGAACAAGGAGGGTGCACAATGTGAGCTTGGGCCACTGGGGGGGGGGGAATAAATCACACCAGAGAAACACACTGGCCATTGTTCTTCAAACACAGCCTGTGGGACTCCAGGCTGGCCACTGGTGGTTATTTGGTTGTATAGATTAAGAGTCCCTTCAAAAACCTGCAATGTAATCAAGTATGAAGCGGTGCCGCACGCATGCAGCACGTCTAGTGTCACGTGTGTGTCTGAGGGTTCGAGGTCTGACTTTGGGGTGGGGGGAGTGGGGTCTTCAGAGAGTAGCTCCAGAGGCTGTCCAAACACCTGCTGCATCTGTGAATGCGTGGGGACAGGAAGGCTGCCAGTGTGTGGTTAAAGAGCGTGCAGTGTGTAGAGTGTACGTGTGTGTGTGCGCGCGCGTGTGCCTGGCCCCCCTCAGTTGGCACCCTCCTCGTCACTGCCCTCGCCGCGCTCATCCTTGGCCTCGCTCAGGCTGCTCTCGTCGATGTTCTCCAGGGACTCTGCATGCTGGATGCTCAGCTCTGACATGGGCACGCTGGCCAGCCGGTTCTGCTCAGGGTACAGCCATGGCTTGTACCCGGGGTTGTGCCGCTGTTTCCACTCCGGGTACTTCAGACATGCCTTGTTTATCTTCTTCATGGCCTGTGGAGGGAACACGAGACTGCCCGTCAAACCCGATCCGGTTTCAGTAAACACTTCGGGTACCAGCACCAATGCTCCCTAGGGGCAGAGGTTTCTGCACTATTATTTGGATTTCCCTGCTTCAACTCTGCAACCCCCCCCCCCCCCCCCACTGCTGCCGCTGGCAGCAAGGCAAAGACATGCCAGCTTACTTCAATGACAAGGTCAGGATGTGAATTTGATCGGTGCTGCCTGGGATCATCTGCCTGGCCCCACATCGTGCTGATGTGTAAGAAGTCAGAACCAGTCTCATGCATCATGCAGTTCTAGGTGTCACCACACGGTGGTGCCCTCCCTCAGGGTTAGTGATGCTGAAGAAACCTTTCGACTTGTGGGCTGCTAAGCAAGGGAACTAGTGTTGCATGCTATACAGACACTGAAAAAGTACAGCAATGCCCCAAGGTTAAAAGCGATACTATTTTTTAGTATTGCTTCTTTTAAGAGTATTCTCTCAGAGTTGCATTGCTGTGCAACAGTAGTTCAGCAGCTCTGACCTCACCCTGTCCCTGCAGGCACAGTGGCTGTCCCAACCATGCAACTTTCACAGAGAGTGAAAGGAGGAAATGACCCTCTCTTTGGGACACTATTAGTTTAATTCAGTTCACCTAAAACAGCGTTTCTCAATCCGGTCCTCACGGACCCCTAGACAGTCCACGTTTTAGGTCCCACCCCCTCCCCAATAATATCGACTGTCCAGCAGGGAGCTGGGCTGGAGCAGAAACATGGACCGTCTGGGGGTCCCCGAGGACCGGATTGAGAAACACTGACCTAAAAGATTTGATCTGATTCGTTCAGCTCGTTCAGTGGCACCTCCCGTTTGCATAAACTAGATCTGAAACACTTGTGTTCCTATATGTCAAAAAACTTCACATTATTTAGGTTAAATAATGCTAAGGAGTAAGTTAAATGCCAGCAATAAGTCATTTGAGGAGAAAGGTTCTCATGTTCAGTAGCCTATCTGAGTGTCTGGTTCAGTGACGCACCCTTACATGCCTCCCTGGCTCACACTGGCCACAGTCGATGAGGGGCACACCATTCACGTCAAGGGAGTGTGCATTAGTGCATAGCTCCAGTAAGGGACACAATCGTTTGCGAATATCACACCATTACAGGAAGCCCATGGCTGTAAGTACATATGCTGTTGCCGACCGTCGCCTTGATGATAAAGAGGACGTACAAAGCGAAACAGAGCGAGCACACAGACACCAGAACGTTTGTGTGCAAAAGATGTTCAATGCAGGCCAAGGTAGCCAACATGGTGAACTTGCAAAGCATGTTGATCGACAGAGATCCCAACTTATTTGAAACATTTTAAGAGTGACAGGTTACCTAGTGTGACAGGCCTGTCCTTCAAATACAAGTCAAACAAGTGATTCATTTTGTGAGAAGCAAACTTTTACTACTTTGAGAGGCAAAATTAAGAACACCGATAGTCTGTTTAATCTTTTTAGCTAAGGTATGCATTATCATGGCATGCAGTACATTTGTGTAAATATTCACTCTTTCTAGAAAATGCACTTAGAGTGTAGACCACTACCAAGGAGGTGTTTTGCTGGTTATTAAGTGATAGCTTGCAAATTTAAAGAACTGTAAAAGAAACCACACACTCAAGTATAGGGGGACATTACTGGGTACCAAGTAATTTGACTGATATTAAATATTATTATTTAATTAATAATATCATAAATGTTTCCATACATTTTTCAGTGCCGCCGGCGCAGAAAAAGGGGCAGCTCACAGGCGACCGGGGGCGCTCAGGCCGAATCGAGCGGGCGCATCAGCCCCCGAATTATAATGAGCGCTCGGCTGAAGCACTGAGCCGCACCCTCATGGTCGCCCAGGGCCCACGGCCACACCCGGAGACCCCCAGCACTTCACTTACTTTGGGTGCCAAGAACTGGGAAGACTTGTTGACGACCCACTTGGGTAACGAACCTGGGGGGGGGGAGAAAAAAAAAAAAAAAATAGAAGAGTGAGGAACAGCAGAAGACAGGATGGGGGTTTGAAGGCAATACCTTTGGGGGGGGGGACATCCGGCCTCGGGACTATCACCTGGCAAATTTTACTGAGTGCCCCTTTTGATAACAGATGGTGACGCAAAGTCCGCAACAATTAAACTAGACCCCCCCCCCCCCTCCTCCCGTGGGTGAAGGCCAGACAGGTAAACTCCATCCCATAATAACACGACTCCCAATATACAGGTGGCATGGACCACATATTACTCTTGCACTGATGGAATAAAACAGTGCGGTCAGAAACTCTGATGGAGCTGATGGAGACCAGGCCACGCGGCCGGCAGGCTGAGAAAAGCAGAGCGTTACCTCGGGGGTCCACCTGCGCCAGGTAGGTCAGTGTACAGGTGCTGGGTCCGTTGCTCTGGATCAAATAGCCCGTCTGGATGGAAACGGCGCGTACCATGTCTTTCTTTGGTGGGTATTTCTGGTGGGGTATTAGCAGATAAAAGGGAATTTCTAGGGGTGGAACATGGAGCCACACAAGTCTTAGCATTTCCAGCCCACAGTCATCTGCTCTGCCTTCCTAAGAAATCCAATGGAAGCTGCCAGAACTCAGGCTTCCCTAAAGCTTACGGCGTTTCTTGCTGATGACGACAATTGGACAATTATGGGTTAAGGGTGTCACGAGTAGGATTAGGGTTTTTCCCCCATTGAAATGAATAGACGGTCCTCACTAAGATAGGAATGCAAGCATAAAAAATTTAAGAGAAGGGAACTGAGTGTGTGCACACACACCATGTATTCCTATCTTTATGGGGACACTCCATTCATTCCTATGGGTATAACGCTGATCCCAACTATGACACCCTTAACCCCTACCCAGCCCTAACCTTAACCAGAAGTAACCAAACAAAATATGAGACTTTTGGCATTTTTAGTTTTTTGATTGCGGACTCAGATTTTTATAAAATTGAGATTATCCTTGTGAGGACCAAAATGTCCCTACAAGGTAGAAAATAACTGTTTTTTATCATACTGTGGGGACATTGGGTCCTCACAACGTAATATAAATATGTCCACACACACACACACACACACACACACCAAGCATCAATATACAGCAACCCCTGCAGAGACAGCAGTTAGTAGCTGTCACCAGATGCAAACCCTGGAGAGCATCTGTTCAATTTGTTTCACACACAGCCCTTAATTACCAGTTTCTGCAGGATTAAAAACAGCTTTTGATCTCTGTCAATTAAGCCAGTCACTGATTTTCACAGAGCTTGGAGATCAATGTCTTAATATAAATTTTAGATCCCAAATCCTCCAATTACATTCTAATGTCAGGGTTACGGGTAGCAGGTAAGGCCAGCAGCACGGGGGCTCCTCAGGACCAAGCCAGGACACGTCCATGGTTCACAGTGGATGGTTGAAGATGTGGGCTGGGGGGGGGGTCCCCCTACGTAAGGGTTAAACCCCCAAAGGAGGGGGGGTAGCGTTTACTCACCGCATGCTTGACGGAGTAGTTCATGATGATGTAATCGCATCCCATGGGCAGCCAGGACCGTAGGGTGATGACGTCCCGGTTCTTTAGCGGTTTGGGACACTTCCCTGTGTGGATGAAGGACATGCGAGATGCCAAAGAAAAAACAAACCAAAAAAAGGACCCCCCCAGGCCCAGCGTCCGCAGTCATGCCTGACCACGCATCCCTTACACGAGTAGTAGCCCACGTCTGCGTTGACCGTCAGCTTGCCGATGTCGAAGGTCTCAATCACGTTGGCGTCCCACTTGCGCCGGTACTCTGTGTCGTGCAGGACGTCGTACATGGTGTCCGCCGGGACGTCTTTGCACACCATCTGACACTGCAGAGGAAACAGGCAGACGTCACTATGTCTGTTTATGGAACCACTTCCACGGCTGGCGGGCAGCCCGCTGCTGGCAGGAGCTGACCTTTCTGAAGACGCGCGTGTCATGTGACTCAGCCACCAATTCCCCGAATGACACAGGGGAGACTCAGAACTGTAATTGAACCTAATTGAATTAAATCCTGCCCACATGGCTCACGTCAGCCACGCACCTCTGAACCAGCTTGGAAAACTCACCAAGTACAACACTTTCACAGCCACAGGGTCTACCTGCTCATATTTATAAGCCTCTAGGTCAGCGTTTCCCAATCCACTCCTCGGGGAGCAAAAGTGTGGACTGTCTGGCAGGGAGCTGTGAGGGAGCAAAAATGTGAACCGACTGTGGGTCCCCAAGGACCGGATTACAAAACTCTGCTCTAGGGGAATGAATTAATAGAAATAAATAATATAATATAATATAATATAGAGGCTCCGCTGGCAGGGTAGGGCAGATTTGGGGGACATATTTCACAGCCAGGACCCCTACGAACCAGCAACAAACCAATATCCAGTGCAGCTTCTAGAGCACGGCTGGCCAATCTTACCTGCAAAGGGCTGGTGTGCATGCAGGATAACCTTCCGGTCAGCTGTTCAAACCCAGGGGCGAGGACTCTTCAGCCAATCAGTCCCCTAATTAGCAACTTAATTAGGGAGCTACAGAGAGAACCCACAACTGCCCTTTCTGGATAAGACTGACCACCCCTGTTCTAGGGCCACATTCCAGTCACAGAACACTAGTGAGAAATTCACTAGTTTCATTATTACAATGGTCAGTTACAAAGAGTTAATGTCTGAGGACTAATGTCTAGGACTAACAAGACACCCAGAACCTGTTTCTCTATGACCTAATGAATGAAGCAGTCCTCTAAGGGAGTGTATTCAAATCTCTATATTAGATGACATGACAAACTTGCTCAATGGTAGATCAATCTACCCACTTTGAAATATTCACCAGCAAAAATCAGTAAGAAGTCAATCCAGTAGACGTACCACATTCTGCTTCTTTTTATGTATCCCTTTAAGGATCTATAAAAAATTCCCCTTAATCAGAGAAGGCAGGAAACTAAGGGGATAAATCACTCATCACTGTGAGGAAAAGTCTGTTTTTTCCTCCTGAAAAGTAGGCTAATCAAAAACAAATAGTTAAACAAGGTCCGAAGTTCTTGCAGCCAGCGGTTAGCGACGGGCGGGCCGGTGGGGAGAGCTGGGGGGGGGTACCCCAGCTTGTACTCATACTCGAATGGCTGACCCCATGTAATTAATCTGTCAAGTCTTGTGACCGGCTGGCAGCGCGTGGAATTATGGGTACCGGCATTTCCAGACATCAGCTTTCATCACCCACGCAGCAGCAGCTGAGCCATTACCGGGTAAATATTTAAACTGGGTCCTCGATAAGGACCCTTTCCTGTAGCAGCCTACAGCAGACTGCCACGCCTTCTGCAGACAGAGGCATTTCTGCCTGGAGACCCCCCCCCTCCCATGAGAACAGCTATCGAAACTGGTTCTTGCAGGCAGAGTGTTTGTTGCTCTCTGCTGAAACAGAGTCACATGCATAAAAGCAACCCAGATGCAGGTTAGAAGCTCCCTCACTGACTCTGAGGACGTCAGAGCCCTTAAAACAACCTCCCATGTCTAAAATCCTGCACAAACAAGACTCCTACCCATTTAAAAAAAAATTATTTGGTCATAAGTGGACGGTCTGTATGGTTTGATGTTCACTCATGTTAATTATTCTGAGACAGGATCCTTTCCGTATTCTGAAAGCCTTGACCGGGTTCTGCCACGTGGCTCTTTACGCAGAGCCCTGCATTCTGACCCCAAACACTCAGAACTGACAGTCCCAGTTCATATCCTTGGAGGTGGGGGGTTAATATGTCAGAGTGGGGCCTGGGCCACCAGCCAAGACAGCCCACCCCACCTCAAGCCAAAGAGAAGGGGCAGAACATCCATTTTAGGGGGAGACGCCGGCAGACACACACAGGGAGGATTCCACTGGCCACCCACGCAGGCCTTCTTCCCCACAGTAACTGTGCGGCTGACAGCCTCGTCGTTCGGAAACAGTTGCCAGGGAAACCACTGCCAGCCGGTCTCCAGCATCACAGCGGCGCAGAGCAGCAGAGTGCTCCCGCGAGCACCTCCCCGCCTTTCCCACAATTCCCCAGGGAATTATCCATCTGCCAGCTTGCTTCTGCAGCATAGAATTTACTGGCCTTGAACACAATAAGCGCTCCGCTTTAACCATCAGCAGCTCTGCGCACAGCCCCCGGACACTGTATCCCTGGGCCTTTACTGCCACTGCTGTCCACAGGGTCAGTCACATGATCAAAAACACAAGGCGGGAGGGGGGTGGGGTGGAATTCAAAGAGGAACTTATTAACTTAACTTATCTGGCCTTGGTAGCTTATTATCTTACGGTTACCCTTCTTCCCAAAAGCAAACAGATACCTGTCCAAAACCGCGTAAAGACCCCCCGTCCACTGAAGTCAATGATATTTGGAGGTGAGGATGGTGCGGGGTGGGACGGCTGCAGATTGAAAAGTATCTGCATTACTTTCCTTTGTCAGCAGAGCACTTGCTTGTATTTAATGCACCGGACTCCCGTTCCCTGGCAGCCAGGAGCGTCTCGTGTTTCAGTCGACACAGAGGCCTGTGATGTGCTGCCACCTGTTATTGCTGCCTTTCCTTTCCGGTTTTCATCCAGAGCAAAATTACAGGTTCTCCCCCCCCAGCCCCACTTAGCTGGATGCTTTAGGGGAGCAGATGAGCTCTCTGCCCCAGAAACACAGGGCGGCCCTCCGCGGGTGTAACCCCAGCCAGCACTGCTGACGACAGCAGCCCAAACCTCACCGCCGCAGAAATGCCATTTCTTAAAGGCCAATTGTGGGACAGCTTTGTTCCAGACTGGGCACCGAAAATAAGGAGCTTGAATCCCTCCCGCCACTGCCATTGGCCACCTACGCCATGCGGGCCCGTGGCGCCCAGCCTGCCTTCCCCGACACTACTCAGGCCCAGGTCCCGAAATGCAAATCGGGACATCTGCTGACTAATTACATATCTACACTTGCTAACAAAAACAAACACTGACACGTAGACAGAGAGGAGAAATGCATCCTAAGACATACACATGGCTCCACGGCTGCATACCCACAATGCCTTGCTCCAAGTCTTAAGCAATGCCCATGCAGAACCATGTTCTAGAGCCAGGAATTCTACTAAAAGAAAAGCAGTAAAGTGGATGGCAGCACCTATAGAAATGCAGTCAACAGTTAGATCAATTAAAAAATAACTATAATACTCAAGGATAACACTGACAACAGAGGTCAGAGGTGCTGTGGATTGCCTCATGGCCAAATCCCAGCTCAAGCCGAACGGGTTGCAGAGGTTTAATGGTGACCTCCAGTAGGAATGTACCAATCTGACTCTCTGACCCAGTACCAATACCAAGAATTTGTGTATCTGTCGATACCAATTACCGATCCCAATACTAGCGTTTAATTAATAAGAAGGCGGCTTTGCCTCACTGTGTGGAAGTGACTGATCATTCTTTTATGCTACACGTTGTGGCGACGGCAAGACCTGCGCCTGGCTCACGCTCATTTATGGGAGCAAAGATAGCATAAGTCCCAGTGTACTTACATTGGTGACAGAAACGAAATCCTTTTCATATCTAACAAGTTACTTAAATGTTAGATATAAATAATGCTTAAATTTCATTTCCTCTCGCTTCTCCTGAATTTGCACTAAAAAAGCCAGACAATGTCTCTCGCACCGGCAACAGCGTTACTAGCACTTGGTTGAGATAGCAGCCCCTCGTGTACCGCAACTGTGGCGAGTGTGAAAAACAGCCCCAGCTAGTGACTCCCAAACCACCCATTACTCTTTCATATCACTCCCGGTGTCTCACACAATTACGTGCCCTCCACTGAGCGCTACTCCCACCTCTCAAAACTTTTATATGAAGATTGCAAAATCGCTGCACTTTTAGTTACCATTTCAAGCGCAAAATAGTCCCAGATCGTTACCCTCTTATCTGCTGTTGTCACGCATCTCCTGCCGCAGAGGGTACGC
>JAODKM010000035.1:2892177-2904223 GCA_026780845.1 Petrocephalus sullivani | reverse complement strand
GAAATGAAAAGACCATGAGGGGGTCAGAAAAAACAGGGAAAATAAGCAATTTACTTGGAAAAACTAGAAACCAAACAACAAGTAAAACCAGATAACAGAAAGCAGGCCTAAATTCTAAACGGGGCAATAACAGCACAGAAATACACATAATACTGTGTAATGACCGACCTGAGAAAGAGACAAAGGCAGGCATTTAAATACAAAGAATCACCATGGCAACAAAGAACAGGTGCAACTCAATCAATTAGCCAATCAATGGGGGCACAGGGACAACAAGCAACAGGTGAAACTACTCATGCTAACAAGCAGAGAGAAGCTGGGAAACATAGGAAAACAGAAAACCAAGAAACAAAGCAAACAAAAAGATGACAATACTAAGAGAACTGTAAACAGAATACAATGGGAAAAATAAAACATGGCATACACCAAAAACTGGGAATGCACTTAAATAACAGAAAACCACTGAACAGAAACTGTGAGGCTGGCCTTGAACCCATGGCCTGAGAGATAATTAAGCCACACACTCAGCCCACTGATCTATATGGCAATCCAGGAAAAAAAAGGGAAAAACACTAGGGACTTGGGTATCCGAGGTGAAGGGCAAGACTCACTGAGGAGGACAAGATGGCCAACAACATCTACCCGCCAGAATGGGCTGGAACATAACATGGGCAAGGTCTAACAGGTGCTGACCCTCACATCCACATGATTTAAGAGTGTGTTCATGGGAATTTTTAATGATTCTTCCAGGAGAGCATTTGTGAGGTCAGGCACTGATGTTCGGCGAGAAGGCCTGGCTCACAGTCTCTGCTCTAATTCATCCCAAAGGTGTTCTATTGGGTTGAGGTCAGGGTTCTGTGCAGGCCAGTCAAGATCCTCCATCATTCATGTCTTTATAGACCTTGCTTTGTGCACTGGTGTGCAGTCATGTTGGAACAGGAAGGGGCCATCCCCAAACTGTTCCCACAAAGTTGGGAGCATGAAATTGTCCAAAATGGCTTAGTATGCTGAAGCATTATGAGTTCCTTCCACTGGAACTAAGGGGTCAAGCCAAACCCCTGAAAAACAACCCCACACCATAATCCCCCCTCCACCAAATGTCACACTTGGCACAATGCAGTCAGGCAAGTACCGTTCTCTTGGCAACCGCCAAACCCAGTCTCATGCATCGGATTGGCAGACAGAGAAGCATGATTTGTCACTCCAGAGGACACGTCTCCACTGCTCTAGAGTCCAGTGGCAGTGCGCTTTACACCACTGCATCCGATGCTTTGCATTATAGGGCTTGGATGCAGCTGCTCGGCCATGGAAACCCATTTCATGAAGCTCTCTATGCATTGTTCTTGAGCTAATCTCAAGGCCACATGACGTCTGAAGGTCTGTAGCTATTGACACTGCAGAGAGTTGGTAACTTCTGCACACTGTACACCTTAGCATGCACTGTCCCCGGTTTTATGTGGCCTACCACTGTGTGGCTGAGTTGCTGTTGTTCCAAATTGCTTCCATTTTGTTATAATACCGCTAACAGTTGACATGGAATATTTAGTAGCGAGGTGGCATCCTATCATGGTATCATGCTTGAATTCACCCAGCTCCTGAGAGCAACCCATTCTTCTATGTTTATAGAACCAGTCTTCATGCCTAGGTGCTCGATTTTATATACCTAAGGCCATGGAAGTGATTGGAACATCTGAATTTGATCATTTGGAGGGGCATCCTAATACTTATGGCAATATAGTGTATTTGCTGAGCAACCATTGGCTGCTTTTCCTTCACTATCTGGTTAAACTCCTCCAAAACCATTTCTGGGTTTCAGTCAGGTGATGTAATGTGACATTCTATCACTGTTTCTTGTAGGCACAGTCTTGTGGGTGCTATATAGAACCACAGGGGTTCTAACCCTAGGAAATAGAACCATTGCCTTCAAAAAGGGTCTATTTCATGCATGTGAGGATATATTAAATGGTTCTATATAGAACCTTTTGAAGGTGCCATATATGTACCAAGCTATAGAACCCTTAAAGGTTCAATATGGAACATTTTAAGAGTGCAGCTTGTGTGTATGTATGTGTTCCTTGTTTTGCTAAGCTTGTGAGGACCAAAGGACCGCACAAATATAGTGACTCCTCAAAAAACTTGGCTAGTGAGGACCAGAGGCTGTTCCTCACCACTCAAAACTTAAAATATGTGAATACAATCAAAAAGTCTTGCATTATGTTTGGTTGTCCCCCCTAAGATAGAAATACAAACATGTGTCTGAGTGCACGTGCGCTCCAAAGGAGAGCAAAATGGGGTATACCAAAAGAAGGTTTCTATACCAGGACTTGTGCAAATGGCAGAAAAGCATAATTTCATTTCAAAATCACAGCCTACTCTGCAGTTTTCCACGCCAAATTTCTCAACTGTGACCTAGTTAGAATCTCATGGAGTATCTTGCTGATCGGCACTCTTTATACTTCAGGAGAGTTTTACTTATACTACATCAAAGGGCACTGAATAACCTACAGCTCAAATTTGGCGAAACCCGACGCGAAACTACGCTGGTGTTTCTACTTTATTCTTTCGGTCGATTCATTTGACTGAGACGCCACCTAGCGTCCTCCCATTAGCTATGAAGACTCTCTAACACCAGGATCGTTGTCATGGGGGTGGGGGGACGTTGCACGGACTCTCAGAATCCACAGCAAAAACCAAACATGAATGGCGATGAAAGGAGAAAACTCAGTGTTATTTTGTCGTATCGTTTTAGAACGTTGACAGACGGGTTTAAAATATCAAATTTATTTTGTTTTGTGTAAGAGTAATACCTCAAAATGAGGGTCTTTCCAGTTATTTAGCGCAATTTTAATGTTTATCAGGCTTCTGATTTTAGAGCCATTTGCCAAATGGGTTTCAGATTTAGATTTTTTGTACATTATCATGCACCATCTGTTTTAAGAGGAATGTCTTAACGTGATCTTTCTGCTGGTAGACATTGTGGAGTGAAAGGGTTTTATGTCCAGGATCTTTTATTGGACCCAAGCAACGCAGATATAGGTCTAGACATAATATACTTGTGTCTTTATTTTGCTTCTGTTTGGAAAATATCTATAGGCCTAGTGAATAGTTATATTTGTATATTCAAAAAACAGGGACGGAAACCCTGTATTTGCATTTCGTCTTGAGTGCTGAAGTGTTACTGACATGTGGCTTAAAATTAAACATTTAGTCCACCTCATCGTTGTCATCGCACTATTAAAAGCACAACACTATACACTGTACCGTGTGCTCCACCCCCGCAAAACACATCTGTATGGTTTCACACATTTTGAATTAGTCTCTCTATAGTACGTATGTATAATACATTTTAGGGTTAATATGGGCCCCCGTCCATATTGATAAATTATATCAATTTACCAAACTCGGTATTTTCTTGATTTAAATAGGAGGTGCCGTTTAATTAAATTATGAATTGCGTCGTTCCCATTTGTCACGATCAGCGCTAATGAATAACATGCCGATTCTGTAAGAGCCATAGCAACACACGGCCCAAGCAGCACTGGGTATTGTAGTCGTCTTCCAACAACACAAACTCAATTTCCCAGTGTACAGTGCAGGTGACGCAACTTACGGCGTGTTCTGCTTGTATCTGGAGCTTTCCTTTTCGCGTTTGATCAGACAGATGAAATTTTGGGTAAGTGTACCAAATCAAAAATCTTTTTTCGTCAGAATTATATACAGACATATGTTTATGTGTTGATATACAACTACATACATGTTTATTGTATATATATGCCCTTCGTTATTAACGCTATCAGTCTGTAACAGTTCGTCTATGCTGTCTTGTCAGAACAATGCTGTCGGCAGTCCCCAGGCACATGCTGTTTCGCGGCCAGAGGGCTCGCAGCCTCTCTCCGTGCCGCGTTCTGAAGACGAGCACTGGCGATGCTGCGAGGAGCCAGAGCCCGCAGTTCGCGCACAGCGGTCACGCCGCCATGCTGTCCTGGAAGGGCGCTCCGAGTGAGAGCACTACGGGCGCGCACTACCGCCATTTGGCCGCCAGGTGGCACACGACCCTGCAGGCCAGGAGGAGCTCGTGGAGCGCCCTCGTCGCCGGGTCCCGCGTTCACGGGGATGAGCGGGGCAGGAGTAGGGAAAGTCGCTTTGGTGTGATATCAGCGGGGGCTATTTCATCTGCGGCTCTGGCGTACTGTTTCAAGAAAGAATCTGATTCAAAAGGTGCGTGTTTCAGTACCGTTCATTAAACATATGGACACGCAAGAGTATTGGCTATTTCATTTATTGACATAGTTGAACATCAAAATCATTTATTCTCAGGAGATGTGCTTTTGGATGCGGCCAGAACCAACAACGCCCAGGAAGTTGCCAGGTATAAACATAACGCTTTTCTGTTACGAAACACAATGCAGTAGCAGTTGCTCAGTTTGTCCACTAGGGGGGAGACTAAAGCTTGATATCCTTTTCAAATGTCTTTGTTATTTACGTGCATTGTATACGTTTTTATACCTGACCTTTTGAGCAGTCACTTGTAGACTTGGCCTGGATTTTTGAATGATTGCCCTTGTGCAAGAAGTGTGTGCAGAGACTGCTGGGTAGCTGGTTTCAGGGGCCACTTCATGCCTCTGGCTGTGTCACACACGAAACTCCATGAAGACGTAGTCATGCTGGATGCAATAGCAGAAGTTTCATGGGTTGCTAGAAAGCAAGAAGTTAAAGACCCCAGCCACTACCCGACCCCTTCCAGGCCCACTTACCCTGAGTGATGGAGGCTTTTTGTTGGGGGTGGTGGTGAGTAGCATGTGGGGAGGTTAGAAGCCATCTGTTGTGTGTATGCGGTTCCCAGGTAATGCTGGGTCACCTAGCTGTTAAGGAAACTGCTACTGTGTCTCCAAAGTGGGGGGGGGGGCATATTAACCAATATTCAGTAAAATATTCCAGGTTAGATTTTGCTTACATTTAGTATTAACTTCCCGCATTCCCTTTTTTATAAACAAAAATCCACAACTTACATTTTTTCACTCCCATCTATTGTGGAACTGGAAGGTTTCAAAAGTGGTGGGGTCTACCTGTTCTTATGGGGGGGGGGGATTCCAACAAAGGCAACAATGGTCCCTGTAACTGGATCAGAGGGGACACATTGCCATGGTGGAGACCGCATGCAGATGGTGGGGCAGTATGCAGCTGGGGGCCACAGATGTGTTAAGTGTTTTAATAAAAGCTGCACAGGTGTTGTGTAAAAGAGGTGGGGGGTGGGGCCAGGTGGGGAGACCCAGTGTTTACACTAAACACTCACACCATCTCGCCAAGCACCCTAAGATAAGGGGACACAAGGGATTATTATTTTTTTTTTTTTTTTTAGTTCTGCAGAGAAATTGTGAATTTGGATAGAGTGACTTACGTTATGTTGTTATAGGAGTCGTCTCTTATAGCCCCTCTTATAGACCTACAAGACATTGCCCCCTGGTGACCATCTTGCATCTCGGGAGCACATGGATCAATTATTATCACATTTCATCACTGAGTAAAGGTTATCATGTCACAGGTGCCACTCACGGGTCTGTCAGTCTGGCAGTGCGAGGATACTCATTAGTGGGTTATTTCCTGGACATCTTCGTATGGATGCATACATATATTATTCCATTTTTCATACCTATGCGGGGTTGCAGGAGTCTGCTGGAGCCTATCGCAGAAGGTATGCGCACAAGGCAGACAATAACTCGGGAAAGACCCAGACACAGGGCACACATACCATTCATGTCTACGGGCAGTTTGGCAACTCCAACTTACCTTAGCATGTTTTTGGGCTCTGATGGGATATCGGAGAAAACCCCATGACCACATGGGGAGAACATACAAACTTGTACACATAGAGATGGGGTGGAGACTCAAACCCAGGACTGCAGAGGTGTGAGGCAACAGTGCTAACTAAAATACAATATATATGCACGGGTAATATTGATATTATGACCACCTTCGTGTGGAATGGTTAACGTTGATTATTTTGTAATAAAGCAGTACATGGCAAGATCTGCAATATATTATACGGTAAGCCGACATTGGCTACTCATAGTTTATAGGTTTAATGCAGAAGAAATGGGCAGTGGCGAAGAGTGGGGTCATAAAATTACTGCCAGATGACTGGGTTAGTGCATCTCTGAAACGGCAAGGCTTGTGAGGTGCTTAAGGTGTGAATGTGTGTGTGTGTATGTATATACACACACACGCACATATATATCCAATCAGACGTTGCTGGATTCCTTGTCGCACGCACATACTCTGTGGATGCAGGAAGATGCATGAGGAGACCAGTGGTTACCGTAACAGCATGTGAACCCACCTCAGTGTTTCCTGTGACTTCCAGGCTGCTGGCTGATGGAAGCGACCCAAACTACCGCCACCGTCTGGGCTGGACGCCATTGATGGTGGCCTCCATGAACCGGCAGCACGAGTGAGACCCTTGACTACTTCTTGGTTTTCCTTTGCTGCTCTGTGATCACATGACTTATGCTTTTAATCTTTCTTCAGTATGCCTGTAAAAAAAGAAGTCCTATACCAGTCCTTACACCAAGCAAAGAAAAATCTTAAATTAAAATCTTAAAAAGTTTCTTTTAAAAACTATCCATTTTACTGTAATGGAAGTTTCTTTTTCCTGGTGGGGGTTTGACTCCCCTCCCTCTCTTTTAATCCCGCCATTATGGGCGGTAATCTACAGCATTTGCGGAAGTGTGCGTCACATGGGTGGAGGGCAGGTGGGGGGAAGGGGTGCCATTGTAGAGCCGGACGGCTGCCGTCCCCATCCGACCCTTTGATAGGCCACACAAAGCCAGGGTCTTGTGAAGTGCAAAATGCTTCTTTCACGCTGTCGGGTGCATTGAAGGGCCAGTGGCCCCCAAATTCAATTAACCTCCCTCCTGGCAAACACGGGAAGGGGGAGAACGTGACCCAATGGGGCAAATCCCACTTTAAACCAAGGGTCCTGCCCCTGGGAGAGGCAGACACAAGTTAGTAAGGCAAGTGGTCAGACCCTTTGCCCCACCTTCTTGCCTCCCCGGTACCCCCTCTCTGTGAAGCTTTGTAGAACGAGGATTAACTGTCAGACTAGTAGCAGCTGTGCGGAGGAGATGCCCAAGGTCATGTGCTTGGTCCCACTAAATGTCCAGGGTGAGCTGTGTGCGGCGGGCTGGTTCTCACACGGGAAGACTCGCGTTGTGCTGTCTTACTTACTGTGCCAATCCCGGCTTGTCGCTTTTCCACTCCACTCTTACGGCACTTAGCTTCAAACATCCGCGGCGTTTCGACGTATCGGCAAGCTGTCCGGCTGTGAAAAATGGCCGCTGTCTAAAAGTAAGCGGGAGGCAGCCTGGAGATCGCGTTTCAGCCGCTCCGCTCAGACGTTACCCATAAAGTTGGCCTACCTGAGATTTGATTTGTTCTGTCAGGGTGACACAAAGTAATCAAGGCGAAATTGATCTCATTTCAATTAGTATCCTGTTAAACAAAGGCCTGTAGCTGATAGCCATGTCTGTGTTTTTTCCTTTGAGGGCCAAAAAAATGCTTTTATGAAATGGGAAACGGGCTACAGCCCACGTGCCTCTCGGCGCTTTTCAGTACGTTGGCCCTGAACATCAGCCTGTATATGCATGTATACCAGCCTGGAGCTGCATTTCCAGTAGGTCCTCTAATGCTCGGAGGGATTTAGAAGGGCTGATCTGCTGAAAACGGCGATGCTAAGGCCCTGATCCGGGCCGCTGAGATGTCGGTCCCCAATAAGTACCCTAACATTCTTCACCCGAAGGGCAGGAAAGGTTTGTGTTTGCGTAGCTTTGATGTAGCCAGTTCAGTGAGGGCCACTGCGTCCTCCCACCACCCCCAAGGCCGCCTTTTGACTCCAGCAGTGTCCACCGGTCGAGCGTAACGCTTGTTGACTGTTCCGACCGGCCGGCCGGCCGGCCGCCTCTCCAGGCAGAGACACAAAAGCTCTGGGGTTTTCCTCACTGCGTTGCCCCAGGGGACAGCGGGGAGGGGAGGATTAATCCGTTTTGGAGGACTTCAGTGAGAATGTCACCTGGTGTGACTGACGGGCTCCTGGATCATAGTAAAATGAGGGGCTGGCTGGTGGTGCTGGTCCTTAGCACCTGAATGCAGACCTGGGTTTTACCTCGATGTTCATGTCCTCTGCTTGTTTTGATGAAGGAGGGCAATTTTTAACCAAGTAGAACCTCAGATGTCATCAGTGGAAAAGGCCAGGCTTGGATGCCATGATGACATAAATGGTTCCAGTGGCAGGCGCCTCTGAAGCCTTACAGCCGAGACTGAGAGTCGGAGGAGAAGCTTCTACCCCCAGGCCATTAGGACCATTAACACAACCAATTAAAATAAGCTACAGCTGCAACCTGTACTTTTCGTACTTTTTCATGTTTACTTTTTAATATATTTTTAGTGCTTATTTATAGCTTATTTTTAGTGTTTTTATTTTCCTGTCCTTCCTGTCCGTATTTAAAGCATAGTCTGGAGGCATGGCACTTTCATTTCACTGCTTGTGTACTAGAACATTCATGCATGTGACAAATAAAAATCTTGAAGTCTTGACGGACAGGTTGGCTTTCTGACCACCTTGCAAGCAGATGGTGTGTGACAGGCTGCTCAACTCAGCAGACGAGTTAAAACAGTCTGGACTAGCCAGCCAGATGAGGTTGCGGTCATTGTTCCTTGAAATGGTCATTTCCTCTCACTGTCTGCTTGTTTTGTAGACAGATGTGATGGAGACGTGTCTTATTACATCCTCTGAGAACAGGTGACCCCCCCCCCTCCCCCCCCCCCCCCCCCCCCCCCCCCCCCCCCCCCCCCCCCCCTCTCCCCTCCCATCCCCCCCACCCCGCCCCTCACTCCACACTGCCCGCCCTCCCCCCCAGCGTTAGTACTCGTTAGCAGGCATTACTGTGCATCTATAAGCAAAATTCAGGCCCCGAGAATAAGGGCTGTCAGGTTTAAATCTGGTCCGTTTGAGAGTCCAGGTATCACAATCGAGTTCATTGCTCTGCACAAGTCTCACAGGTCTCCATTCACTAAGAAACACGAGCCCCTATCCGTCTGGACCGGAGGTGAGCTGTCTGCTGGCCGCCTGGGATTCCATGCATCTCAAAGCTTAGTCTCATGGATGAGAGAAGGAGGTCCAGTGCAACGACCATTCACTGCTGTTTACTATCCCCCATTCACAGTAATCACCTTTTCTGTCTGCTCTCTAGCTTTCTGCTTTCTTGACTTCTACCCCACCATTGCCTACCTTCCCTTCCCACCCTGGGTGTGTTTGGGGGGGTATGTTTGGGAAAGTGCTTTTTCTGGGGTCACAGCCTTGCTCGGATCACTGGCCCTACGGTTCCACAGATACAGTAACAATGGGGACGCATTCACCCCCAAAGTGCACCCCCCCGCGCTGTCCGCCGTGTTCACCACCAGCCCCCACACTGCAGGCAGACAAAGGGGCACTTGGGTGTCTGTGAGAGCTCCGTGCCGGCAGCCCCGCTTCCCTGTCCTTCCCTCTTTAGCGTGGCTCAGAACTGAAACGTGGACACATGCGTGAGGGCGGCGGGTTTCGCCTGCACGGCTCGCGTAATAGCCGCAGCTTCGCCTTCACATAGAGGACTGCAGGTGCCACGGGCTGAGAGCTCATCAGGCTCAAAATGCACTTCTGTAGCAGTAGCTCCTCCTAGGTGGCGCTGTGCCGGCCGACCGCGATTCCCAGGAGTGCTTAGCGTCGGATCCAATGATAACATTATACGTAGATGTCAAACAATCAAATTAATTCTAATTGGTTGTGGCGTGCACAAAAACGATTAGCAAGCAGACATTCTGTGGACTGCTGGCTGTGTCCTCCAGGGACTGGACGTCCTTGTTGTGTGGCGGAGAGTCTCGTCTTGCCCAGACTCACTGAGACCTACTGACGCCTGATGGCTCATGGGCCCCAACTTTTGTGTTTGTTGTGCTGAGCGGATGCCTGTCACTCGGTCTGTCTCTCCGTCCATCCCTCAGCGTGGTGAGAGCCCTTCTGGAAGGCAGTGCGGACCCCAATCTGGGAGACGACTTCAGCAGCGTCTACGGCTATTCGCGTGAGAAGGGGATCCACTCCCTCGAAGGTGATTGGCTGGCCCCCATGCCGTGGTGTTCTGATCTAAGACATTTCCAGAAGCTTTGAGTGTGGGATGCAGCTTACACAGTGATACTGAAGTCCTCATAGTCAGCTTGAATAAACCTTGGGGGGCTACTCCCACCCAGTTTACACTCCTGGGATGGAGGCTGAGTGTTCAATCTGAGCTTGCAATAGTCCCCCCCCCCCAGCTGTTATGCCTGTGTTGCTATGAATCTAGTGCCCAATGCGAGTCGACCTTAGATACATGGCTGCCTCTCCAAGCCCATCCTTTCTGACCTCCGAGCGCCGGCTTCGGGTTTTCCCTTATTATACATATAAATTTCAGAACATCAATATGGAACTTGCCCTCCCCCCCACTTATTTGCATATATGTAAGCGCTTCATTTGATCGTGCGTGTTTATTTTTCATAACGGCGTCTGCAACTGTATAAAAACTGCAGCGGAGTGTACGAAGGGGCTTGGCGGGAGACATATTTATATATGATATGTATATTACAGACATTTATATTGTTGGCAGTTTTTTGGGTCGTCTGGGAGAGAGATTTCCCAGATGCAGGCTGATGGATGGCTTCGGAGTCCTCCTGCGACGTTTTATTGAGTTTGCCATGATTATCCGGCTCAGACGTTTGTTACAGATGACGACTGGGGCTGTCAAGAACCTGGAGCCAGGGAGGGAGGCATGGCGTGTGCGTGTGTCTGCGTTTATATGCGAGTGCTGGCGTGTGGGGTGTGTCTGCAGCGTGTTTGTGTGGAGAGAGCAGTAATGAATAGAAAGGATGCCTTTCATGTGTATGAGTGTGCGTGTGTGTTAGTGTGTAGGAAAACGCATTAATATTGTGGGTATTAAATGAAATTTTCAGTCTTTTCAGCCTCTCTTTTATCGAAGATAACGTGTCTCCAAGGCAGCGGACTGGGTTTCCCGAACCCCGCTGAGCCCCGCTCGCTGCCGTCCCTCATATATCGCTAGAACATCTCTTTCCCATGTGTTTTCAGTCCTGGTGACCAGAGAGGACGAGTTCAGCAGCCGGCTGAGTAGCCGTGCCAGCTTCCGCGGCTGCACGGCACTGCACTACGCTGTCCTTGCCGACGACCCGCATACCGTGCGCATGCTACTTGAGGCAGGTGGGTGTCGCCCGTCGTGTCGAGGGGTCGGAGGTCATGCCGGACCGTTCCCTGCTGAAGGACTTTGCTGCTTTTTTAATAAGCGATATTCTCTAGAGATGATCTACGTGATTTCGGTGATTGGAGGAGCTATTAAGTCAAAGCACATTTAGCAAAACACCACATGCAGTTTCAGGCTTTCCAGTGCCCCACGTCCCGCTGAGGATCTCAGAGAGCGTTTATCCCAGAACCTCACATGTTCTTTACATGACATGTTCAGTTTGTCAGCCATGCCAATTCAGAGGGCTTATAGTCTTTTCAGTTTACAGTCAGTGTGTGACAGTACATTTTCTTAAATTGTTGGCGTTCAAAACTTATTCTGATCAGAAATTCTCAAAGAAAACCCCTTTACACCATTTGGTCTCTGCCGCCTGTCAGTAAGAACAACAAACGGGGAGTAACTTCTGTTTTCGCCACTCAACTAAGTTAATGGTTAATACTCTGCGGTTGCACATACACCCACATTCAGTCTTATTCCTGGGCTTGCCCATTTCCCCTGACTGGGCGGGGCACCTGTCAGTCACATGGCCCTCCATCCCATAACCCCCCGCCACCTTGCCCAGTGGCACTGGCTCCTTAAACAAGCAAGCGGCCACAGTTGCATTTGCGGGTCGTGGTTGACCTTTCACCTCCCACAGAGAGGGCTGGCTCTGTGGACTACTTGACCCTATGGCAGGAACTCATCTGTGTGTGTGTGTGGGTGTGTGTGGGGGGGGGGGGGGGGGCGCCCTGTGTTGT
>JAODKM010000035.1:2870695-2886473 GCA_026780845.1 Petrocephalus sullivani | reverse complement strand
CACACACACACACACACATATATGCGCAGTACACTTTAAATGTACAGTATGTGCAACTTTGAAGGACATTCTGTGTATACATTCTTGTCAGTCATGACCTTGCACCGGTGTTAGAACTGAGACATTCATCCTCACCATAAAGTAGCTTAGCGATCTGCTTCCCTGACCCACAATGCTTTGCTTTCCAAACTTTCCTTTGGATTTCTGTGCATATAAATTCTCGGTTGAATCTGGTCCCTGTTATACTGGTATTCCTCAAACTCAAGTTACACAGAGGGTGTGGTTCTAGTGGGGTGGAATATTGTCTCAAAGGTACAGACAATGTAGTAGGCAGACCCTCATGTCTGTACAGGCATTGCATAGGACATGTGCTTGGGTCCTTGCACCAGAGAACTCTGTGAAATTGGTTAAGCTATGTATACATACTGTACCTGCCCATTGATTTTGCAGTCTTTAACTCCCCAAGTTTAAGTCATAATTATACCACCAGTATGGCTATTGGAAATGGACATTTTTTTACATGCAGTACATAATTTGTTCTAGTGGGGTTGAAACGCTCAGTAGAGCACTTCATCCTGGTAGGGAAACGTTTGCCTGTTGCCTGATGAGTCCCAGGGTAAAGAAAAACTGATATAAAACACAACAATATACTGGCCAATAAATAAAGTATATTAAATTGAGGAGCAGTAATACTGTTTATCGATTGGTTGTCCGCCATTTCAGTCTGTGACATAGCACAGTGCCTGCTGAGGATACCATTGTCCCTGCAGGCTGGAGGCCGGTGTTTGATCTCAGAAAGGGAGGTGCTGTAGTACCACTGAACAAGGTGACTCACCCAGTCTCAGAAAGGACATGCGGTCACACCCCTGAACAGAGTAACCCACCCACTCTCAGAGGGGACATTCTGTGGCACCACCAAGCAAGGTGCTCCATGTTTCCAGATTTAGGTATTACACTGTGGCACTTCTGAGTATTTTGGCCTCAGGGGAACTTGGGGCCAAGGGGACAGGGTCCTCAGGCAGAAATCAACACCACTGCCAGCGCCCGGACCTCAAGCGACTTGGAAAGCGAGAGGCTGGCCTGGCCCACCAGCTGATTTGATAAATGGCCAGTTATTGCCGTCGCAAATTGTCCGAAACCAATTTCAGCCACATGACCAGGCTGATAAAGGCAGAGCTTATTGATCCGTGTAAAGTAATACGGTGAATATATCAGCCGGCTAGCAGCCACCATCAGCAGCACCTTTTTACACGCGTTGCGGGGAACTGCCTGGTGTTGGGTGGGGCGGGCAATTTGGGAGCGGTCACAAGGGGGTCTCAGTCAGGTTCTGCCTTTGGGCACCTGTCTTGGCTTTGTGGGGATAAAAGCCAAACAACAGAACCACTAGTCTCAGCCCTACAGGAGAGGGAAGTTCATACTTTTTCTCCCACAGACAGGTTGGTGACACACCCTAACCCCCTTGTCCACCTTCACCTCTGCCCTCCCACCATTACTGATTCCATAAATACAGGAAATGGTTGATTGATCTTCATTTACCTCACAGGGCCTAAAAGTTATTGAAACCTGGGATCCTATTGTAATGTGATTAAGTGTCCTTTGCCCTTACAGAGACTAATTGAGTTTGGATCATCAGCTGGGGCGGTTGGAGCCACATGCTAGAAAATCCCCCCTGAGTTCAAATTCTCCAAAGTAGCTGATTAAAGTCATCCTCTACTTCATGCAGTTATTTCTTTTTCACAAGGGGGATATAAATTACCCAGGTGATGGAGGTCAATGACAGAGGAGCAAAGAGAGCAGACAGAGGGGATGTTGGTAAACGTGGGGGCAGACTTAGTGAGGAAGTGGACATGTCTTATTGAATGGGACCACTGCTGGGGTACCAATGCTGCCCTCCTCTGGACAAAACATACTGCTAAATGTGGGGAAGAACATAATTACAATTATGGGTGATTAGAGAGGCACTGATGAGACTGAATTGCTTATTTTGTGGTTCTGTTTAGGTACGAATCTACAGATGAGTGCTGTTGGAACTGGTGGTGTGCTTAGACCAGGGGTACAATAGCTATTCCCATGACTATGCCTCAGGGTCAAAACCCTCCCAGGACAAACCCCAGACAGTAACATCGACAGTAAACGTTATTTTACTGCAACATTACAAGGACCTCAAATTTAATAAGAAATACAAAGTACCCATATAAAAGTCTTGGAAAGACATAAATATGTTTGGACATAATTAAAATGCGTTTCGGGTTACATGTGTGTGAAATATTGGACCTTCACTGTCTAACGGAGTGACGCCATCTTTTACTGAGACCCCATGGGGGGGTCTGCCACACACCCAGACAAATAAAAATGGCTAGGAAAGTTACACTGGGTCCCGCGGCATTCAGAGATAAAATATTATGGTTTGCTGTGGGGAAACTAGCCTGTAGCCTTCCAGAATTCATCTTTATGACAAATCACAGACAAAAGCAGACAACAGCTGCAGGACACCCCCCCACCCCCCATCTGCTGCTTCATATTTGCCCCATTTCATTTCTTTAATTCCAGAAAAGGCAGAACATGGTTCATCGCAGGTGGTCAGTTCCCATACAAGGTACCAATTATCCCAGGAGGATCCAGACTAACTATAAGTGCGGCTCCTTGTATGAGTACTCATTTTTGCTACAGTGACGTTAAGTGAGAGAATTGGTCTAATAGCTGAACAACTTCTACACAATTATATATTATACAGGATACAGCAGAAGAGCGATGTTGGGTGATCATTAAGGATGGTCATAGGCTAGCTTTGACCTTAGGTACAGTGACAGGTATTCTGGGATTGCCTCATTCAGAAACCCAAAAGTTTGCACACGTACACGTTCTGAAGTTCTGGGTAAGCGGGGGTGGGTTCACTTCTTTTATTAGACTACAGGATGGGCTCCCATTGGAGGTTTCACTGTAGAGGCTTTGATGGGGCCTGTTAAGGCTTTGCCACCAGTGCCGAACACCCATCATGATGGTGAAATGTTATTTACAGCCGGTTTATATATAGAAAGCAGGGTGCTTTTTAAATGTCATTCTCTCATAAAGTGTACTGAGCATGAGTTCAGAATTGTTTTTCATTTCCCATTACACAAAACTGACTGTTTTAAATAAGTAAGAGTTTGTCTTGGGGGGAGTAAATAAATATGCAGCTATGTGTTTGCTGGCAGCTCTACAGATCTAAGCGATTCAGATTTCTGTTCCTATTTTCTTTTAGCAGTTGCCCATCCAGTACTACCATATTTATACCCCTCTGTCCCCCAAAACCACCCCACGTCTTTCCCCCCCACCCCCTCCCAAGGTTCAGCACCCTATACAGCCCACTCCCCCTCCTCCAGCTGGTTGTCAGGGTAACATGGCGTTATCCGAACTCTCCTCCCCGGGCTGCTCTCCTGGATCCATGCTAACCTGATTTGGCTTCTCCAGTGCCGGGCTGGCTAATGGAATTATAGAGGGCTAATGGTCGGGATGACTGAGAGCGGAGGCTGGAAGCAGTCAGAACATCGTGTAGAGCCTGCGATAATTATCCACCCCCCTGTGTCATTGATCTATTCTGCTGTGGAGGTCTTTCCCCCCACCTCCCTTCTTTTCGACCGGCTGTTCCTGACTGTGGCCTTTCCTCCCCCATACCGTACGGGCAGCCATCAGAAGAAAGCAGAATGGCTGGTATGATGAAGAACATCCCCTGGTCTTCCTCTTCCTCGGATCCTCAGGCATTGGTAACTGAAGTCTTTCCTTCCTGCTGTATTATTCGCTCATGCAACTGACTGCCATGGTTTTCTTTGGATCTTTCTGGTATAACAACCCATTTGCTGGTGACTTTGCTAGCCAGCTTCACAAGGATGCTTTAGCTGCTAAACTAGTCATCTCATTCCCTCCTGTCAAGGAAATAAAGGCAAAAAAAATACGAGTGAGAGTTAAATGATCACAAAATATAAACCTTCCACGTCCATCAGAACTCATGTCTTTTGTGACACTCATAATTGGTTCCATTTGTGACTAGTCCTGGACACTTGGTTATTTAAAGAGAGGTAGGAGGGGGCATTCTCGCCAGTCTGGCTACAGTCGTGAACGTGTATGGACGGCCAGTCCTCCATGTCGATCTGCCATCACCCAGCTGCTTGTTTGTTTGTACGCCATAGCGCAGAAATTTATGGAGATTACTGAAGCTCTCATATTCCTTTCATCGCCTGCAGCAACGTACTATCTTCCGCCAGGCCAGGGGACATGAATATTTAACTGCTTAGCAACAAGTCCCACTCTTTCCCTATATGTATATTAAAATTTATAAGAGGAATATTTTACATTTGCTGCAGCATAGACATAAAGTGTGTAGGGCTAAAACCACAAGCTCTCTGATATATGTTCCTCCCAGAAGGATCCATGACCAATTTCACAGCCTTTACAGCCCCCACCCACCCCAGCTGTCCCACAATTCGAGCTCTTTTCAAAATTAATATAAACAAAAAGTTTAAGCACACATGCGTCATATATCAGTGATCTTAATGTGTCTAACTGGTGCACCATTCTGTACTTTACACAGGTAAGACTGAGCTGGCCAAGCAGGTGGCCCGGTATATGCACAAAGACATCAAGAAGGTGGGTTCTCTGGCCCCTGTGCACAACTCCACCAAGATCTCCTCTACTTACAGCCATGGGGATGCTAATGCGCTGGTGTTTTGTGTTCACAGGGATTCATACGAATGGACATGTCAGAGTTTCAGGAGAAACACGAGGTACAGTAAAATACTGGTTGGAGACATCCACGCGCACATCCACACTAATATGATCTAACTCGGCTGTCATTGCTCGGAAGCAATCCTAGCTTCGACCCTCTCCGGCTGCTGTCATAACCCATTTAACCTAGCCGTAACTGAATGACCTTGGGGTTTAGCTGCGCCGCACAGTCCCTCTTTCTCAGTTCAGTTTGCTTTACTAGCATGAGGAGGATTTCTCTATAAGGTCAAGGAACACATGCTTTACTGGCTCAGACAAATTTGAAATATTAGTTGTTCAAGTAGACATGGAATATCAGACCTACTGTTCTGAAATACACTGGTTCTTCTTTATGCTTTATTTCTTGCAGTTTCTCTCATTCCATCATCTTCATTCTCACCAGAATTTGTTTGCCTCCAATTCCCCCTAACCTCAATACAGTATAATGCTCTCTTGACACTTCTTAACCTTGGCTGATCAGCTTAACTATGGTTCACACACTTCCCCTTGACACCCCATCATTAGTGCCTTCTCAATATTGCTGTCTCCCCAGGTGGCCAAGTTCATAGGGTCCCCGCCTGGATACGTGGGCCATGAGGAGGGTGGTCACTTGACCAAGCAGCTGAAGCAGTGTCCCAACGCAGTGGTGCTGTTTGATGAAGTGGACAAAGCCCACCCGGACGTGCTCACCATTATGTTGCAACTTTTCGACGAGGTGAGGAGGGGTTTGCACTGGTTCTGAATGGAGGAGCCATTTTCCATTGACATTCGGTAGGGTACCATTACAAAAAGCACAAAACCAGCAGTACAGTGCTGTGAAAAAGTATTTGATTTCGATTTTGAGTATTTTATTTGATTTCTTTTTTTATGCATATTTGTCACACTTGCATGTTTCAGATCATCAAACAAAAAAAGATAAAGAGAAAGACAAAGATAACCAGTGTAAATACAAAATTCAGTTTTTAAATAATGATTTCATTTATTAAGGGAAAAAAGCTTTCCAAACCTACCTGGCCCTATGTGAAAAAGTAATTAGCTGTGATCAGCTACATTTATTGGAAAGTTGAGTTCAATTTCACTAGCCATACCCAGGCCTGCCAGACCTGGTCAATCAAGAAATCACTGAAACAGAACCTCTCTGACAAAGTGAAGTAGGCTAAAGGATCTTAAAAATCAACACATCATGCTGCGACCTAAAGAAACCCAAGAACAGAGAAACAAAGTCAATGACACCTCTCATTCTGGAAAAGGGCTTTGGGACTCCAGCGAACCACAGTGATAGCCATCATCCACAAAGGGAGAAATCTTGGAATAGTGGTGAACCTTCTCCGGAGTGGCCGGTCGAATACCAAAATCACTCCAAGAGTGAATCAAACTCATCCAGGAGGTCACAGAGAACTTCTGACCTGACTTGCCTCCGTTAAGGTCTTTGTTCACGATTCAACAAACCGAAAGAGACTGGGCAAAAATGGCATCCATGGGAGAGTTCCAAGGCGAAAACCACTGCTGACCAAGAAGAACATGAAAGCTCGTCTCACATTTGCCAGAAAGCATCTTGATGATCCCCAACACGTCTGGGAAAATATTCTGTGGACTGACGAGACAAAAGTTGAACTTTTTGGAAGGTTTCGTCCCAGTACATCTGATGTAAAATTAACACAGCATTTCATAAAAAGAACATCATATCAACAGTTAAGCATGGTGGAGGTAGTGTGATGGTCTGGTGCTACCTTGCTGGGTTAGGACCTGGACGACTGGCTGCAATTGATGAAACCATGAATTCTGCTCTCTACCAGAAAATCCTAAAGAAGAATGTCCAGCCATCAGTTTGTGCGCTGAAACTAAAGCGCACTTGGGTTATGCAGGGGGACAGTGATCCAAAACACACCAGCAAGTCCACCTCTGAATGGCTCAAAAAAAAAAACAAAATTAAGGTTTTGGAGTGACTTAGTCAAAGTCTGGACCTAAATCCAATTGAGATGTTTTTGCATGACCTTAAACAGGCCATTCCTACTTGTAAACCCTCCAATGTGGCTGAATTTAAACAATTCTGCAACAAAGAATAAGCCAAGATTCGTGCATGACTCGTTGCCGGTTATCTCAAACGCTTGATTGCAGTTCTTGCTGCCAAGGGTGGCACAACCAGTTATTAGATTTAGGGGCAAATACTTTTTCCCATAGGACCAGGTAGATTTGGATAGCTTTTTCCCTAAATAAATGAAATAATCATTAAAAAACTGCATTGTGTATTTACTCTGGCTATCTTTGTCTAATATAAAAATTTGTTTAATGATCTGAAATATGTACGTGTGACAAATATGCATAAAACTTAGAAATCAGAAATCTTTTTAACAGCACTGTAATTTTTTGGTACTTTGGTTCATTGGCCAGGACTTGCAAATGTGTTTACTGTTGATTGGTTATGCAGATAATCTACCCTACAAACATTAAATACATCCACAATTCTGGAAAAGTGTAGTCACAATCTCAGTAAATGACAATAAACAAAGTATGAATTAAGTAATAATAATGGATGCATGGACAAATGAGGAGATCTAAGCTTTAATTGTGATCTGGTCAGAATAGCAGATTTAATGAGATGTGGATGGCATGAAATGAAATTTTAAACGTATTTGCTACCAGGGCTGCACAATACTGGGAAAATTTCAAATATTGCCATGTGATTTTGTTGCAATGTAATATTGGGATATTTGTAAAGCACTTTCCTCACAAAGCTGTCTAGGTATGAGTTAAACAGCAAGGATGAAAATGTTTATGAGTGCTTCGGGGAACACATACTGTGCTCATGCGAAAGCAGTTGTGGTCTAACTTTAAACTGATTTTTTAAACACTAGATTATCTTTAAAAGGCACAATCGTTAAAACTGCAAAGCTTGCTAAGTTTTGTTTCCTGTGACAGCAAAAATGTTTTAGTGACACTTAAACCCCCCCCACTATAATGTCAACACAGTATGAAAAAGCCTGATCTCACCCATCTGACTATTGCGGGATTGTGAGATTTGCATGTGCATAACACGCAATGTTAATATTAATATTGCACATCACCCAGCCCTATGTATGATGATATATATGTATTTTTCTAATTCAAAACAAAATATCCTGCCTTGCGTTGTGATGTCTCTGGTACCAGTTTTTACACCAGTGGAAAACCAACATAAAGAAGTACTGTACTTTTGGTTTGAAGTATTAAAAATATGGTACCTGGTTCAGTGGAAAAAAGCCCTTAGGTAGGTGCTCATCCATGATGTGCCGCTGTGTACAGGGGGTGGGGTATCCATTCTTGTGTTTTGTGGCATAGGGAAGGCTCACAGATGGAAAGGGAAAGACAATCGAGTGCAGGGATGCTATCTTCATCATGACTTCCAACGTGGCCAGTGATGAAATTGCCCAGCATGCCTTGCAGCTGCGACAGGAGGCCCAGGAGCAGAGCCGTAGACGGCTGGCGGACAATCTGGGTAAGGGGAAGTATAAAAAACAGAAATTATAAACTGAGCTGAATCCCATGGTTGCTCAAAGCACATTTTAGCCTTCAGCTGTTATCAGTAAGAAGCTGCCATTTATGCTAACTAGACTTAGCAGATGTTGGTTTATGACTGCCGACAGCAGCCCCAGGAAGCAGAAAGTGCTGATTAAGGACACTTTTCATAGTGATATTATGTTAAATCATTTGTTTTAAGCTGTGTTTCTCTCTTCCCCTTCTATACAGAGGGTGTTCAGTCAAGTGATAAAATCACCATATCGAAGCAGTTCAAGGAGAATGTGATCCGGCCCATTCTTAAGGTACCCCCTGCCCTTGTACCAGGTATAGGACATTACCATTGATGAGTAAGGGAGGTAAAGTCTTTTTTTCCCTGACAGTCACACTTCAGAAGGGACGAATTTCTGGGAAGAATCAACGAAGTAGTTTACTTCCTGCCATTCTGCCACTCTGAGCTTCTCCAGCTGGTCAGCAAAGAGCTTAACTTCTGGGCAAAAAAGGTCAGCAGAAAGCCGTCTTGCCTTGATGACCTTCTATCAGCCCAGCTTCTCCTGCCAGACACTTTATGTATGTTCCCTGCCATGCTTTCCTGTCAGACTTGCGAGCAAGTCTGCTGCTGCTGACATTAAGGAACGCTGTCCAATCAATAACAGATCGCCTTCTGACGACCTAATAAAATCAGATAACTTATCATTGCGGGGTTTCATAAATATTTAAATAATAACAACCCATTTTTGCCTGGCCTCTCTATCATTACAGGCTGTTGCCTGCCAGTTCTCTTATTTCTGTGACTTGCTATGTGCCTGCTTCTCTCGGCACTGTGTCCAGAGCAGAGCATCCATGATGCCTTCCCACACAGTCCCCTGCTCCAATGTACATTGTAAATTGGAGGAATGCCATTTCATAGCTCACAGGCATCCAGAACATGCCATCCATTAGTGCTCTGTATATCTGAAATCCCCTTATTCTGTTTGGTCAAACATCAGGCTCAGAGCAAAACCATGATGATCATGGGAAATGCCAGAAGGCTCATTCAGTGGCTTACATACATTTTTTCATTACACCTTATTCACAGAGAAACGATCATTACATCTGGACAGTATAATGGTTGATTACTTTTTCACAAAATCTTTACAGTTGTCACCTTACCACTCGAGTTTCTGTTTAGTACCACAGCAGCAAAAAATGCAATTTACCAGTGATTCTGTTTAATAGCACCTTTCTGCTCACTGCAACTCCTAGGCCAAGCAAAGACACAACATTACCCTGTTGTGGGACCGTCCCGTCCTGGACCTCTTAGCTGGTGGCTACAACCTGCACTATGGAGCACGCTCAATCAAACATGAGGTACCGCCCCTCGTCAATTTATGTATATTTACCTTTTAACTCATGTTTAAGATATCTGCAGTGCTGCACCATCAAGATCAACTGAATCCTTCTCTGTCATTTGGCTTAAAAACCGATGCTCCTGCCAGTTCCCATCATCCTCCTCTGCACCATTTCCCCTAACAAAAGGTGGGCTCTAATGGACCGACGGTTCTGTGTGACGCAGGTGGAACGGCGCGTGGTGAACCAGCTGGCTGCAGCCTATGAGCAGGAGCTGCTCCCAAAGGGTTGTACCCTACGCCTCTGTGTGGATAGCGCAGCTGACCAGGGGGGGCAGGAAGGCCATGGGGCACCAAGTCTTCGCCTTGAGATTGTGGGTGAGGACAGTTCATCCCGAAAACTGGACATCCGTCCCCCACTGAACCCAGAAGAGATGGCCCATGTACTGTGATGACAAAAACAGTGTCCGAAAATCATCATAGCCCCTTTCCACACTTGGTCTGTAGCACCTGAGGGTTATGTCAGTCCCCCCAAATTATTCCTGACTCATCAGTGCGTTGTAATGTAATCAATTGTGAGTTGTACAGACATCTTACACTTGTTGGGGAATTTAAGTCCTTTTGAGATAATACAGTTCACACAGTATAGACCACCATGTCTCATTGAGTATTTTTTTCCTTTGGAAGAAAATGGGTGAGAAAAATATTTGGCACAAAAAAGTTACTTGTGTCTTTTGAAGAGAAATGAATGTCTGTCAGGTACACAGTCTCACAGCTTAATCTTCACACATGAAACTTTTGCATTGTACACAGTTAAGGAACATCATAAAAGTGATAAAAGATTCCTTATATATAGTCTATTAACGTGTGTTGCTGACATTTCCACTTTATCACCTATGTGTTCATAATGTAAATAAAAAGGTCAACAAGTGTGTGATTCTTTTGTGGGAATCAGTTTTGCTTGAATGAGAGTTTGACTTGGTGCTGGGATTAATGATCCTGCTGATTGCTACAGCAGCACGTTCTGCAATGGTGACACAAGGCAGAAATTGGAGGAGAAAACATAAAACAGGATGTGTATTTGGGTGGTGATGGTGTTGATGGGGTGGGGGTCTCCAGGAGGGTGCAACAGTGTGGGAGGAACATTCCGGTCTTTCTCAGCATCATTCCATACAAATGTAGAACACACCATCTTCCTGTGGGGACGAATTAGCATTGGAAAAAAGACCCGCATTCCCAGTAACCTCCTGCAGTTTGGTCAGACCCCCCACCCGCTGACACGCACAGTTTTGCACCGTGCGTGTGCGCGCACACACACGCAGACACAATCTCATACTCATACATATCTGTGGACAGAATTATGGAGATTTCATTATTAAAAGAGGAATACTGGCTGGCATTTCACGTGCATAAAAGCTGCAGGTTTCATATTTCTGCAGTCAGGTGGAGAGGCGGGAGCATTACAAAAAGTGCCTGTGATAGTAGTAAGTGTGTGTGTAACACTGCATAATGCACAAAGGCTGAGGCAAAACTCCAACGCTTGGGAAAAGATTGCTACACAGTAGGTGGTACTATTGTTTTTACATCTGTTATTACAGGTTTGTATTGGACATTAAAAGAAGCTGTGTGCCATCTCAAACTGTACATGATGTCCTTTCACCAACGATGACGCAAATGGGGCAGAGAGAAGTTCTGTAGACTCGTGCCCTCCGATTTTGAGGGGAAGGAGGAGACCATCGCCGGAGGAGCTATCGGTTACACTATTTATATACAGTCCAATTTTGGATATTGAATCGCAAATGAAGGACCACATGAGTCTGCCTGGCCAACGTATGATCTTGCGCAGAATGAGTTATTGTGGAAAAGTAATTCCGGTAATGAAAGCAAAGGGGATTAAGTTATTGTGAGAGTGAGAAGGGCTTCATTAGGAGACCTGTCAGCGGTGCTTCCAGAGACAATGAGTCCCAGCATCACAGAGCCTGTTTTACTTTATAGAGACGCTGTTACCAGAGGCCTGCCGAGGTTCCACAAATAGTATTTCACATATCAAAAATAATAAGGAAATTATTAGGCCAACATTTGTAGGAATGCGCGACCTCATTACGTAACTTTCTACGTGTATATTAAATCATTCCTCTGGTTACGCAGCTTTTACGTTCATCTGTTATTCACGGCCAGGCAAGCTTTCTCGTTTATTTAATTGCTATTTAATCAGTTTTCTTTATGGCGGCATTATAGGCTTTTAGCTGCTTATTAAGTATGTATTTGTATTATATTCTAGAATGCATTTTGTATTCGGTTACATTTTCCGCTCATTATTTTAACCTTTTGTTACCTCCTTGCGTTAAAACACTTATGCTACCTGTACGTCTCAGAACCACATATTTGCTCCGCCGATTATTTACAGCGCTTAACACTCAACATGTTTCGATGCGCATTACTGAGAGAGCCATGATATTGTACTGTTCCATTTGTATCATCCATTATCATATTTGTCTGCACTTTTATGGACGGATTTTCATACGAGATCTCCTCCGTTCCTTTTCTACCATTGTCCCATAGGACTAGCAGAGAAATCGATTAACCATTACTGCACGGCTCTTTAGAGGTGAAATTGCATTGCTGATTATAGAAGCGAGGACACAAAAGATTTCAACATATCAAGATTTGACATCCTGCAGTACTGGAGCCATCAGCCTACGGTCTACGGCAGGTGCGATGTTCACCATTTCGATTTCAGCAGTCAGAGGATACGATGCGGGCATACAGCGTGCCGGTGACGATGCTGTGTGTGACATGTAATTTATATAAAATATTTAGTGAATGGAATACATCAAAGCCCGCTAGACAACTGCAGCGGAATTACTGTAAATAAAGATACTTTCTGTACAACCTGCTTCCTTTCATTTCATTGACAGCTAACGAGAACGGCTGGTGCATTCAATACCAAGAGGGAGTAACTACGAATTAGCTGACAGACGCGCGTATAGACACAGCATGGTGACCGAAATGTTAGTTTAAAAAATTGAAAAGACAAGACCCAAGCAACCAGTACCCTTTTTAAGAATAAAAAAAAAATCCATTTTCCCTAATTCAAATCTTGCTCTGGGACAGCTCGCGTGGCAGATTGCTGGCTAATTAGTTTAGAGGAAGCTTAATTCAATTAACTTTCCACAACTCCCGCGCCCTGCCAGTTGGGACTGCCTTTCAAAACGCGGCTCCGGCTCCTCTGATCTAATTACCGTGTTTGGAGAAGCTGCCGTTTCTCTGCTGGACCATTTCAGGTTATACAGCTGGGAAGAGCAGTGGAAATTCCCCTGAAATATATTATCTGGCGACGGTGGCTGCCTTTCTTTAAGGAATAGTTCTGGATTAAAACTGTCATTCATCCACCCATCCACTCACGCATATATCTAACGACAGGCAATAAAAATGGCACGGCTTTCCCAATTTTTTACAATACTCTATCACAAAATATTATGTGCGGAATAAACCTGTCGTCTTTATTATGAAAAGATCCCGTTTATTTTCAGAGGAATCCCCAACACTTAAATATAGTTTGCTGCCACTATTTTATTAATACGATCATCAAACGTGTATCGGTGCCCAAAATAACTCGGTTCAAAATAACTGCGTTGCGTTCTATGTTTTAATTCTAAACCTGTAACATCTAACCTGTAGGCTGTATAATAAAATTCTCTAAGTTGATCTATGCAGTACATGTATTGCCCAAATCGTAAATTGGGATCTGCAGATGTCTGCCCGCCGTTTGTGTCAAGGCCCGTGTTTGGTTGTAAAGTTAAACTGTTTCCAAATCGGCCGAAAGAGCAGCGACCTTTACTCGTGCTTAACAGCGCGCCAACGGGCGCCCTAATCCCTTCAAAGAGAAAGCACCTCGTAGGGTTTCAGACTTTCAAATCCACTGCTAACCGAGTGTTTGTCTTGAAAATGTGTCTTAATCCTGGTTAATTCCCTCGCAGAGAAACGCCGAAAGGATATGGGGGTTTAACTTTGACTTTAAAATTCATTGGCGATTAACTATAACATTCATAGTCATTATAATGCATGATATTTCTATAAATTCAATTGGGAATAAAATTCATAGATACCCTCACGTCGAAAAAAAGACAGGGCGACATATAAAAAAAGTTTGCATTTCGGTAGTTATTATTACTAATACATTTGGCAGAAAATAACATTTTAACATAATTCCTGGTTTTTAAAAACTACATTAAATGATGAAATATCATTACTTTTAACAAAGTTTTGGAAGTCCTACACGCTAATCGCGTAACTGATATATTTCTCAATTGCTCAAGACAGTATTTGCTTGGGCATCAGTTTTTGCGAGGCCATCAGGCGGTTTTATACGAAAAAGGGCCCTCCCACAGGAATAATATAATATAATTCTGTTTTGTTTTGTTTCCCCCTCCTTACATTACAGACATTATCCTGACATTAATCGTTTCCGATAGTCGTCCCATTAAAAAGAGGAGCGTCTCGACGATTCCTACTCGGGATGGAAATGCCTGCGCGTGGGTGACAGAGCTATGACCGATCGCTGGTGAATGTAGATTGCCCTAATGAAGCGGTGGGCTTCGAGGAGCGATAGAAGATGGATAGGGCGAAGGGTGCAGTGCCGCTGTGATGGATAGACAGAAGGGGAGACGAGAGTGAGAACGAAGGACCTGAGACGGATGGGACAACGATGGGCTGGGCTCAGAGAAAGCATGCATGAGGTGCTAAGCTTGTTTCTGTCCTCTGTGTTGTATGTCTGCAAAGTGAAGAAGACGCAGGATACATTTTGGGCGAAAACTGAAGCTCCATTAAAATCAATAAAATATTTTTTTATATATTTTTTTCATGCCTCCATGAAAGAGGACAAAATTACAAATTAATTATCTGAAGCAAACACAAATGTTTCCATAAAATAGATTGCACCTTGAACAGTTTACCAGCTGATAAGAATATGAACGTGACTTATTTTGTAATAATTGTTTGCGCAATGATAACAAAGGTAATAATAAACGTGATGAGGTACATTTCGGGAAAAGATACGAATGCGTATTTTTAATTGAAGCGCAGTCTTACAGTAATTCATAAAATCGAAAGCCAGCTAAAAGTTTACGGCTCTTGTGCTAGCACGGCTGAGGCAAGTTAGACCACCACGGTAGAAGACTTGTACAAAGCAAATAAATATCCTTCTTTTAAAAAGGCGTACATTCTTTCGTTGTGTGCTAACCCTGCCCTGAAATGCCCTCCACGGGACCGTATAGTGTAACACGCATAGTGTTTATATTCGTACATTGTACCAGAAAGAATGGGCTTCAGCGTGCGCTGAGGGCTGCTGTCCGATGCCGAGGTGCTGAAGTAGATATCCATCTTCTTCTATGAGGCAAAAGACAGAAAGCAGCCTTTCGGAACAGTAATGCAAACAAGCAATTAAAAGGAAATTAGTGAAACCTAGAAAATATTTTAGGTGTTTAATCTAAATAACAATATATCTCCATATAGGCTAATATTTAAAAAATCGAGTTGACATGTTTTTTTTTTAAACAGAGATAGATGTATCTTATTCAACTGAGCTTTTTGTGTTGTCATGGTATTGTGTATGCGATTTTCATCAGCTAAGTTTCCGAATAAAATATTAATATAAAAACTTTTTTATCATGAGATAAGGTTACACTGTCATGGCGTGCGCTGTTTAATTTATTTACAATAGCCTATATTGTTCGGGGTATGCTTTTTATTTTATATATAAATTATATAAATGGGTGTTATGGATGACTATATTCATGTATAAGATGAGCATTTCTTAAACCAAAAATATTGGTTCCTGGGTTGAATTTTATTTTATAGCGCCCAGTTTTCAATATCCAACATTTTACAAATTCTTTTTCTTCGTGTAGTTCAAGTCAGTTGTATGAATTAGCAAGTCAATCTACGTCGTACAATCTTCTATCGTTATTATTGTTGTTGTTGTTATCAGACTGATTTGTGGCAGTTATGTATTCACCAGATAGCGTAAAGTGGTAGGATTTAACTGGAATTGTAAAAAATAGCATATTGCGAGGAGAAAATTAGTCTAGCACCTATCGCCTGCACATTATTTAATGCAAAATTGTGCAGAAAAATACAAAGTAATTACCGCACATAGTCTCAACTTGTTGCTCTGTAACACACCCTGCTTAAGTTCAGTAAGTTTTAAACGGGGG
>JAODKM010000035.1:2843883-2870595 GCA_026780845.1 Petrocephalus sullivani | reverse complement strand
TGTCCGTCCTGGAGGAAGTGATCATGTCAGCATTTCAGCAATGCGTGTACCACATGACCAAGGTACAGGAAGTTACACTGTATTTGTTGACGGATAGATTTTGATAGGTTGAGGGGATTTCTCTTGTTTGCCAGCCTTTCAATCTTGAATTACCTAAATGTACCGTGACAAAACTGCTGGGGGCAGCCAGTGCCTAACCATGTTACAGTTAAAGAACCCTACAGATTTGTGACTGGTTCCAAATCTGCGGAAAAAAAGAGGTAAAAGAAGGAAAATCAATAGGCTGGGAGAAACACGGGATAGTCACATTAAGACAAGACTTCACTCGGCCTGCCCCTAAAACATCCCCGAGGTTTGACACGTTCTGTTTAGCTCGTCCAAATCTAATCACATACACAAGGACGGCTAGAATGAGTATTTTTTGTTATTGCCACTGTGCAGGGAGAACCGTTGCAAATAAATCTGTACCACGGTGTTTGTTCAGTTATAGCAGCAAAAAAGTATAAAAACATAAAAAATCTCTGCTCTTTTTAACGATGGCTTTACAAAGACGTAATTTTATTACTAATTAATTGATTGTTTATTTAACAGCTTAATGCGCTACAGGTGTCAAATTAATTCCGTAATTACGGTTCATATTAATACAATTAAAAATAATAGTAAGAATGGGATGAGCCCGTAACTAATAATTATAGGCTTATTTAAAATTAGTAATCACTGTTAAACTCAGTGAAAGGAACAATTTATGTAATGCAACAGATCAAATTTCTGCCCGTCATTATCCATTATAATGAATATAAATACAATACACATTTTATATGTATGTTTTTTCTGTTCAAGTTTTGATTTTTCGTTTTCTAAACGAAAAAGCACGCAAGTCAGCAAGTCCTCCGAAAAATTACCCAACTTGATGCACATATTTGGGAAAATAACAGTATAAGATTGTATGAGCACTAATGCGTTCCAGTACTATGACACTACATTTTTTCTGAATCTGAGTTCGAATTCTGTTCCGTTTTAGGTTACTGTTAATTCCGCACGGGAAATCAATACATTACGTTAATTAAAGGATAACTGTTTTAATATGCAATATTAAAATAAATTGTCCCATTATAAATCTCCCCCAAATCTAATTTAAAAACGGGGGACGTGGAAAACAGTTATTTAATGCTATCCAACTTGACACTTGACGGGTCATTCATTATTGGTTTCTAGATAATTTCATCTATCAGTCTCAATATTTCCATCGTCAGTTCTCCAAAAGTGAAAGAATATAGCCTATAAAAACACGAAGAGAAGATTTAATGGTGTTTAAAGGATGACTGAGTTGACTCTTGCTTTTTCACAGCATTAAACTATTTCTGCCTCAGGGACGATTGTATGTCCTCCACGCGTGGCACCAAACAACGATTTAAACCAATTTACCGGCTTCCTGCCATTTATGAAACGCAGAACCCACAGAATGATATAATGCAGTATTAATATTTAATGACTAATATTTTTCAGTATCTTAAATCAACAGTTTTGGGGGGAAAGCTGTTCAAAATGATCTTGAACAAGAAACAGGGTATCACAAAAATATTTTTAAAACGAAAATGCATTTCCTATTCTGTTTATTGTTTTGGTCCTTGAAGTCGTTCTTAATAAGCGCAATCATGATATTTTAAAAACCAATGCAGATGTTCGGAAGAAAGGGTTAACTGCGAATTAGTAATGCATGAGAAGTGGGAGGGGGCTGTTCGCTAGCTATGCCCCCCAATAGACTATGAAGATATTGTCATGTAAAGAGACCACCGCCTCGCTATTGTCTCCAGGACAGCCAAGTTTATTATAAACACGCCACTAGCTGCCCAGGCGGAGCAGTGCGCTGTCAAACACAACTCAGGGTAGGGGAGAAGAGCCAGGGACTCAGGCAGACGTGGACACAGAAACGGAGGGACTGCAGGGAGCTTAAAAGCGCACTGTCAGGACTCTGAATACTAACGAACACAGTGAACTGCCAATTGGACAATACAGAAGACAAGAGCGCAGTTTTGGACAGTGAATAGGAACCGGGCATCATTTTATGCCCCGGTTTCAATTCATTTGCCTTGGCTGAAGACTTTTCGCCGGCTACGAAGCTATCGTTTTAGAGCTCGTCTTACTGCTTCTCCATGTACAAAATGGATTATTCTTACCTAAACACCTACGACTCCTGCATGGCTGCGATGGAAGCATCGGCCTATGCGGACTTCAACTCATGCAGTCAAGCCAACACCTTCCAGTACAACCCTATCCGGACCAGTTTTGGTGCTAACCCTGCCTGTCCTCCACTAAACACAGCCAGCTGCACGTTAGGTGCGCTGCGAGATCACCAGCCCGGTCCTTACTCTACAGGTAAGAAATCAGTATCAGTGATTCTCATAGACTATCATCTACATAAGAAAACGTCCATCCACTCTTCGCTACATTAAAGTATCTGATAAGGAATTGCGTATATTATGGCTTGTATTTGAGCTGGTTTCCTCCGATTTATTTCGTTTGTCTTGTTTTGCTTGATCTAAATTTATTTTGTTGCTATATTTCAAAGCCGATGTATCTTGTAATAACTGATTTAAAGTAAATCGTCTGATTTCTAACAAGTGCATTTAATGAATGAACTGAGACTTATTCAAGCAACTCTTCCAACAACATTAAGACCCTATATACCTTCTATGTATATTTTTTTGTATATCGTTATTTTCTTGGGAAAAATAACAACCGAGATTAAGTATTATTAATATCAATTACATTTTCGCGTGAGCAGACACTACTTATTTTAACCTAATAAGAAAGGTCCAGGGTTTTGGTAACTTTCAAGACATCAGGTTATGGGTACTTAACCAATGAACTAACTAATCAGTTTATACATAATCGCTCGTTTACAAATACAGAGCATCAGAAAATAACTCAACAAAGTAACTGCAGAGCGCACGTATTATTCGTTCTTTAAAAAGCTATGCAAAGTATAGTTTAACTGAACCTGAAATGTCGTTTTTTTCTGGTTGAAGGTTTACAGAAATTGTCCAGTTTTGATTAATAAACAGTTTTAGACTTGAATGGGTTATATTTTAGTTTAACTTAAATACAGATAAAAAAATACCTGAAATACTGAAACCCAACAGCGGTACAAAGAGATAAAATACCAACCTGTCAAACTCACTTTTCCAGCATAAACTACTGCCTGTCATCTTTCGTTGTTGCAGTCTGATGTTAAGTTTTGGTCATGTGTTTATCTCTGAGGACGCACTGAATATCCATGTTGCCTTTTTAGTGCCCTACAAGTTCTTTTCGGACCCCTCCGGGCTAAACGAGAAGCGCAAACAGAGGCGCATCAGGACGACGTTTACAAGCTCACAGCTGAAGGAGCTGGAAAGGGTGTTCGCTGAGACACATTACCCCGACATCTACACGAGAGAGGAGCTGGCGCTCAAAATAGACCTGACTGAAGCCAGGGTGCAGGTGAGCCGCCCTTTACGGCAATCGTATCACCGAATCACTACATCACGGTATACGTATGATAAGGGTACTTCTTTTCGGTATGATATGATACGGTATGATATGATGTACAGGAGGCACGGTGAGTCTTGAGATTGGTTAAAATACTTTAAAACCCAGCTGATCGTGACACTTCACAAAATTCGTTTTGTAGTAAAAGACTCCATTTGTGCAGGTTTGGTTCCAGAACAGACGCGCGAAGTTCCGCAAGCAGGAGCGGGCGGCCAACTCCAAAGGGAGTAACGGGGGCAGCGGGGGCACGGGTTCTGCGGCCGCCAAGAAGGGCGAAGCCAGGGCTTCCTCCGAAGACGACGAGTCCAAGGAGTCCACATGCAGCCCGACCCCCGACAGCACGGCCTCCCTCCCCAGCTCGGGAAACATGGGCAGCCCGGGCAGCAGCCTCAGCCCCAGCCCCGTCTCCGCAGCGGGGGGCGGCTTCGTCAACACCACCTCCGCCTCTGTGCATCAGGGGATCAAGACCCCCGGGTGGCCAAGCGTCGGCTCTGCGGGCACCGGGAGCACCCCCAGCGGGCCGCAGGGCCCCGACCTGCTGAAAGCCTGGCAGCCCGCGGACAGTATGGCGGGACCCTTCGCCGGGGTCCTGTCCACTTTCCATCGGAAGCCCAACGCCCTGAAGACGAACCTCTTCTAGAACCGCTTTCCCGAGCTGGACTCCTCTTATTTATTAACCCGAACTCTAACGTGACTTAGGCGTCGGATCGAGCAGGCTGTGTACGTGTCTTAGGGCTTTGTAATAGAGATGTCCCCCCACCCGCATCTTCAGTGTGTCATCCCACCAAAGCGGGGGCAGCCTAGCCCTAACTGCATCGCCATCTTTTCGCTTATATTTTACGCTGTAATAAATTAATTCGCAAAACCACGACAGGCAGTTCTGCACTTAGGGAGACACTCGCGGGCCTGATTCGGTTAATTAAAATCGGAAATAAAGCAGGGGAATCCCACGGGTGACAGAAAGGGATATTACAAGCCAGGCACAATTTCCCTCGATTGCAAATCCACCCACGAAGGCATTTTTGACTAATATGAAATAAAACGTTAAACTGTCAGCCCCTTTTAATTTAAAAACGGAAGGTCTAACCTACAGCTGAGGCGGCCCGGCTGGGAAACTCTGTCGACGTCCGCACTTTGCCCCGTCTTCTTTCGGGACCTATGTGAAAACGGTGTCCCTCCTTCTCACGAATAAAGTGGTCTGTGTTTCGCATTGACGGCGGTCCAAAAAATGTGCGATTGTTAAAAGCAATAAGGACAGAGAAAAGTGTCCTCGCGGTGCTCGGCGGACATGCCGGCGGCTTCGCGGCGCCGAGGGAGGCACGTGACGGCGGGCGAGCGCGGCGGACTTTCCCGCCTTTTCCCGCAGCAGCGCCGCTTGCCCGACGCAAGTCAATTAAAATACAACTAATTATCTCGGCTTATGATTGACCTGAAACAAAATAAATATACTAGAGATAACTTACTGGGGAAAAAATACAAAGTGCATTGTGACCTTCGGTAGCGGTTTTAAGATCATATAACATTGTAAAATTAAAATTATTTGTACATATAATAAATATTCGATAATGAGGTCTTTTTGCGGTAACGAGAACTTTTGTGCGAATAGCATGCATTTGACACTCATTTTGCAGGAGATGATCGTTCCCTCTTGCTTCTCCCAACTTGTTTTCTGCCGCCATACACGGCCCCAGATCCACCCCGCGAGGACAGAACGCGCATTTACCGTGACATTATATGTAAGGGTGCAAAAGGTATTACATCTTGTCAGCGCTGACTTTATCTCATTAATGCATATTACAAATAGAATATTTGTAGACCTCCCCCATGCACCGCGTCAGTTCATTTTTATGAAACATAAAACAATTCGGTTGACTTTTAGAAAACAGCGAGTGTGAAGTGCGTGGTAGTGAGGCCACGCCACACCTTAATGAGAAGCGGCCGATGCTGTTGGAAGAGCGTAGCGTAAGGCTTAGAATAGCACATCTGCTGCGCCAACTTCCATTTTAACAGGTGGAAGGATCTGAATACAAGGTGTTAAGTCCCAAGTTTGAAGACTAATACGGGAGTTTGGGAAAGCAATATGTATGGGCCCGATGTGGTTTTTATTTTTCAAATATACATCTATATGAACTGCCACGATACGAAATAGTTTGTCGAAAAATACGAAAACCAGGTCTAAATTAGTAGTTTTTGCGTTTCTGGTTAGTGGTCCCCATTGATTCAAAATTTTAACTAGTCAGTTATTCACCACATTAAGCTCTCTATAAAGCGGCTAATGATTTTAAACCACCTTTAATATTACATGAAGGTATTTACATGCTCCCATCACCAGGTTTATATTTCATCCTCAAATGTATGTATGATAAATGTTGCATTATAAAATAAACACTGTTCCCTTTCTTTTGTATTTATATTTTAGTCTCACATCTTAATTAAAATAATCTACATATACCCAACCCACGTGCCTATGGGACAGCAGTTAGGGATTATTGAATCATCAGCTAATCAGTTGTTTGCAGAAACAAAATGTTAGCAGTTAGTTTTTATTTTGGAAAATATTTTAGTCTTTTAGAACAAACCTCAAATTATTACACTTAAGAATAATACAAAGCAGATAAATGGATGAAAATTACAGACCGGCAGTATAAATCGGTTTGAGGTGAATGTGACAGACTGAGGAGTTAAAACATGTTCTACAATATTACACAAAATAAAAATGTTTAACTGTATCTGGTACAAAGTTACATCAAGTTCCTACACCTGACGCAGCATGCTGTACAAAGCAAAAATGGTGCTGTCCTTCTCCGAGATTTAAACCTAAAGGAGGGAACAAAAACTATTAACAATGGAGGGGGACAGCAGCGTAGCGCAGGGAAGGGAGGAGGAAAAGGCACTCTAGTACAGGCATGGTGTGTCAGGTTTCAGGCTCATTCAGTTCAGCCAAGTCCATCACTTGTGCCTTACTTTATTTAATCAACTGCGCAAACTGCGGAAGTGACTGGAATGAAACCAGAGGAAAGCTGCGAAAGAGCCTGGAAGGGGAACACTGTGGTCCTTAGGGAGCCATGCAGAGCCTCCAAAACCACCAACACTATGGCACACATACGGATGATCCAGCAAGGGGTGTGAATGGCTCCAGTTCCTACACATGCAGACCAGGCGGAGTGCATTAGGCTGGGCAAGCACAGGGCTATGAGGAATGGGGATACCCTCAGTACACTGGCCTTGCTTAACTCTTCAAGTACCTGATCCTCATGTGAGACACACAGCTCCATGTCTTTCAAGACAGGTTTGCATCTCAACAGTCACGAAAAGATGTCAGCCGTACATACAGAGCAAAGAGGACAGCTGCGCTCAGCCGAGGCATCACAGAGAGGGACATCAGCACTGGTCAGATACCATGTTACCAGCTGTGTGACTGGCACCATCCCTCCCGTAAAAAACGATTGCCATATCTCCATATTTAAAAGCTGGTGATTGTAATTAGCCTTTTTAAATCCTCAAAAAAATAGTGTGTTGATTTTACATCCATTCCAAAAAGAAGTACCTTTATGAACTAGAACTTAACTATATACCTTAGCATCGCATTTAAAGGTCTCCCTCTTTGATCCAAACATGTGAAGAAGCATACTAATACACATCTTTGATGTAATTTTTACACCATATATTATGTTCAGATCTACAGCAGCATCTAGTGGTGAAATGTAGGACCAACAGAAGTCTGCTCCTTAAAGCAAGGCTGAACTTAAACGCGACTGACCTTACCAAGGCAAATCACCGGGAAAGTCCTTCTAATATCACACCCACCCCATGACAAGTACAGGAGGAGAGACACAAATGCATGACATTCCATCTACAGGCTGAAAACACACACTATGAGCACTGTGAAGAATACAAGAATAACCTGAAAATAACCTGAAAGAGCACGGAGCTGAGACTATGGTGAGGCTGCACACTGTCATCCCACGCAGAGGAGTTATGGACACGGCTCAGTCTTAGACCCAACAAGAAGTCGGCAAGTGTCAGTTTGGCAAAACCGGTCCCTTTTTCATCAGAAACAGAACATGCAATGACACGAAAGGAAACAACGTGATGTGTAAAAAAAAAAAAAGTTTCTCTTAAAAAGCTGACCACCTGCCCGAGCTAACAAAGGAATGTAAAATACATGGGATGAGGTCATCACCCTGGGACTGCTTGTAGTGGTGGAGTGCTGTTGACTAGATATTACTTTTTAAATAATGTCAAATATTAAAAATAAATTTAAGGGGTTTAAAAACACTTAGTAACTGAAAACAGGGAAAGTACAGTGCAATTCCTTTGAGAAGGCACGGAGTGGGCTGGCTTGACTCAGCTCGGATCGGCTCATTTCTGCTGCTGCTGCTGCTGCTGCTGCTGCTGCTGCTTCAAGCTCTCCAGTAGGATCTTCTTGTGCTTGGGGTCAAGAACACCAGCCTCTTCCAAGTCTTCCTCAGTGATGTCACTACAAAGAGACAAGGCTGACCAGTGAGATGTCAGCTGAGAATCTCACCAGTCATGACGAGGATAGACGAGCACTGCTTAAAACTACACTGAACAAGCAGCCACCCAGATCCCCCAGCGCACACCTGAGAAACTCCAGGTCATCCCAGCCATTGTGCAGCAGTCCCTCCTCATAGCGCTCCAGGCCTAGGCGCTGAAGCCACTCACCAACGCTAGTCTCCAGAGAGAGGCTGGAGCTGCTACTGCCCCCCTGCCACATCCCCTAGGGGGCAATACAGACACTTGTCAGCTCACAAAGGGCAGGATAAGACTGGGAGCAGTCAGTGGTTCAGACAATGCAATACAAACTATATACCAACACCTGGTAAAATCCACACAGCAGAATATACAATATGCTAAGGGTGTGTCACCTCTTCTGGTAGATCCTCAGCGATGCTCTCATGGATGGAGCGAGGAGGGAAGGTACGGCACGACTCAGGGAGCCCGATGGGTCGCAAAGAGGGGCCACCTACACCCCTTTGTGGGATGCCAGGGTTCCTGTCACGGCCTGCTGGGTAATCCACCTCACTTAGCGTCTTGGCCATCTGCAGCACTGAGCACGACTGGTCATCCACCCCTGAGCTGCCGCCAGGCCCTTTCCTGCCATGGCCGCAAGGAGGGCTGAGGATAGGAGACGGTTCCAGGCAAAAGGCACCACTGCTTGCACCAGAAACTTGGGATGGGAAACCTGGAGATGGCCCAGGCTTGCTTGGGATCTTCATGTCTGCCAGGTCGGGGTAGATGCTCCTGCCCTTGGCACCTTCCTTGCTCACACCATAGAAAGGGTTCTCAGTTATCTCAATGGCCCCTTTGGGCAGGGGAGGTGGTGGGAAGTCTGGTGGGGGGCGGTTGAGTGTGCCACTGTGCGCCCCAGGGTTTCCATCATCCTCAGAGGATACCTCCTCACTGACCGGGCGGCCAGGGCGGCCACTCGTCTGCCGGCGCTGTGGCACCCCTCCGGCAAGAACCTTGCTCTTGCCTACAGGTGGCACAGCTCCCTTGGTGCTGAGGGGTGTGAGGCCGGCGCTGGGCAAGAGGTCAGCTGACAGGGCTGCGGACTGGTTTGGCACGCCCTCCAGGATATAGTAGGCTGGGTTGTTGTAGCTGTTCTTGCAGCTGGATGCGTCATTTTCTGGGTGGTCTGGCTTCGCTCTGAGAAGAGGGGAAACACATAAACTGCAGGCAGAGGTGGACATTTCAGGCCCAGAAAGTAAAAAGAGATTTTTTTCAACCAACCATTTGAGTATAAAAAGTCCGGATACAGAGTACTCAACTGGTTGAGCTAAACAAAATCTCGGTCTGGATTTTTACTTTCAGGACCTGAGATGTCCACATCCGACCGCAGGAGAAAACACAAGCAATCACGTCTAAAGCTGACATTCTGAAACAATGCCATACTCCTTCTGTTAATGACGAAACATCTGGCATTGGTCGGGCATCTGGCCAAAGAGCTAACAGGATATTTCATCCACCGGAGAGTGATGATGAACAAACAACGTTTCCTAAGATTATGGGAGATGCATCAGAAGCCAAGGAGATCCTGCAGGGTGGCAAGTGGGATGGGTTGGGGCTGTGCGCTTCTGAACGCACCTGGCCTGAATCCCGTCCTCTTTTGGTAAGGCGGGATGTCCCGGGGCTGAGTGGGGGGGATTCCTGTCCCCCTCCTCGCTCACCTTCCCCAGTTCGCCTGATGGGCGCCTGCGGGCCAACGTAGGCCTGGGAGTGGGACACGCACAGGAGGAGCAGAGTGAGCGCCACCAGGGCCTCCTCCTTCCCCACAGCGACGTGGGGAGAGACCTGCTCCAGCTGCACCTAATTAGAACTTTCCCCCGGGATTTGCCTGACTCCCTCACCTTTCATTCAGCTTTCACAATGCATCTAACAGCTGTGTAAACATCTGGCTTCATAGAACAGAATTTAAGAGGTGTTTACAGTGCTGAGGATGTTCACCGACCCTGAGGTCACTTCTGCACCTGAGTGCAGTGGTTCTGCAGAGAGAGCAGCACTTACTTCACATAGTCATGTCCAGATCTTGGGGGCAGTGTGGACCTGCCTTTTGGACAACCGGTCTCATCTTTGTCCACGCTTATCCATTCTGTTGGAAGGAATGCAGCTGGTCAGTGCCTGCGATGGTCACTTAACTTCAGCTACTGTTGTTCTGTAATACAAGCTACTCAATACCACCGCCATTAAGTCAGCAGTGGAAGTCAGTGGAAAATTAAAAGGAAAAGACTCACAACTAGAGATGCATTTTTACACCATATTTTTGCATGTGATATTCACCCTGTATGAGGTTATTTCACCCACAATTCCTTTAATGCACCGTGAACAGCCTGAGCAGAGACTCGCAAAATGTTGCTGCACATGCTGAAAATGATGTTTTGTAACCCATACCATAGAGGCGCTCACGGGTGCCCGTTCTCTCAGAGGGCACGCGCACCCTCATGGAGCCACGGATGTTGCCAGTCTCCTCGCCCCGGTGTGATAGGTATGTGTGAAACTGCTGGGCCGTGCTGCCAATCATAGATTTCAGGGCCAGAACACACTCGCCTGGAAGCAAACAGCAAGGGGTTGTGGTCATGCCGTCGGGTCACACGGCTAATTCACCCACGGGCCGATAAGGCGTCGTGGTGCGACCTGCTTACCGTAGGACTCAAATCCGTCAAGAGACTTGACAGTAAGAAGCAGGTGCTGGTCCTGCAGGTATTCAATATCAGACAGAATGGGCTTGAGTGTGGTCAGCTGTTTGGAGGACCAGCCCAAACGGAGGAAGTTCACATTGTCGCTGTGCTGGCTGTCATTCTCGTAACTTTTCTTGAACTCTGTGGAAAGAAACGGGACCACACACAGATAAGAGAAGAAGTTTGACACCTCCACCGCCCTCCACACACAGTAACAGTTACAGACTCACCCTCTAGGCAAGTAGAATAGAATTCTATGAAAAACTTGGTCCGGCTTGCAGTTTTCACAATGGCCTCAATACTCTCAAACTCGATGTGAGCTTGCTCTGACGATTTCGGCAGCCCTGAGAGCGTCGGAAAAAGGAAGCACTCAGCCAGCAGCCACACGATGCAGAAGTTGTCAATCTCACATTTTACAACTGGAAGAACCATCTGACTTTTTTCCCCCCCTTCTTATAAGTCAAACCTTTTTTGGAGACAAACTGGGAAGTCACTCCAACCTCAAATGTGGCAAACACTGGGGAATGGTCGCTGGTGACAATATCATCAGTGCATCCTGCAAAAGAAGCGCACGATCTACTGTATCCTGAATGACACGTGGAAAATGTAAGAGTCATTTCAGTATTTCAGTCAAAAAATTTTTAAAATGGCAGCCAGCCTTCTCTTACCATAGGAATTACACACAATGTGGGTTTCAGGGTAGGACTTCCAAAGAATCCGATCACACCAGGATGGAACATTGGTGCGCATCTGTGAGAGAAGCAGAAACACATCATCCGAGACATATTTTGGAGTCACGCTTTGGATGAAATGGACCAGATGAGTGCAAATGGACTTTCTATTATACACTGGTTCACTTTGACTTTCCTATCAAAGCTTGGTTCACCCAAGGCCTGAAGGGTAGTAAGTGGGTATGGAGTGACCGAGACACCCACCCCAGTAGGCTTCTGCTTCTGCCACACATAAGTGTCCCGAGACCCTCTCTCGTAGCGGTATGTTGGGGGGAAGGTGATCTCCTCTTCAGCTGAGATGGCATGAGGAAGGATTAAAATATATGAACATATATACATACACACACACATGCAAATACATACATGCATACATCATTAGACTAATATACTACTAATAATTGCTATTATACTAAAAGCAATTAATCATCCGCACCAAAACGGAGGAAAACCTTGTTCTTCTCCCTTTCTAGGTTGAGTTGGTCCACCTTTAGCAGGGGCTCAAATTCCTTCCTGTTTATGTAGTTCAAGATTTCCTGTCAGAGCAAAAAGGCGAGTCCTGTCAGCAGAGTAGCAGAGTAACACAAACATGCACAACACTCCAGTCCCCCTCCCTGAAACAGCCCAGCTTACAGGACCAATTGGACCAGCTGTTATTTTTGACTCCAGAATTAAGACCTATGAGGTCCAGGGTTAAGCAAATGACCACATTCCACTTCAATGCATGTCTTCCATGAGTGTAAATGCAACTGTGGCCGGGCTGACAAGCAAGCTGCACCTGGATGTCCATGTCCAGCCTGTAGTTGAGGTCACCAAACCAGAAGAGGTGGGTAAATCGCAGAGAAATGTCGAAAGAGCTCAGCTGTTTGTCCCCCAATGAGAGCAGCCGCAGGATGTCCAGGTAGTTCTGATTTCGCCTGCCAGGTACAAGCCCAGCAGATCAGGGAGGAGAAGATATATCCTTGGTTGGAGGAATATGCTGCATTCGAAAGCACCATAAAGGGGCTTGTCAAACAGCAAAAACAAACAAACAAAAACAAAAAAGCTAAACATACCTGCCAATCTTCTCATTGCCAGAAGTAAGGTGACAATTGACAAACCCAAAAGAAGTGCCATTGAACATGAACGAGACGCCAACGGCACCTTTGTTGCCTGGGGGAATAGTGGAATGTCAAAACAAGACTGGAGATGAAGAAGGGCCTGAGGATGCCCGTGTCAGCTTTCATTGCTGATTATTAAGCACGATCACCTTCAAACATCAAGCTCACTTTCATCAGGACATGCAAGCACAGCACAGGTTTAGCTGGTAGTGAGGTACATTCATGTTGCAGTATTATTCCCATTTACCACCGTCTTAAAAGGTAATTATATATGAATAATATATCTGGACTGTTATTATAAAGACTTGTGAAAAAGCCCAAGGCGACAGGACCTACCCAATGTGTTAGCGATACCAGTCTTCACACTGGACACACCCACATGGCTGATGCGGTTCTCATGGTCCGGTTTCACCAGCACAGCGATTTTGATGTTCCACAATGTCTGCATGGCAATCTGAAAGATGCATAAAATGTGGGAGGCTTTAATAAAAACAGCTCAGACAGGGAACAAGTTAAAGGTAAATTCCAACCTTGCTTTGCTGGATTTTTCAGCTGTGAGTAATGTACAGTACCTTCTACACATGCACAGAACGAAACCAAACCAAACAGTTTAATATTTTAATTTTCAATTGAAGGCTGACCTGGCTGGTAAACGTATATGATTATAGAATAAAATAAAAAAGTTGTTTTTGGGACATCTGCTTACTTCACAGCCCAGGTCAGGAACCATTTTAAGAAGAACTTTTTTAAGTTTGGTTTTATTTGCACAGACAAGCCCATTGTTCAGGAAACATCTATTAACTCAACACAACTCACTGGAAAGCAATTAACCGACCAAGTGAGCTGTGACACCAGCAGATTTCACCACATTTTAGGAACAGGTTTAACGGCAGCTGCAGATCAGAAAAGCCAGAGAGCTGGCCGTCTATACACACTTTCAATTAATAGACTAGCAGACTGACGCTAGTTGTCAGTTTGGAAGGAACTGAATCAAAACAATATTCTCTTTCATTAAAATGATTCAGGGCCTCATATTCAATGTGCTCTCGTATTGCAGCAAATATGGCACAATGGGCACCATGCTGACAGAAGCTGGCAAAGGCTCACCAGCTTAAAATCCAGCTCGGTGCATTCCTTCAGGGTGGCCCTCAAGGCCTCCACCCACTCCTTGTCACAGACGGAGTTCTCCTGTGCGCCAATGACATAAATGTCATGCGGGATGGTGACAGCCATCTCATCCAGTGTCTTCCCCAGGCCACGAGATAGCATCCAGGAGGACATGAATTTAGGGGGTGGGACACTCCCTGGGGAAAGAGGAGGAGGTCACATTCTAAGGTTTCCTAGATATACCAACACCTTGCCCTACCATGCCTCTCAAAGATTCACATATACATTCACACTTGTTTCAAGACCTCGGACGATCAAAAGAATTCTTAAGAAAATGGATGCCCTTTCCAGAAGAATTCCTCTCCTCATTAGCAGAAAGTTTACACATTTACCCCTGCTGGAGCTACTCACCCATGTTCCAAGTTCCAATGAAGACTGAGATCATATCAGGCTCATCCTGCTTGGAATGTTTGTTCTTCATAAGTTGTAGGAGTTGGCAGAAGGCTTCCCTTTTCTGAAAGAGATGCAGAGGCCACAGTCACTCAGTTTGAATAAAGCCTGTGAAATTGAACAGGGTTGGGAGAGACACCAACTACAGATGACGCCCTCTGACCTTTGCACTGGCAAAGATGAAGTCCTTCCTCTGGACCTTGTCCTTCTCCTTCTCAAAGACGACTCCCAGCTTGTTAGGCACACGCTGGGATTTAATAAGCTGCCGAACTGTGGACAGATTAGTGTTTACACTAGATCAGTATGAACATCAAGGCCTAGTGCCAACTCCAGCCGGTTTTTCTGAACCAAAACAGAAACTGAGGGATTCCTGTACTTTAAATTCTCAACTTTCAGTGGGGGGGGGGGTGTAGTGCAGGTAACCAGCACAACAAGCTTCATCTGGAAGTACGAAATGCATTAGTTGATCAGCATGTCATATGAAGACTCTCTGCAATGGAATTCAGTCTAAAACGACTTTTCCCTGCGGCTGAGAAACTGGCTAACTCACTTTTATCATGTGTAAAGGTGTTCCAGTCTTCCTGAGTGTCCTTCATCTTCTTCATCACCACCATTTTGCCTGCCTCCACGTCTACACTTAATGTGTACTTCTGAGACTTTCCAATCTTGGTCAAGTCTGCCAGGTACACGTCCAGCTTCACCTGCCCACCGGACATGTAAGGTTTACACATACACACACCCAAAGATGGCAATAACCTGGGCTCAGAGTACTGTTTCAGTATTTATTTGTTTACAAATGGATGATGGATCATCATCATCATCATCATCATCATCATCATCATCATCATCTATACATCCAGCTGATTATCTAGTACAGGGTTGCAGAGTAATCTTGATATGGATAATATCAATATTTACAGTAGGTTATAAAATTACAATAATTGTCACTGTTAGCTAGACACCTTCTCCAGTAGGGGGAGACAGAGCTCTGAAGCTATTTTTCCCATTAGTCTATGGGAGGGATACTCTTTTAACCAGCCTGGAGTGACAATGAGAAGCATTGTGTATGAACTTCCATTAATCGGTCTGCTTCTGACAGGACAAACTAGCCTGCTCATGGGAAGATGAATGAGGTACCAGTGCTTTTGACAGTGCTGTCTGCCTGCCGGTCACCCTGCATCATAGAATGGCCATTCCTCATCTTTTTACAGAGGCCACTTTCCACACACCGATTTGGCAATCCTACTACAGCACTCCACATTCCCACAACCGGTTCCCATAGCAGCAGTTTCCAGACAAACTTTGCTCTGTGCGCACAGTACTCATTGGCAAACATCACAGGAAAACCAGCCAATAAAAAGTAAAGTAGAGCTCTGCAGGATGTGAAGCCCACCTCAAAGGCCTGTACAGGAATGGCCTTGCTGTGTCTTATAGACAGCAGGGGAGGGACAGAGGGAGTGGGGATGCTCATATCCTGGAGTGCTTTCAGAGCCTGTAGGCAGACAAAAAACACCAACCATGATACACTCCACTTTACGGATGGAGGAAAAAAAAACCAACACAAGATTAAAATCACGATAAGTTTTAGCATTCGGCTCATTAACAGGTAAATGTATCTAATGAATCACATTTACTCATTCATACTGGATATTTAGATGGAATAGATGGAAGGTAAACAATGCAAACCGGCTGCCCTGTTAAGATAGATTTGAATTCGTAATATTTCTACAACCTCCATCATAAGAGAGAGATGTACTGCAAAACAGCTTCATGTGGGAGGCACAGCTGTCAATATGTGCCGTGTCAGCAGGTCATCCCATCACAAGCACCGTACATGTGGCAGCCCTGCCCTTTAAGCGGATTCCTGCAGATTCCAGTAAGTGAGCACAGGCTGACAAATTAAGGAAGGGTTCTTCAGGACTGACGTCAGCATGCGGCTTCACCTCACCTTCTTCTCAATGGAAGACAGAAGGTCCTTCAAAATGGAGAGCTTGGTGACCAAATGATCCAGCTCCTGATCGCCACCCTGATTCCCTGACTGGTGGAGGAGCAGGATAAACACAGTTAGTGTCTGATAAACCCCCCGCACCCCCACCCCCTAGACCACACTCCATCTCCTGATGAAACATATTCTCAAATTTAAATGACAAAAGCACGGAGGAAATTCAGCATTCACCCTTAGCACGTGATAAAGGAATTCAAAACCTTACACTTCACCCTAACACAAATACCTCAAACAAGGCCAGACTTTCAAACTTTCTCCAGGAGACTCAAGAAGACAAAGTCAAGCACCTGACAAACTCTCTCTCTCTCAGTAACTAGCTTCCTTTTAGAAACCAACAAGTTAAAATTCCTGGAACACCAATGCGCAGTGCTACTTTATGCAGCAAAGCCTATTTGTAAAATACTGGCCAAATAAAAACCTGCATGCCACCAAAACACAAAGTATTTTCTGTAACGAATGGCAGCTGTGTGATCTAAACAGGAGGAAGAAAAAAAAAAATTAACGTCAAGACCTACTTGCTGAATCATCCGGGACACCATGAATGCGCTTTGCTGATCAAACACTTTGGATAAAATCTCCAGGCCGGCCAGCACCTTATCCACTTCCCTGGGGGTAAAAGGTAAGAAAAATTAAGGTGGCATACAGAGGCAGGAAGACATTCTTCTTTAATTTGCGGTTAATTAGCAGACAGTTGTTTTCGTTCCAATAGCCCAGTTCCTCCTACTGTAAAAGACTGCAAGGCAGAAGAGCGTGGGAATCGTTTACACAGCTAGTGGCAGATGCCTTCAGTGCAGTCTTCATGACTAAAGTCACATTCCACAAATAAAAGGAAGCACATGTAATGACCAATACATCTAAAAATGGATACTGGTAAATGAAGTGGCATTGACTCAACATCTATTCAAGGAAATGGTAAGACAAATGAAGTTTACCCGTGTAGCCGCTTGCAGGATGACACCAGGGTTTTGTTGAGGTGGGGCAAACTGCTGGCTCCCTGCTTAACAGCCTCAAGGTCCAACGCATAGCTGCCTTTCAGGTACTCATGTGAGATGGTGCTAAGCCCATTGGAGGCAGAGCTACAGGGCAAAGGCACACATTTGACATTTAAGTATTTGGCAAATGCTTTTGCATGGAGCAACTTACATCAGTAAACAAAGGTCATGGACAGAAAAGCAGGAACAATTTAAGCAATGCTGTCTGGTGATAAAAACAATTGTGCCCTATAACATAACATCACATCACATATAGCATAGCAAAGAGTGTCCAGGAAGCTCTTTCCACTAGTTATCACCAATAAAAGCAATTGTCAGACATATTCAGACAAAATTCAAGCAACAAGGGCTATCAATGTTAGTTTGAACATATCATAAAATATGGTGGAAACTGCTTATAGTGATCATGTCTGTCTGGGTGAAACTGATTACTATAAAACAGGTAATCATAACCAATTTTTTTCTTTTTCTTTATGTCTCAGACATTTGAATATTTATTACATGAATATAAGATAAAACGTACAGTGTCACTATTTGCAGAATTTTATTGACTATTTCCAAAAAGCCGTTTCAAACAGTTTTCAAATTACAGTACTGTACAAATTAAATTACTGAACGGTGTATAATTCAAATATAATACAGTCCAGTACTGTACATAAAGTATAGCTTATAGTAGTTTCGTTGCTGCATCTTCTTGGCTTGTTTCTGACAGACTCATCAAAGCTTATGATGAACTGCATCTGTCAAAGTAAAAACAACTCCCCCCAGTCATATTTTCTGTTCACGTAGCATTAGCCTCAGGTAGCTAGCCAGAAGCAGACGGGTTATCGTATGGCAAAGTAAACTCAAAATGAACACTGTAAGTGGACTACTTGATTACAATAAGCAAGCTACTTAAACTGTATTAGTACAGGAGTGATTCTGTCCCAAGCTCTTTGATCCATAGAAGCGGTTGACCATGATAACTGTGATCACTATAAGTGGTTTCCACTGTATGTGAATACCCTGTTTTGAACACCCTACTCTTGGGATTCCTACCAGCGGTCATGGTTATCTTTAACATGATCAGTTTACTGTAAATGATGGGGAGGACCCGGTATACTGTAAAGAAGGTTATGTACTGTATGTAAACATGCCAAAATGTAACAGCTACCTTTCAATGAATTATTCAATCAACTGGTCACCGAAGTACACGCTGAGGTCAAAAGATGACAAAACCTTCAGCAAGGCCCCAATGGGGGAAGAACCAAGCAGTAACTGCTCTCACACAGTAAATCCTCAAGATAATGGTACAGCTGGCTAATGAACTGTGCCAGTAAGGGCAGGTTCAATCTGACTTTGTCAGAGTATCGTTCTATTTCATCAGCACGCTTTTTTACTTGAGTGCATCACAGCAACTGAAAAGCACGAGTCGTTGACAGGATGTGGTCATCAAATCTTATCTCAGTTGCAGAGAGCTGAGGTGACCAGAGCCAGGGGTGGGAGCATGAAGTCACCCTCACAATATCATTGGCAGTTTAATGTAAATATTGAGGGAGAAAATTGATATGGTAATGTATCTAAGCTCTAAATAAATAACTAAACATAATTAGAAATGCTGGGGGAGAAACCTTTGAGAAATCCCCACGAACAGCATCATACAATGAAGGGAAATCCCCACAAATTTCTTCAAATATATCCATCTTTAAAGATACCGAAAGTCAGTTTTTTTGAGATTTGATTCTGAATTATCAATAGCATTAAAGGGAGTTGGTGAAAAGTTGTCATAAAAGGAAGAAAACGCAGATGCCCCTGTTTCTAGCACATCGGCCAGCACATGCGACAGAGACTGGCTTGAGGAAAGTGAAGACAAGCCTCTGCTGGGATCAGTCAGGCCAGAAGGGGGGCCGTACCCGTCCGTGGGAGACTCCTGTCCACACGGAATGACGGCCGTGCTGGAGGAGCCTGGGCTGCTGGTGGACGCGGTCCGGGGGGGCAGGGGAGGCTTGTCATCCTCCCCATCTAAAAGCAAAACAGTCCAGAATGACACACACACACACACACACACACACACACACACACACACAGCAGTCACCCCCTCACCCCTATTAGAAAATACATGGACATGTGCACCAGCTCAAACTTCTGCAGCCACTGCAACATGCATGTAATGATAATGATAATTCAATATAAAACTGCCACTGTCTCCCCACTGCACCCGTCGGTTCTTCAGTACAAAGCACACTACAATGCTACTGCTATTATGCCGTTATCACACATAACTACACTTCAGCTGCCTGACTATTTTCTCCGATGGGCCTCGGTCACCGCAGCAGTTAGGTTTATAACCATTATGCCCTAGTTGGCTTTAGTGCAATGCCCATTCTCAGTTCGGCTGATTGATACATGACCCATGGTATGAATCTGCATTATGGTGAGATAACCAGCAGTGCTTCTCGATGCTGGTCGCAGGGCTTCAGTAGGGGGTTACCGGAGTAGTCCTTGTCATCAGGAGTCTCTTCCCGTTCCACTGGAAACAGCAACGTTGTCACCAGGCCTTGGTTTGGCTGAAGATACAGCTGGATGAGCTCTGGGAGAGTCTTGAACTTCTTCGGCTGAACTCCCTGGGATGTCTGACAGACACACACGGTGTGGGCACAAATGTGGGCACAAACATTCATACAGTATATGCACAAATTCTGCAACTAATATATGCAAATCTAAATCATAAGTTTCATCATTTTATATTACTCAGTAAAACGGCTCAGGACTAGAGATGGGTATTGTTAAGATTCTTTTACCAGTACTACTTATCGGACCGGTACTTTAATGGTATTCTAAATGGTACTTTTTGAACAAAAAAAATAATAATTAACAACATAAATCAACATTTCTTTATTTACCAGATTATTACACTCTTATTATTCAACAAATTTGCATTATTTTTTAACTAATTTTCATTAATGTAAATGTAAAATAAAATTTCACAAAAATATAGTAATGTTTTAAGCAGAGAGAGCGCTCTAGATTAACATCTTTAGCGGTAATGGTGCTGGTCAGATAAACTGGGAAAGAGTACTTTATGTAGAAACAAAAACTCTGATTTATTAATTTCTCCAGTACCGAAAGCAATACCTTAGGTCAGAGATTATCGATACTCCGGTCTTTGAAAACTTAGCCCTGGGTCCCATTTACTACCGGGTTTCGCTACCCATCCCTACTCAGGACATATTTTATTTCAACTGGGTTTGTGTCTGGCAACGGGGGTAGACATTACACATTGCAATCAATGGGACTTACTCTGAAAATATCTCTTATTACTCTAAAATTGAGGGAGAGCCCTCATAGAAGGCCTCTCATTGCCCCGTTTATGCTACATGAGCTAAGCAGAGACCGATTCTCATATCCCGTCACTAAATATCAACAAAGAACCACAACCTGAGGGCCAGTCACACTAAAGCAATAGATTGGTGATTGGGCGCAGACTTTGGGGGCAGTGTCATATAGGGCTACAAAATCACTCATCGGCACACATGGATGTATGATTATACAACGGGCTAGTTGACCGTTGCATGCCTTAAAATGTACTGTAGCAACACCAACAGAGTTTCAGGTGAGTGTCACAAATCTGGCCAATAAAAAAGCCAATGGCATGTGCAGGAAGAGGGTTATGTGGCAGTAACTGGCAGTGGCACAGCTAATTGCTGTGATCTCACACAGCAGCAGGGCCTTCCTGCAGACTGACACGTTTCCTGCTCACACCGACAAACCACACACAGCAGCAGTGGTTTCATCTCCATCAACCCCCCCCCCCCCCCCACACACACACACACACACACACACACACACAGGTTGTGTGCAAGCCTGCTCTTCCTGTGGCTTCTAGGGAAAAGGAAGTCACTCCCTCAAACCTCCTCTAGCAGACACAAAAATACACACATATAAACACACAAATAAGTTCTCATCTCAGGTTCTATGGGTCATAGGCTCATCATCATCATCACCCATTTCCAATCGCAGGGTTCTTACAGGAATACACTTAAGGATGAAACAGAATAATTCAGACAGCCAGAGAGCTCAGGTCCTATTATGATCAGACTGAGCAGAGTCTAAATTGCAGGACAGAGACATTAGAGATAAAATTTTAACTTTAATTCCATCCTGTGCTGTTCTACAGTGTCAGAGCCATATGAAGTTGCTTAAGAGGTAAAGAGAAATAGGACAGACTCAGGTACTACAAAGGACCTCCACTGAACACAATCACAAAAGCAAGAATAAATAACTTAATAATTAATTAAATAAGGCTGATCTGATCGCCCCAAAATCCCATCATCCATCATGCCTGGGACCCAATATTGCGGTGTCTGCAGTGCACTGTACCTGAACAGCCAGGAACCCCTCATCATCTGGTAGAATCCTGTAGGTGTGAACATGCTTCTGAAACCTAAAGATGGGGTGGTGAAAAAGAGAAAGAGGGACAGACTCATTGCTTTGAAGCACGAATAAGAAATGATCATGACCCAATTTGCTCAGTAACCCGTTTGAAAAGTTTGAAATAGGCTTTTCATGGTTATAAATGCATTGACTGAAACAAATAAGACATTTAAAAATAAAATCACCAGGTTAAGATGGTGTAAGCTAATACGCAAGAACTCCACGGACACAGATACTGTTCAGGAACAGGGGTACTGCTATGAATGACACAGTAACAGATAAGCTGAAGCTAGATTCCTAGTGGAGCTGATACTGATCATGTTCCGTAGCCTTACAGACCAATCAATGGACTGACCTTTCTGGATAAAACAGCAATATAAAAATATCTTCTTAAAATGATGGTCAGTTTGTTTAGCCTAATACTATCCTATTCATGAACACAGGCCTATCTCCTAACTCAGCATCTTAAAACGATTACACAGGTTTACCAATACCATATGCCAGTACAGCCTGCGTCTATAAACAGAAAACCCCAAAATATTATTCATAAAAAATACTAATTAAAAAAAACAAAACACGGAATGTGATAAGATCCAATCAGAATTACGTTAATCATAATGATAAAAGCATGCTTATAGTTCATTAGCCAGATGCAACCCCTTGGGACAATTATTCAGTAGCAAAAACAAAAACCCAGACTCTGACTGGGTCTAATAATACTGAACTAATTCAGATTCAGGCCTTGCAATGAAGATACAGAAGAAATAATAGGTCAGAATCCTGGTGAAGGACAGTAGGTGAAGCCACCATCCCAAACGGCAGCTGGCTGACCTGCCCCCTCTCTGCATAACACAAAACAGACACCAGCCTTACACAGCGGCCAACTGCTACTGTCACTCAGCACCAGGGATGAAAGATCACTCGACTGATCACTTCACTTGAGCTTGCCTGAGACAGGCAGCTAGTCAGGCCCAAGTTTAGATCAAACTATCAAACATAGTTAATTCTACGAGAAATGCACAACCTCCAACCTTTTTTTTTATTAAAATAACTCCTTCAGTGCTAAAATGCAGATCTGAAACCTCCAGTACCGTTTCTATAAAAGACAAAAGTATACATACCAAACCCTCAGTGTAATTTAATGAAATGTACAACCAACAGGAACAATAAGAAATACTGGTAAAAGTTCACAAACTTGTTTATAAGGTAATAAAATCATGCTTGCATTGCAGGAAGAATCATAGTTCAGAAGCTGATATAGTAACTCTGTCCTTTTAAAGAGGGGAATTCCTGAATGCAAATGGTTTTTGCGTGGGAAGTCTTTTCCATGGAGACGAACAACCTTGCCACCCCACCCAATTCTCCTGGACATTGAAAACAGGAAGCAGCAGCAAGCCTTGGAATCAGTCAGATTGAAGGGGGGGGGGGGGTCACAAAGTGGTCACATACACTGGATGAAGACTGTGCTGTGAACCTCTAGAGTCAGACAAATTCTGACAAGAGGAGGATGCGGAAATTCACGTATAGTCGGATCTTCTATGAGAACTTCTATCGATAAAACTGACTTTTAGGCACTATGATAATATGCAAAACTTTGGTGTAAGGTCATCATTGACTATGCAAATCTGAAAGAACAGAAGGGTAGTCACGGCTGTCTTTGCAAACAGCACCATTAGTCCTGAGGCAAACCTGTTGCTGTCTATCATACCATAAATGGGATTATAGGCCACTCCCACCACTACTCTTGAAGGACATGCAAACACACATGCCTACAAAACCACACTTGTCCATTTTGAAAAGAACACCAAGCCTGATCATTGTGCAAGTCCAATCGAGAGATGGGCCGTGAACACTAATGACTGCATGAAAAGGGAAACTGTCTGGACAGCTTTCCTTGGGCTTAAGGAAATACTAATCAAATATACACTGCCAAAAAATTACTCTGTCCATGAACAACTGGCTCTCACTCCAGGGCTCCCAGTTTCAGCATTTCCAATGCAAAACTACAGACAAGCAGGCCAAAGCAGCCAGGAAAACCTGGCCTGGAGTCATTCAGCTCAGACAGAAGGGAAAAAGAAAATAATGTACTTTTATTAAATGCACTGCCCACTAAACTGGTTTCCCTTCTCTGCATTTATATACCCAAACTGTTAAACTCTATTTCCTTTATTACTATGACGAGGCCTGAGAGCAAGCTGTGAATGGCAGGTTTGGCAGGCTACAAAGCCAACATGTACATTTAAGAGTGACAGCAGACCTGCTGGGTGCCTCAGATTCCTGAAGCAGAGAGGCAGTGAGCATGGTCACAGTTCATCCAAACTATTCACTGAGGCCAAGGTTTACGTGGAAACACACACACACACACACACACACACACACACACACACCTCTACTTAACCACTGATAAAGAACCTTTTCTATGCCCATTGTGTTTATGCAACTATTATGCTGCTAAAGGACACCTACAAAAAAAACAAGCAAAAACAGCTTTTCACAGTTATCCAGAGAACACTGGCATCAGCATATTCAAAGTAAATAATGATATATTATGGCTAAGGCAGACCACTGTGTTCCAGCATTCCTAGGTTGTGCATTATGTGGTGTCATTATTTGTTCAGGTCAGAGGTAAAGAAACATGGTATCTGGAGTATCATATAACTGGGTCCAGAAGCATGTTTTCGAAGCATGGTTTTCATCCAGTTTGGTTTTCCTCACCTCTGCTCTGGGTGCCACAGCAGAAATGGTTCATACCCAATCAGGTTGCAAGGGCCATCTGGGGAACAGCAGACCTCACATTCCCACTGCTCTCCACCCAACCCAACACTCCTATCACTCGATCTGATGGCGAAAGCAGGTAACCGTCAAGAGCCAAGTACAGGAAACAGAACACCACAAAAAAATGAGGTGCAGAGGTTCTTTCATGGATAAAACCAAAAGAAACCCCCCCCCATTATGGGATTTCTCTCCACGACTCTGCCTTTCAGATAACTTGTTTTAAACAGTTTTACTATCAAAATCTTCCAGATGTTTATGCCCAGAAAGAAAAAAAATACAAGTGCTTCCCTCATTATAGTACACCACACCTTTTCAGTGGGTTTCACGCTCCCAACCTTACAACACTCAATATCTACACGGCTTATAGTCTTTAAGGAATTAGCGATGAAGACCAAAATGTCACATCTGCCTTTCAAAACGGAAAATAATAGTTCAATTCCATGTGAAAAATATTAAAGTGTTGTGACTTGCATTATTCAAATTAAAATCAATAAATATTACTGTAACAACAACAAACTCAACTATGGCAAGTATTTCTCCACTTCAAGATCAAAGCCAAGGCACACACCAGCACTACACTCCTCCCAAACCAACCGTCAAGTTTTAATTAAAACCATAGTGGTTGGGGTCAAAGAGCATCCATCCAACAGCAAAGCTGCCCATTTCCACGACCATTCGAAGGAAGGTAACAGAACCCTTTTACATGAAGAGCACTCAGGCCATTTTAGCCAAACAATGTAGCCAAAAAGAAAGGCCTGAGACCGTCTCCTCTGCTGTGTAAACAACACAGCTGTAGTATTCAATATAGTCTGCAAGGAAGAGGCAGTTAAAGAAATCTATGATGCAGAACAACAGAAAGCCCAGCTGCAGCTATTCAGATGAGCATCGACGGCTGCAGTGAGGCATAACCTAGAGCTGGAAACGTTTCTCTTACCATAACCTAATTTGCATCTGGATTCTACGGATCTTTTCTAATTAAAAGGCATGTCTCTGCTCAGGGGCACAAGGGAAGAAGCTTCCATTCTTGTTTTTCATTTGTTCTCAATTCATTTGCCGCTTTTAAGGGGCAGCTGCATTGTCACATAGGTTAACTTAGTTCATGTACTTTCTGACACACAGCCCTCTCCTTCCCCACTCTCAGCTAGATATTGCATTCAGAGAAACACCTTAAAACCGCACTACCTTTAATTGCCAGAGATGGGGACTCGAGTCACTGACTCGCAATTCGACTCAAGTCACAAATGTGATTACTTCTCAAAACTGATGGAAAGGAGCTAGATTCGATTTGAACTTGTGAGCATATTTGGATTCAACTTGGACCCTATCACTCAAGAAGACTTGTGTTTATAGTCTCTCCTCTGGATACCATACTGACAATTTTATAATTTCAGTATATATTGCTTCTTTACCGTCTGCATTTTTTGGCTGAATTTGAGGTCTCCTGAAATAGTTTGCTGGAAAGAAGCATCACTCCCTGTATAAACATGGATGTAAAAATTTGGCGAGGACAATCATAATGTGGAGAGACTTTTCAACCACTCTCTTATGCTTATGAAGGACTTAAAAAAACCCTGTGGCAGGTTTTTGCTGAAGCAAATTTTAATCACTACAGGTTAAAAAAAAATTGACAGTTAGGGACTCAAGTTACATGAGTCACAACTCGACTTGAACTTGAGGGCCCATGACTTGTCTCTGACTCGCCAAGGAATGACTTGCTCCCATCCCTGATAATAATCGTACATTGATTTATCATGAGACATGATAGTTTCAGAAAAGGAACAGTTGGCATAGCAGTGAAGAACCCAAAGCTGATGCAAACACCAGTTGCATACTGATCATTTAGCATTAGGTTTGTCCTATAGTACCAACACTGAGAAGCCAAAAACTACACAACTACTTCTTATTTACAGATTTCTGGTGTATAACCACAAGACAATCTTAGATGAGCCATTCAAAAAAAACTCTCCGCATAATTAAGAATTTTTGTCATCGAAAAGCTAGTAATTTACTGGCTTTCCTTTGTATGAAGAAAGATCTAAGACATAAGAGCACAAGTCTCATCTCTTGCATAAAGCTCAACCCTCTGTGCAAAGAGCTGCGTGGTCTGTGTGCAGGCCAATTGGACAGGGAAAAAAGGCAGTGTCTGTTTCATAGAGACAGGTCCAGTAGCAATAAAGCAAAAGTGGAAAGCATCCAGGCTCTTCCTACTGACCAATCCAAAGCCATCTGTATGAGGCTTCTACAAACTTCCAGCTCCTTGAGCTGACTGAGCATACAGCTCCTTACAGTCAATAAACAGGAGTGGGGGGTGGGGAAGCAAAGTTTCCAACATCCTGAGCCCCCCCCCCCCCCCGGGCAAGGAAGGGGGGCAAAGAGAGTTGTCCCGCCCACAAAAAAAACGAAAAAAAAAAAGCA
>JAODKM010000035.1:2831382-2843783 GCA_026780845.1 Petrocephalus sullivani | reverse complement strand
CCGAAGCCAGCCCCAGGAAGGGACTCCTTATCCTCGTCTCCAAGGTTACCCCCCCCCCCCCCCCCCCCCCCGCCCCAGCCCCACCCCGCCTCGCCCCCCACCCATCTCCGTCCCCCCCCCCCGAGCCCCCCCCCCCCCCCCCATGGAAAGTGAGTAGGGCCAGCTTGTTTGTCCTCAAACTAAAATGACAGAATAAACTAAAGCAGTATTCCAGCATGGGAACAGCGTGCCTAGTCACTCCATTTATCCCATATCCATCCAAAAAGTCTCAGGGACAAAACTGAGCACAAGGCATCTCCGATCTCTCGCCCTTGACAGAAACCTCATAAAACAGTACCCCATACAGACAACTAAATGAGAGGGCTTGATACAGTGCTGAAAAAGCCTAGTAGGACCATCTGCTTGCAATAGATAATGTCACTGAACAAAACTAACAAGATATCAGAACGTTGTGTCAGTATAGGCTTTTTGTGACTCTTTACCTAGGAATGTTTCAGGGCTACAATGCTGAGTACTCCTGAATGGGAGAACTAGCAAAATTTGAAACGGTATAATAATAATAATAATAATAATAATAATAATAATACTTAATTGGGGAGATTCTCTTTTCACCTACTCAATCTCTTCATGACACACAGGTAGGTCACAGCAAATTTGGCAGCAAAGGGAAGCTACCTGGAGCCCACATGCGTAACTAATGAGCAGGCACCAGACTCAAAGCAGCAACCATCCAATCAGAGGCACAGACGTTTAGCCTGCTGAGCCATGCGTTACCGCCTAACAAAGCGCCAAATCACTGCAGCCCCATATATACTTTAGATTAGGTTAAATCTGGGTAAATTTGCTTGGAAAGAGTGTGACGTCAGTGTCACCATGAACATGTACAACATAAACGCAAACAGAAGCAACAGGTTACCTTCTGTGGACAGGTCTATCTCAGCCCCAAATAGCCCCCATTCACTCTGCAACTCACAAAAAATTACCTCAACGAAATCATACAAATGCTAAACAAATTGGGCCATGAAAGCTTAAACTGTAGAAAGATTGGGGTTATTTAACATATTAGAATATTAGACAGTATTAAAACCATTATTTTTGTAATTATCACCTTCTTGGAGCTTACAAAAATCACTCTGGAAATGTTTTTTGGTTATAAGACACATACACACTAACTCCTCTCCCTATTGGGTGATAGTAGAGACTTAAAAGGACAACCCATCAACTACACCTCTGAGGATAAAAGGCAGAAACTCACAGGCTCACATAAGCTTGGGCCCAGCACCATCTGCTTCCATATGTTCCAATCCAGTGATAAAGCCAATGTGCCGAGACCATTCATACTCCATTCAGCCTCTGACCGGCCCTCGAATTTGTGTTAGGTGCGCTCTCACCACGGGAACTTTTTTCAGGAACTTTTTTCGTGTTCCATCACTGCAGCCTGGTCCAACAGTACTTCCTCAGAGGTAGTTCCGAAATCTATTTCAGTTCACAAAGGACTAGGAACATTTCGTTCAACCACAAACTACCAAGGTGTAGCTTATAGTGACAGACTTGCTGACAGGCTGACAACAAGCCCCAGTAATAAATATGAAGTGTGGGGGAAAAAAAGATAAGTAGCGAAGCAAAAATTGTTCCTCAGTTACATTTAAAGCATTGATGAATACCTTTATGCTTGCATCTCCATATTTTAGCATCTGAAAATTCCATTGATAACCAATATACTTTTATATTATAATTACCAGTGCTTTTGGTGAAACTTGCAGCATTTATTAGCGGAATAACATTACACACAATATTTTATTCTGTGGAGGAAAAAGATCTCCTGGCCAGATTTTATAATTACAAACATGTCACAGATCATATAAATAAAATATAAATAAATGGCTGCATCCAATCTTGATTATGACTGATCCCCCCCCCCAATAACTAACAAAACAACTCGTTCATCCTCCATTGTTGTGGGGTGATAGCTTAGTTTCATGAAAAATTACGTTGCAATATAAACATATGAGCTTTTTGCGTCTCCCATGCTGATTTAGCACACAGTTCCTGCTGTGCGTTGCGAAAACACATAAAAATGACTAGGAACTACAAAAGTTCTGGTCGTGACGGCCCAGGAAGTAGGTTCCTGAACTTCAATGGGACATCGCCTTATCACATACAGATGGTTCCATTCCCACCACTGTTTCCAGAGGCAGGGCACTGTAGCACTCTGGCCAAGAAATGGGACCATTAACAGTTATTGATCAACCAGAGCACACAAGTACACAGGGAAACTATAGTAACAGAATGACAAATGACAGCAACGACAATCAGTAAATTCACTGATGCAGCCAGCTCAGCACTTTTCAAATCATAGGTTCACTACATAAAATCAACATGTTTAATAAGTTATGCATTTTCATTTTTTTTTTAGAACTAGTCAACTATCTACCTATAAATAGCATCCTCTAAAATGCTTAGGATCAGCAGTTATTCGGTTTAAAAAATATCAGCTGCGAGAAACTATAAAATGTCCTTTAAAGGAATACAGAATAACCGCATGTAACACCCATCTCAGCTGTTTTTGTCTACCCCTATTATATTACAGCCTTATAACAAACTGTTGCTTGGCTTCTTCTGCTTATTTGTATGCAGCAATCCAAGATAGACCAGCCCTTCCAAACAGTCACACATTTGCATTTGTTTCACTACTTTGTTTCACTACTACATTCATCCTAACAGATCCATTAATTTAGGTGTAGATTCTATTGGAACAACTCAATACCTCGTTTACGGATGGCATACGGATGGGCTTAATGGACCCTACATCACATGCTGTCTGCGTGTTATGATTCGATCCTTAATTAATACATTAACTTCTGAATGTCAGGCTTTTTTGTGCAGCAGTCAAGGATTCACTTTCAAGCTATATCGGAAGCAATTCCACAAAAGAAAAAAAAACATTTGCAGGTCCTAAGCCCTTTATGTTGATGAATGGTTAAAATGTAATGAGCCAACAGAAGTCAAAATCTTCCTATAGTGTCACTAGAACAGAAACACAAGTTCATGAAAACCTCAGCAAGGCCCCTCCCCCAAAATTACTACAGCCATGTGCGACATGACTAATCGTATGATTTTCCACATGCTTGAAACAACTTGATCATCTGACACCACTCCAAGCTCCATTTTGCCCCTCCTTGCAGCTTTGCGTTCTTTTGGCTTGACATCACACGTATCACATGTGTCAGACATAAAATCCTAAGGGGGCAAAGGACTATCTCAGCGGAATGTCCTAAGGGCGAGTGTAATACCGACATCTTTTAAAGAGCGGCAGGCACACAAAATTATGATCGACATCTAAAAATGCCTTTACTGCACGGTACATGCTTAGACAAGTTCAGATATGCATTTTAGGCTATGACAAGCAATCTTGCAGACAGTCCAAGACTGATTGGACTTGCAGACAGTCCAAGAAAAGATTGTTTCTAAAGTGAAACTATGTTTTAACACTTAATGTTGTGATGAAAGGTAGGGCAACATCATTCACATCTAGGATTCCTCCCAAGATTTCTTAAAGCAGGCAGAGTCCACAGCAGGATAATCTGCAATCCACACCCCCACCGCTCCAAAAAAAGCCTGCTGCCCGTGTGTCTGCCACAGTCATATCTTAACAGTGGCCCTCATACCATGAGGTCAGGGGGCATTTCCATACAGAAGCCAAACACTAGGAGTAACAAACAGCAAGAATTCTCCATTTTTCCCCACCTGCCAAAAAATTGGGACATCATAAATCAAAAATTATTTAAATATGCAACAGCAGGAAAACACTTATAACCCACACCAGGTAAACATCTAAAAATGAAAGGTTTTATTTAGACAGATTGTTTAACTTTGATATGGAAGGCACAGACTCTGTTGCCAAGTCAGTTTAACTCAGAAAAACTTGCTCGCCATCACAGCTGGAAAAATCAAGACAGTAAATTTCAGGAAGTTTCCAGCAGTTAAGTATGATGGCATATGGGTCGTTTGATGCAGGAATGAGATGTTTTTAATGTGAACAACTACTGATTAAAGGAAAGCCAGCTAATAGCGAGGGTTACAAACTTGCCTCACGCAGCATGCAGATGTTTCCTGCATCAGTTCATGACAGCCACCCTACTGTATTTTAGGAAAGCCTCATTGGTTTCCATCATTCAGACACTACTGCAGCGTACAGGCGAATGTGCTCGGTAAACTGGCTTATTCTGGATTGACCTTCTGGCGGCGTGGAGGCCGTGTGTCACAGCGCTTCGCTCCTCTTTCAGTTACCGAAGCTGCCCTACCCGGCTTTCAGCTCCTCCGTCGGCTGACTCGGAAATCTGATGTCAGTATGTTCAGTGTCAATCATTCAATATTTCAGCGAACTTCACACACCGCGATCTAGACAATCTGCCAACATTTTTATTTATTAAAAACGCACGTAACTCCGTATCATTTCCCTCGGTTTGAAAAGCGAGAAATCCGCTATTAGCATTTATTGAATATCTGGCCCTTTCAATAGCCATAAATAAAGCTATGCGGTTATGGTTTATTTTTTTTCGATAGCAGCTCCTACCTCTGCGCTAGTTTGGGGTATAGTTCAGCTTCAGCTCTCTCTTCTTTATTGTGCGTTAGTAATAAATATCAAAAGCTGAATTTCGCACGATTGTGACAGTAACGGAAAAGGTTACCCAGACTACATAATCGACGCGGCATTATATCCTGCAACCTAAAATGCGCCTATAAACTCTCACAAACGACGTTTTTTTGTTTTTCTTTTGTTCTTTAATGGGCTGTCATTTTCTCACCGTTTTCTAAAAGCTTCCACGTAGTTTAATGAGACTGTCACACACAAAAAGAAGGATTTTCACCGAGGCTCCCACATCGCGGCGTACTCACAGGACGCAGAGCGCGTAGGCGCCGCTCACGCTCTCGCTGTCGCGCACGAGGAAGCTGCCGTCCCTCGCGGCGCGAGCCAGCAGCTCCTCCGCCGCCGCGCGACTCAGGTCCCGCTGGTACCACAACGGGAGCGCGCCGCCCGGGAGCATCGCGGCCGGACCCGGGGCGAGCCCGCACCCACTTCCCGTACGGCTCGGCCCAGGAGCCGGAGCCGCCGATGGCTCGGTCGGCGTCCGGGAAATCCAAAAAAGAAAATGGCAACTGAAACTTTTTTTTTCCGCTGTTCCAGGCGCAGTTCCTGAAAGTTCGCCGCCAAGGACCTACTGTTCCCTTTTCCCACGGAAATAATGCAGCCAGCCAGCTAACTAGCTATGCAAATACAGTGCAAACACCGGAGCATTGAAATCAGCCCTCGCATAAGATGCACTGGAGTCGGCTAACCACAAGCGAGTCGGCTCGTGTCCCCTAAATGAAATCCATCGAATTAAAAGAATTGTGCGCAGATCGGCTGCCCGTCGCGATCAATTTAATAATTCCTGTCGAAACTAAACATGCGTCCACTCAAAAACTTGCGTCGACTGAAAATAAAAATGAGAACTATATGAGGCAATGCTTTCTTTATCGGTTGGATAGAACTCGACACGTTTATCTTGCGGCATAGTGTCGGGGCTTTCGCGATTTATAAATCCCACACTCCCAGCGATCACTTAAATGGGAGGATTGTCTCCTGTTTACCAGCATTGGCAATTCTGAAGCCCCTACAGTTAGCCGCGTCCGAAGTCTTCGGGTATTCGGCCAGCAAAAGCCCGGAAAACGCGCTAGGTATCCATCGTCGGAATTTACCACCAAATTAACAGCAAAGTTAACCATATCCAGTTCTAAATAGGGGTATACGCAATCGACGCATTTCCCGATTAAATCTGCATTATTAAAAAGGCTGTTATTATCGCATCGAGCGGCCACTGCCGAAGTGAAACGGCTGTTTATCTTCCTGAAATGAAGCTCCCGTATAAATGTAAAAAAAACAGGTCTGTTCTGAATATTAAATGGTCAATGCAGCCCGGACATTACAAGCGCGTTCATTTAAAAGTCCGTTTAAAGCTAATTTTTGCTTTTCCTATTATATCCTGCCCTCCACGTCTACTTTAGAGCTTGCTCCCTTCAATTATGTTTCAGATAAAAAAAAAAAGTTGCTGAGAAACTTCCTGTTCGGTGACTGGGTTTCTCGGTCTGGGCAATTAAAGAGCCAGATCACCTCACTAACGTTCGACTGGCTTACCGAAATATTACTGACCGCAAAATAATCAGTTTGCTGTGCGGAGCTTCACTCTGTTACGTAATCATTATTGTAGACAATTACTCAAGTATCTGATGCCATATAATGTATGACATTTCCATGTATCTTTTTTCTGTCCAACAACTCGTATACTAAGTTATGTTTACTGTTAATATTGAACCCTCACCAAGTAATACAATATATTTGTGCCTACAGCCAGTCTACAAAACATATTCTTAGCCTCTGAAAATTTATTTTAGATAAGTTCCGTGTAATGGTGTTATGTCTTCAGTAGTGAGCTTAAGGGGGAAAAGTAAGACAAAAGTCAAATCCTAAAACAGTGAGAACATTTAGACACAACACTGCCATTTTCCTTAAGTCTGTGTGCCGACAAAATCACCCTTGCTAAGCAAGCATAATAAAGAAACTGATGAATTGTTATTCTGACAGTACTGCAGGCTCAAAGGTAACAACATTAAAATCTGGGGATGTCCTTTTACAGAAGTTGTGAAGAGGGACCATTCTGGTTTGCTTGCACTAGGCCACACCTACATCCTGGCAGCATTCTGTGGGCCACAGAAATCACAGGTGAAAGTGTGACATGCGTAGCTTCTCAAGCATGATGAGCTCAGACTGTGTCACGTGCACAGTCATTAAGGAGCACTTTCAGAGCAAAGAGCAAAAAGAGATTGCCGATTATGGAACTTGGAGACTTATCTTTCAGTGTTGATCCATAAATGCACAGCATTGCTAACATGGTTCTCCTCTATTTCCACAAAAGAGGCTGTGAGTGGAAACTGGAACCCAGTAATTATCCATATAGGGAACTGGCCTCTCACTCACGGAAACCTTCTTTTCCACTTCTTTGTTCTGCCACACTCCCAGATGTTCTAATTCAATTTTAGTGGTACAATTGGTCATACTTTCATGTATACAATGGAAATACGGCAGACTAACTAGAGATTTCAGAGGGATTTCATGAGTTAACAACCCATCGAAGAAGCTAAGTGTCAAAGCAGAGAAATTAGATTAATCATGATTTGTCTCTCCTATGCTCCTGAAGCAACTATGACATAGCTCACTCCAGCAGGCTTGTGAACAAAGCATTCATAGATAGATAGATAGATTGATAGATAGATATACTTTATTACAGACTCGAAGTCCAGCAAACAATGACAGCACATTAAATACACCACAATGGAAAAGAAAAAAAAACTTAAAAAATACTTTCATACCAGTGTTGCCATAACTCCAATATATTGGCATAAGTCCAATATATTGGCAATTTTAAAGCGACAGTGTCAGTCAGGAAAGACATATCTTGAATCATGGAATGCCAGAGTGTGTACATGGAAGATCTGAAAAAGTGAGGCACTGCACGATTTCAGTATGACTATAATGGATTTTATTTAGAAAAGCACTGTCAATGACAATGACAATGCTGCAAACAGGAGTGTAGTGGTAGCAACCATGACCGGCGAGACATTTCTGCTGTAGTATTCAGCCACCTGCTTGTTAGGGTTTGTTCCCTCATTAAACCACATCTGCATGCATCTGCCGCTGCCTTTGGTGTACGTGGTGTACTTGTACGAGTTGGACCAGATCTTCTCGCACAGGTTCTGAGCTGTGGGGAACACAATGCTGAACTTCTGGCAAACGGCAGCAGGGGGACACCTATTCCTACCTGCAGAATGAAAGAGAATTTTTGCCTTCTTTTTTTTCCCAAAATACACTTCAGATTACTTTACAGCCCTTGAAGTAATTTTCCAATCATTTATGGCAATGTTTCCCAATCTGGTCCTCAGGGACCCCCACACAGTCCACATTTTTGATCCCTCCCAGCTCCCAGCAGGGAGCAAAAATGACGTCCGGCTCAGGGGGCCTGAGCACTGGGTTGGGAAACACTGAATTATGGGAATCATTTTGACATTTGAATAGATGTCAACATGGTGAACCTGTGGACCAGTCCCAGCCGACATGCCAGTTTTCCTTGCAGGTGAAGTCATTCTTACAATCCTCCCACCAAGCCTCACAGTCCTCCTGGCACAGAGGCACATTCAGTATCCGCTCTTTTCGCCAGTTCTGGTCAACCTTGCAGGGATTAAGGAGATTAAGAAAATGACTCTTCATATAGCAATATGATCCTTTTCTCAACCATGATCATGTTCACCTTTAAATTCCAATTTTAGTGCACTTGAATGCTTATTCATTTAGCCAAACCCAGTGCAAAGCAGTGTGACAGTAGACATTAATAATACACATTAGGGGTGGTGTGTGGTTTTGTGGGTAAGAAGTCTGAGCCTACGTTATTTGCCAGTCCAATTCACAAGGCTGGCAGAGTGATCTAGGGACGCTTGTTGACCCTGCTTTCTGAACCCTAGTTCCATTCTCACCTGTGTATGCATGCCTCTTACAGTCAATACTGTGTACTAGAGGTCGACCAATTATCGACCTGACCGATTATTGGGGGGCGATATTAGGCATTTTGCCGATTATCGGTATCGGCGATTTATTTTAACGCCCACCAATATTAAGCATTTACAAGGTGCTACTGTGAATCCGCTGCAGTCTGTTCTGCTTTTATCCCGCTGCTTCATTTAATGTCCCATCTACAACAATCTCTGATTGGCTATATCACACGAGTAATAGCCAATCAACGTCCAAGCCTTGCTGTCATTCACACCACACTCGCGCACAAGCGCAGCATAAAGCCCCTAGGAGGCGAAGAGCAGAGAGGAGTTTCAACTGAGCGCAGACTGTTGCTGAGATTGGAAGGTAAAGCAGGTGATGTGACCCCAAATTAAAACGTTACAATCATACACACTGGAGTTACAAAACACCACGGAGCTCATGTGAGCTATTTCCATAATGAAAAGCCTGCCCGCTTTCCCAGTTAAAATGTCCGAATAATGAACCTTGTTGTGCATTCACTAAAGAAAAAAATAACATCCAAACGTGTTATGTAAAGTGTATCTCATTAATAAAAAAAGCACCAGATTTAAGCTAGCGCTGTAAGTGGCTGCAAGAAGTCGAACGCACCCGTAGTTACCTGTAATGACAAAGTGTTATGTAGCGGCGACAGCTAATGCTGCAACAGGAACTTATTTGAGGTTCTGCGCTGCTTATCTTACTTTACATTACAGTACTTACATTTTACTCATCCCTATGAGATTCTCTCATGTTAGCTGTAACGTTAGCTGACAACAACGTGGAGTCTCTTACTGCTAATTTAAATGCGTTACGAAACTCTGATATGTTATTAAGCAAAGGGTATTAATGGTATTAAAACCTCTATTAATCTGATTTGTCCAGGCATATAAGTTTTATCAGATGCTTTAAATTTTGAATGTCTTATTCTTGCCACAACTGTGTTTTGAATACTTAGGAATCTTTTTTTGTTTTACATTGTATACTGAATTATTTGCTATTGATTACAAATTTAATATTCACTTTTAAAAAAGCAGTCTTACTCTAATAGCGGACTTTATATCTCCAGATTCTCATTGCAGATGGACGCAAAGGAAGCACATAGAGCAAACGCGGATCGGCTCCAAATGTCGGTTATCGGCCCAGCAACCAGTAACAACCGGTATCGATATCGGCCCCGAAAAATCAAGATCGATAGACATCTACTATGTACAGTGCATACACACTATGTACAGTATACAGCAGTTTTTGTTTTTGTTTATTTTGCTTCCTCCCAGCTCCCTACCAGACAGTCCACATTTTTGTTCTATCCCAGGTCCTTACGTGGAGCTGGGAGAGGGCAAAAACATGGACTGTGTGGGAGTCCCCAAGAACTGGGTTGAGAAATACTGCTGTATAATATCCATCCAACTGACTCCTTACCCTTTTCAGTGCACAGGAACATATATATTTAAAAGGCCTTTGTATTTTTTCTATATTGGGTGTAGAGCTGACTATTCCTACAGTTTGGAAACTGCATCCTTTCCTGAATCAGTTTAAAAAAAGACTTACTGTACTTATTCTGTGTGAATCATATGATCCTGTCCTTTCATACAGATTTTTTTCCTGCCCTACCACATCTTCACATGTCAATCCTAACCTTTACAGGTTACTTTCACTGGCTAAAATGATCAAATTAATTCAGCAGTTTTTACTTTAGAATATGAGTGACAAAGGTTACATCACCACCTGCTGGATCAATCTTGAATGACTCTGTTTTACCATCTCCAGAAGCCACCTACCGTCTGAATCCATGGCCCCAGGTGTGGGGAGCACTCATAGAAGCAAGTGTCCTGGATGAAATGCTTCTTGCAGGCCTCTGACATAGTCCCACAGTGGTTCCACTCAAAGTTGTATAGGTATGAATTGTCACTGTGAGCCTGTTCACTAGTGTTGGCGGTACAACAGGCATTATCCTTCCAAGGCGAGCACTGAAAATGATAACAATGTAAAGTGTAAAGCCTCAGAAGTGTACAAGCTCAAGTGTAAAAGTAACTATATTTTCACAATATCTCCAGTAGTCCCAATACACGAAAAAACAGAAACTAAGCGAGGAAAATAATAAGTCACCTGTGGAAAGGATAGAAGACCCTAATCATTACAAGGTGTCCCAGCTACCAATAGGTGTTATATACATAATTCCAGGTCACCGTTCTGAAGCACCCAAAATGAAATCCAAGCAATGTTCATTCCTGAACCAAGCTTTTTCAAAAATGGCAGATGTTCCTCTATAAAGTATTTAAACTGCTGCTATTTGCATTTTAGATTCAAACCATGAAATGAGGTATGCCATTTTTACCCATGGTGAATGCAGTCCAAACAGTAAAAGCTTTTATTTTGGTACTCTATTGCATCTCGGGGAAGTCACATACTTGCTTATAAAGGAGTCCCTCTGGCCCTGGCTCTGTCTTGTGGTGTGTGGCGTTCATGCACATGTTCAGCGGGTCCTTTTGAGCCGCAGCCACGGACACCAAGGCCAGCAACAAGGTTCCAGACAACATAGCGCTGTAAGGGGAAAAACACAGCTGTTTAACCTGAATTGTTTTGTCTCTTCATTTGTACAAAAGGCATGTCACAAGGTTGAAGCTATTACAAACACTGATCCTCTTACTTTATTAGCGTGCATGACTTTTTTTTTCTATCCATACCTACAAATCCAATCCGAAGTGACATGTGAAGACCAGAAGTAAAAAGGAAGTTATGGATAAATCATGAATACACTTAAAATAATATTCGGTTGAATTTAATTTTAAAAGTCTGCAACCTTTTAGGATAATGGATTTTGCCAACAGACAGCATACATTTATGATTTCTGCGCTGTCATATTTAATTACCTATTTTATATAGTAATTCGTTATCCAAGTTACTTCGTACACAATATGACGGAACCAGTAGTTTTAAGCATTATGAAACACAAAATGTCAGAGTTATGTCATGTATAGTTAAATAGTATGACTAGTAAATACAAAACAATCATAACATGCTTTAAAAAAAGTTAAATAAGAGCCATACCTTCGTCTTTGAATTGCAGAAACTTCAAGGCTAATAGGTGAAACACTCAAATAACCAAATTTAAGATTTTTTCACGTTTGCCACCGAAATGTTTCCAAATATAAATATATTTTATATAAGCAGTAAGTGAGCTGAACACGAATTTTCTCTGCCTAGCTGCTGGTGGAAAACAGGGCAGATATCGTCTGAGTGTGCTGTGAGGGGGCAAAGTCTCGACTGTGAGTCAGGGCTAGGTCAGACGGTGAGTTAAATGAATAGTTTTCAGGTTATCCTTGGACAGCTTTTTTTCACAGAGTAAATGTTTTACGATAACAATGTTACGATGCCATAAGCACATAGGCCAGGACCATTACAAGCAGAGTACACTAAGATGCTTATTATAACCATTTAGTTATAAGTTTGTTTAATATATATGTACTATTAAATGCTATCAATCAATATGTTACTTGAACTAGAGTTAGTTCACCGTTACAGAAATTACATGTAATTATTCTAGTGAGGGCCGAGATGAATTCCATCTGCTATCTGTAATGGTAGCATTTATTTGTACAAATATATAAAACAAACATCTAAAATGTGAACACATCACAAATGACTCTAAATATGGGGTTCGCGCAAATATTAAGAATATAATTACATACAAATTAAATTATTTTAAATGCATGCATTTATTTTAGGGCTGTCAAAATTGACGCGTTAACGCGGATTAATCCAGCGTTGTGATTAATCCGATTAAATATATTAACGC
>JAODKM010000035.1:2810555-2830750 GCA_026780845.1 Petrocephalus sullivani | reverse complement strand
GTTAATATATTTAATCGGATTAATCACAACGCTGGATTAATCCGCGTTAACGCGTCAATTTTGACAGCCCTAATTTATTTATTTTTCTTGTTCTTGTACTTGTTATGAGTTGCGCGAAGAGAACCATGGCACGAAGTGAACTTGGCATATGCACCACTACACGCCCAAATCCTGTTAGTCACACGCTGGTTGTCTGCGGACACACCTCAAACCGGAAACAGTCGGTCACGTGCAAAAACACAGAACACGCACTTCCGCTTAGGGACAGTTCGAAGCTTCCGTTTTGCGGGAGTAGCCGCTTGGTAACGTAAGTGTCAGGTATTATTCTCTTCATCCTTTCTCAGTTATGATATTACTCTTGGCTATGCTGGAAATATTATGAGATGGATAACGCTATATTCCGAACTGGTAAGATTGTTCCGTGGCAGATCTAACGGTTCGCCGGCATGCGATATTAGCGAAATGCAGGCTGGCTGAAGTTCTGATGCTTTACTGCATCGGCAGCTGTAAGTTAAAGTTAAACTGTTTGATGAACGATACTAGTTTGAAAGGCAAGCCTAAAGTACAAGGCTGGTTAACGAATTTAATAAGGAGCGAGATATATATTAGCACAGTAAGATTACGGTTATGTGTATTTCAGATTGTGGTTATGATGGAGGTGGAAAGCTCCCTACTAACTGGTCGCGCCCATGTCTGTCCCTAGGATGTCTACATTCTTTCCATCGTTGTTCCCTCGCATGACAGAATCCTTATGGTTTAACCTGGACCGGCCATGTGTGGATGAAACTGAACTCCAGCAGCAAGAGCAGCAGCATCAAACCTGGGTATGTCAGCTATCTGTAGACCAGTCTTTAATGGTTTCCTACGAATATATGGTGTACAAGGGCCAAGGAGTTAAGATAATTGTAAGTTTATGGGTAATAAATTAGTATTCATTAATGCAGGTGTCCCTCTGAGTGTTTGATTGTATTGGCATCTGTTTCTAATCAGCTCCAAAGTATTGCAGAAAAAGACAACAACTTGATGCCCATTGGGAAACCTGTCTTTGAGGTATTAAATTTCTTTGTAATTTGAATTGCATATCCCCACACTTTTAAAATGCAGTGGACAGACTCTTCCCCCCCCATTGTCATTCACATGGTGTACCTGCAGACATTTGAAGAAGAAGAGGAGGAGGATGATGAAGATGAAGAAGACAGCGAGGAAGACTCAGAGGATGATGAAGACATGCAGGACATGGATGAGATGAATGACTACAATGAGTCTCCAGATGATGGGGAGATCAATGAGGTGAGGACTTCTGCAGATGGTTTGAAGGATTGATTGGTGGTTTGTTATTTATACGTAGAAAATGAACTGGTTGTGCAGACAGAATATATACATAGGGAACACATGGGATTCAGAATTCCCTTTATTACTCAAGAATGAAATGAAAGCGGCACTGGTTGGAAAGAGCAGTGTACATCAAAACAGAAGCCAAGGCAAACATAAGAATCCAAAATGCTCATTTCCATAGTTATTTTCATAGTCTAGTGAAGGCCATGAGAACATGCTATGATAAAAAATCTTATTTCAAGGCTTGAATTTTAAATTATTCCTGTATTACTTTGTCTGCAATCTAGGTTGATATGGAAGGGGCTGACCAAGATCAGGACCAGTGGATGATCTAAAGTAATTCTTCTGTCATTCTCTCAACTCAGATTGAGTAGTTGCCGATTTTTGAGCTGTGAGAGCCCAGGCATTCACCGGAATGTTTTTAATAGCCTTTGCTACAATACTACGTTTTTCTATTGTACAATAAGCAAGACGTTTACCAGGTAACAGTGTCCCAAGTGGTGGGATACAGGACTGTGGCATTTTTATCTATGGTGTCTATCTACAGCACTAAAGATGGATTATCATGCACTAAGGTTATGGCTGCAACAGCAGGCTGAAAAATTAACTCTGCTCTTTTAATGTTATACCACTCGTTGGTGTTGTGCTTTACGGTGTACTTTGAACTAGGTCATACCTTTTATCAAGAAAATCTGGATGTCTCTGTGCTCACTTGAGGAAAACGTTGAACTATTTGTAACGAGCAAAAGGCAGCTGGTATACTAGCCACCATTATACTTGTATCGTGTAAGAACTGCAAACCTTGATACTTTGTAAATATCAGTTTGTTCTAATCAAGAACAATAGAAAATGAACACTTTATATTAAATACGGTAGTGTCAAACAAACTGATTCACTTCATTCAGTTGACTAATGTCAGTAAAGTATTTATGCACCACATTGAGACAGTATCTTATAAACATTAATAAAGGAATCTGAATAATTTTATGCATGTATGACATATTCATTATGACAACAGTGGATCAGTGGTTTCTGTTGGCCTTCTTTGTGGTGATGTGATTTTGTGAGGGAGAGTTGACAGATAATCCTGGCTGCGTTTGTGGGGGGAAAATTAAGCCCCTGCCCTATATCTCTTGTCACATAAGGGATAAGACCTGAAGACTGCACATTTGACCCATGCCAGAAGGAAGTGCTATAGATACTTTACTTTGCCCCCAGGTAGATGAGTTCAGCCATGCCGTCTTTAATGCCACAGATGTACTCCAGCGATGCACGGTGCACTTTGCAGTTGTACAGGCCGCTCCGCTTGACGTACCGCAGAAAGTTGGGTGCTCCGGGAAATATGACATTGTCCGCAAGAATGATGGTGCCTTCACTCAGTAACCCACTGCCCTCTAGCAGCTGGAGGTCTGGTAGGTAGCAGCGTTTCCAATGGTCCATGAAAACAAAGTCAAGCCGTTCCACCCCATGCTCCGCCTTTAGCTTCGGAATGACCTCGTCTGAGGTGCTCACAATTAACTCCACCTAGATGAAAAGAACCCTTTTTAATATAGAGGGCCTTATTTAATATAACATACATAGATTATATGGACGAAAGTTTTGGGACACGCCTCTTAATCATTGAATTCAGGTGTTTCATTCAGGCTCATTGCCACGGGTACGTAAAATCAAGCACCTAGCCAAGTAATTAGGATCACAAACATCTGTGAAAGAATGGGCAGACCACGTAAAGTAACAACGAGCTCACTGAGTGCTGAGGTGCATAACGCGTAAAAGTTGCCAATGCTCTATTGATTCAGTCACTGTAAAGTTCAAACTTCCTCTGTCAGTAACCCCAACACAAAAACTGCACCAGGAGCTTCATGGAATGGGCTTCTATGGCCGAGCAGCCTCATGCAAGCCTTACATGACCAAGCACAATGCAAAGTATAAGGAGTGGTGTAAAGTACGCAGCCACTGGATTCTGGAGCAGTGGAAAAGTGTTTTGTGGAGTGATGAATCATGCTTCTTTGTCTGGCAGTCTAATTTCTTGGTCGATAACGTTCGAAAGTCTGCGTTTGGAGGGTGCTAGGTAAACGTTACCTGCCTGACTGCATTGTGCCAACTGTAAAGTTTGGTGGAGGAGATATAATGGTATGGGGTTGGTTTTCAGGTGTTGGTCAAGGCCCCTTAGGTCCAGTAAAGGGAACTGACCGGGTGTCCCAATACTTTTGTCCATATTGTGGATAATGGTCCCCTGTCAAGAACAATAGTTGATCTCACTAGGTCATCGTCAAAACCGGCGAGTCGAATGGCCTTCTCTGCCACAAGTGCGTTGCTCTTGTCCATCTCCACAGAGTAGAGCCGGGCACCGATGGGCAGGGAACGGGCAATTCGGATGGCGCTGTACCCACAGTGCGTGCCCAGCTCCAGGACGTTCAGTGGAGAGTTTTCTCTCAGTAGTCTGTCTAAGACCTGACCTGCCCAGCAGAAAATTTCATGAATAAAGCAAATGAAACTGCATTAGAAACTTTGGGCTGGTCACTCATATGTTTCATATTGGTACTATGACAGCTTTTATGATGAACCAAAGCATGCAATAAAGAGAATGTTGGATACCTTTCTTGGGACCAATGTTGCTGATGAACTCGACCTTACTGCACCAGTGGTCAAAGGCATCCAGGATGCTGTCAGGGTCCCCTGGGGTGGCGTGGGTCAGCACATATTGGAAGGCTCGCTCCTCCCGGGAGAGACCTGTCAGGTAGTCCTGGATCACCCTGACCAGCACCGCACGGTAGAACAGGACAAAATAGTACCGGTACCGGATGATCAGTGTGACCAGTAAGGGAAGAAATGCCAGGGCGATGGCAGGAGATACCATTCTGTAACTCCTTCAGCGGGCACCTGAATCCATAAAAAAGACAAACACACCTTCACTCAGCAGGGTGCCTTAAAGTCAATCAGACACTACGATATTCTAGGATCTACTTAAGTCATCAATTCTCTCAGTGAATTCTTTTTGGTAGTGATTATGTAGCCAGGACTCAGGTCTTCTAAAAACCCAAATTCATCCAGTTATAAACCCTACCAGGAAACAATGGCTGGGGCAGTTCCTTAACTAGAGTTATTCATTCCAATAAGTAAAGGGTACAAAGTAGATATGCACACACATTCTCTTTACTAAAAGCAGTCTAGCCAGCAGCCCACTTGAACCATGTATCTTTGATATTTTTGAACTGGAAATGAAAACTGAGCCGAAAATACAATCTAAAGAATACACATTGTCTTGCAATGTACAACTAGCAATTAGACCTATGGGCAGTATGCTACACAGTGAAGATATTAAACGAGTAAATAATAATCATGAGGGCATTTATTAAAAATAAAAAGCAGGACTGCTTTCTAGAAAACTACACACACTGATGAGTCATCCTTAGACTATGAAAAACAAAAGGTGCTCGACCTAAGTCGCTTAATGGAAATGACATGACTGCATACATCTCTGAAATACATCCTACAAGCTGGTCAAGGTTAGTCACGCACATTTAAAATGGGAATGTTCTCCTTACTCACCACTTATGAGGTTTCAAGTGAGAAAAAAATGTAGACCTCTTCGATGCTCCCCCTGCGTGTAGGAGATCATAATAGGAGACGGCTAAAAGGCAAGCGGGACTTCCTGAATTATTGAAACACCCCCCACCACCCCGAAATGTACCTTCAGCCACTCAGAAAACAAGATAGTAAGGCAATTGAGGATCAGGTTCCTACCTGAGTCAAATTACCCGCTGGCTGTTCACAAGCTGAAAGAGAAAAATGACTCCTAGACACATCAGTTGTCAATTAAATTGTTTCTTTTTATTATTTTTCTGCCAGCTTAAAACACATATACATACTTATTATTTTTCCACTTCATACTTGAATATACAACAATCATGTCCCATGCCTGGAGATAGGGGCGGTCTTAGGCCAGCAGAGGATAACCGAAGCTTAGTCCAAAAACCATTAAGCTTCATAACAAGGTAACGATATTTGTCAAAGTGAGTTTAAAAGAACTGTGCTTTGGAAAGATAATTTGGGGCTTAAGTCCCAAACCTCCTGAGGCTGCTCTGAGTCCTTAGCACTGTATTCTCTGCAGACTCTTAATGAACTTCTTAAGCTCCCGTTCTGCCTTGGGCCACTTCATTAGACGGGTGAGGACCAGCCTGCTGCCGTGTATGTCCCCCACACCAAGAAGATGGCCTGAAGGTGGACTGTCCAGCTCGTCGCAGCTGCAGCTTGTGCCCTGTAACAGCCAGAGCTGGCTCTCGGAGACAGCGCCAATCTGCGCGCCGTCGGCGTTCCGCAGCAGGACTCTGCTTCGCCCACTGGCCACAATTTTGCGGTCCGGCCCCTCCGTGAAACTCTCTGCCACTTTTAAATTTACAACTGCGTTAAGAAGAAAAACATACCGACGAACGTTATCGACCAAGAAATCAGAGAGATGAATAAATATTATGTGTATTCATCCATCCGTATTCCAAATTTACAAATTCATCCATCCGTATTCCAACCGGTTATCATCATCAAGTCTGCGGGGTACAGCTAACATGTACATGCACATACAGTATTAAACATTTATTAACAGAGGGTATCTATTACACGGTGCCCCCTTAAGTGCAACAAGTAACGTGGCTTCTGTTTCTGCACCAGTGTGTCATGTTCTCAACTCACCAAAACGACTTTTGCAGTAGTTTTTCTTAATCTCCATCTCCCCTTCGGCTGCTAGGTTGCAGGCATCACATACAACTAGCACGTGGTGTGAAATGTTATCAAGCATCAGGGTGAAATGCGTACTGTTTAATACATAATATTACAAATGCAGTTGTTCAATTGGTGGTTACAGTAAACAAATTAACCTAAATAATGATTCTGTTGTATTTGAAAATGAGACTGACAGTATAATTGGAAGCAAACTGGATACACAAGTTAACGTACTCAGAAAATTGTAATCGTGCAAATAAACACGAACCTTCCGATTCTGGGTTGTGGTTTCGTCTGTCATGTTCGTTGCGGTCCAAACCGGCTGCTGGTATGCACAGGTCTGTGTTGTTCGGGAACAGGCTGCAATGAAACATATCTGGCCAAGGAAAGCCGAAGGCGCTCATTACCGGCAGGCAGCCGTTCCGCACCTCATCGCAAAGACTTCTGCATGGCCGGACTGGCTCCGTGAGGTCCGGCAAACACACTGGAGCGAAGAGGGAGCATAGGAACTTCTTAGTCTCTGGGTGACACTTTTTAGAAACCAGTGGAGCCCAGGACCCCGACTGCTGTTGAGCTTCTTTCATGGTGTCGTGGCCCAAAAGGTTCGGAAGTCGCATGTCTTTGTATCCAACGTCATGGCACAAACTCAGTGTATTAGGAATAGGTTTGCACACAGATTGCAAAGCACCGAATGCAGCAGCGGACTCGGACTCAGTTACGAGGCCAATTGGTAAAACTACGAAAACTGGCAAAACTGCCCAATATACCAGTAACAGCGAACTCATTGTTTAAAATTTACGCTATATGACATAAACTGCCAACAGAAACGTACAGTCCAAATAAAATCCAGTTCAGGTGCCTTCAATTTCGACCGACAACTTCATCAGTGGATGTTGTAGGATGTTGTATTTAATGGCAGTGGGGAGGTTCATTAAAGGCTTAAGGCTGGAGCGCATCCTGTCCAGCAGGTTTCCGCAGACAATACAAAACACTCAAGTTTATTGAGGGCAATAAATCTTCCCTATAATTAGAACTTAAGTGATTTTTGTGTTTTCTTTGAACTTTTGGCGATTTTTGCTTTGTAGTTCTGTAAAGTGCGTCGACACCTAGCGAAAGCAGCAATGACATTTCGAAATAGGCGGAATGCCAGGCGGGCGGTACGGCGAGCTGTCAATCATACACGCATCCAATTCTCAACTGCCTATTGGTTGAAATCAGGCCCTGAATGGCGACGCCCGGGAGTCCCGCATAATGCGATTCCGATTCGTCCGGTGGGTATCACGTGATAGGAGTCTGTAAATAGAACGGGCGCAGCTTCAAGCTGGCCGGATGTCACGTGTCTATGTCTTTAAACAGCCATCATGTGACTAGGATCCTTCGTTGGATAAGATAGGGAAGGAAACAAGACCAGGGAAAGAAAAGCGTTCCCCTCCGCGAGCTTCGGAGCGGGATTTATTTTTTTTTGTCTTCGTTCCGGCTTACAGGACAGAAGAAGAGAAAGCTGGATATTTGGCTCGGTTTGCCTGGCAGAGAGCCGAGAAGTCCCAGCGGATATCATGGGTTGCTGTTACAGCAGCGAGACCGAGGCCACGGATCAGGTAGCGTCGGCTAGTTAGCCAGCCTGCTAATTAGCATTCGGGAGGGTTGTGGTGCACTTAACCATTCGCTCAAATGCGTTTTGCAAAGAGTAAAACTAGTTAATATAGTTTAGTATTTGGTTGGCACCGCATGGCGTAGTAAAACAACTACGTTACAGCTGTGTTATTAGTTGTCTTCCTTCTTGTTTTTGTTAGCTGGTTAGCTTGAGGCCTAGCTGCAGGCAAAGTTTCGAAATTGCTGTTCAACTATTTGAGCAACTTAATGCGCCACAGATATTTCATTTTATAATTTTAACTGGGGTTTTTGGTTTGTGTTGGGTGCGTAGTAAATTTTTGTCTTGCTTGTTGCGTTATATTATGTGTCCCTTGTTATATTTATTTCAAAGATGCATGGAAACCTTGCCCTAAATTGAGCTTGGTCTGTAACCCCAGTTTTGCATTAACCTGAATCTGTGACGATTTAATTACGGATTATCTGGAAACTACAATAACACATGTTAAGCGTCGGGTGATATTTTAAGTAAAGTCGTACCTATATTTTCGTAGCGTCTTGGCTGCCCCTTAACATACGTGTTGAATTATTAGATTATAGAAAAAGTTTATACAATTGGTGTTGAATGCGATGTAGACTTTTCTTAATCCAAATCGAGGTATGTAACTATAATTTTCTAGAAATACAATCATGTAATTTCTCCCTGTATGGTATTTGCACGGATTTACGGTCGGATTATTGTACTACTATATTCATACCTCGGAGCAAATTGTTTGCCTCCATAACGAGCGTCAGACTGTTAAGGACATTTGCAGTGCCGCGGCATTGATTGACAGCCTTTCTGTCCTAATTTCCCAGGATAGAGAAGAAAGGAAACCGTTGATCCCCCATCCAAACCCGGACAGCAAACCATCCAATGGAACGGAGCGAAATTGTGCCAGCCTGCCTTCGGCGCGGACAGACGAACAAGCCCTGCTCTCGTCTATCCTCACCAAGACGGCACTGTACGGTCATAAGGGGAACTAGAACATGAACTCCGATGACTCTTACTCCTTCGGTTGCACATTTTACTGACTCATTGTCTGTCCCCTTTTAACTGTCAGGAATATAATTGATGTCTCAGCTGCAGACTCCCAAGGAATGGAGCAGCATGAGTACATGGATAAAGCACGGCAGTACAGGTAGGTAAATCATTTGTGAAGTGGGATTGTATATGTGTGTGTGCTTTCTTGCAAACAGTTGTTTTAGTGCAATGGCAATATCTTTGTACAGTTCCGCAATATTCAATTTCAGCTTGTCTGTTCCTTTTTTTTGTTGCAGTACAAAACTGGCAGTGTTGAGTAACACACTGTCACTGAAGAAACCGCCTCCGCTCCCTGCCCTCACTAGTCAGCCCCATCAAGTGCTTGCAGGTGATCTTGTGCCATATTCAGACGTGCAGCAGGTGAGGACCGCAGCATCAGATTCCCCTGGGACTCTCTCTCTCATATATTCCATTCCAATGTTAAATTGTTGTTCTAAAGCTGCATTGAAATGAGTTTTGGATAAGACTTTAAAAATTTCTTGTATCCTTTCCCCAGGTTTCAAAGATAGCAGCCTATGCATACAGTGCAATTTCACAGATCAAGGTGGATGCAAAGGAAGAATTGGTTGTCCAGTTTGCAATCCCCTGATTGGTTCCTTGCTATGTTTTTTGTCCTCCCAACATCCTCTGCTGTCCCCTCTATGTGCTCAAGTTATCAGCAGTGCCACTAAAGGAGCAGCAACAGCTGAAGACTTGGAAACCAAACCTCCAGACTCCTCCAATCTTGTACCTAGCACAATATGTTAAATTATAACCTGTCTCTCCCCCAGAAGCTTGCATTGAATTTTAATGTTCAAAACACTTTGAAAGCATGTTTTAAGAAATTATACATATATAAACCACAAAATTCTTAAGATCCATTAAGGTTGATTAATAAAATATTCCAGACGGGACTGTCCAACAGTCTCTGAAACTTGTTTTGATATTAATTGGCGTGAGAAGGTCACCATGCCCTGAACTAATTTTGGTTTACTACCCTCTGTGTGGCAGTAACTGAAAAAATGGCCATGTTTCAGTGATGACATCCTGAGGTGTTATTGGCTAAAGCCGACTGTTTTCCACTGAGTGAAAGGCTTTTAGAATCCATCAATGTAGCCTTCTGCCACTAAGCAATTGCAGAACACTATTTGCACTACAGTCATAATTCAGATTTTTTTTTTTGAGGGTGGGGGAGGACAGCACACCTAGTCTCTCAGCCCGTCGCTGGGAGAAAAGTAAAAAGCTACTCGGATTTGCTTTCCCTGTCCTTGTGGTTTACAGACAATGGGTACAATTCTTACAAATGGTTAACCTAATCAGTGACAGCTTACAGAATGGAATTGTAAATATGTTCTTGATTCCTTAAAAGCTGGAAAAAATAGTACTTCAAGGCACTATTGTGCCTCCTCTTTGGGAGTGTTTGACTGAGTGGGTGCTTTTTGTGAAAGTACTCAGATCAGATCAAACTGCTGGAAGGCCCCAAAGCTCACGCTCACGGTTTTAATTTGATGAAGACTTTAACCTGGTCACTTTTATTTTTAACCAGCGTAAAAAATTTTAAATATGACAGTATAAAATGCATTTCAGCAGATACTGTGGTTTTCCACTTGACTGGTAATAAGGTAATGCTGTTGTAATTATTTTTTATTTATGCTGCTGTTTGGTTTGACTGCAAGCAGATACCTAGTGCAAAGGCAAACACATTTGTGTGATCTTTAAAGGGATTTACTGTGGGGCTGTGAACTTGACATTTTGCTTCTTGCCGTGTGCTAATATTTGTTTGTTATTCAGTTGTCTCATCATCTGAGTTGTTAACTTCATAGGCTAGTACCAAAAACAATTTCTGTTAATATCATTTTTCAGTTTAATAACCGTACGCATTAAAAAAATTCAGAAATACTGTTGTCTTGACTTCTAAATACTTTGATGAAATGGAGACCGTTTTTACCTGTTTGACAAACACTCCCTGAACACTCAGCATGGCTTCCAGTTTGGCTGCGGTGTTGCACTCCTAATTTCTGCATTACACAAATTGTAAGCCTTAACTTACCCGGTTTATACTGTTTCATTACTGAGGGTAGCAGTAGTTTAGCACGTATCTGGCAAATTAATCAGCTTCACGTAGAAAACCATAAATATACACATGGGTCCCATTTGTTTATAAACTGCTTTATTTTTTCTTGCAGGCATTACCTATATCCATCTATTAAACTTGCAGCACAATGCTTTATTTATCGGCCATTTTTGACATTTGCGTGGATCTCAGATTTGCTTTTTTCCTCTGCTTCTTGTGTTCTTCCAGTACCAACAAAAGAAACATGACAATACCAAAGTGTTTGTCATTTTCTGGTAGAAGTGGTGCGTTTTCTGACATAAATGCAGGGGTACCAATATTTTTGGCCATGACTGCAACTACCAGCATTTGTGCAGTGGAATGTCTGTTCTGTTGAGCCAAAGGGCTTCTGGCCTGTAGACTCCTGATGAAAAGGACAAGTGCTATGAGTGAGCTTTGCTAATCTTAAGCTGATGGTGTTATAAGTGAGGTAGTCTGTAGTGAAAGCCTTATTTTTAACGAGCCAAACTGCATGCATGTATGTATGTTCTTGTTCCTGCTACCACAGCTCTTGGGTAGTGCTTCATGCAAGCCAAGGATGCCATTGCATGCCTGGTGCTCATTTAGATGTTTCTGGTAAATCTTGTGGGACTGTAATGTTCCTTGAACACCACTTAAATACATGATTGTTAGAGTAAGGGGCAAGTAATAAGCACTGCCTCTTTCATAGGGTTGCCCAAGATGAAAAATGATGTGGTTAATGGAGATATACTTTTCGGTAATGCTTTACATTACCTGCACCTTCATAATGCATTTGTCTAATGTTCAGTGCACCTACATGATGCATTCAGAAGCAGCTTGTAAGTATATCCTAGCATTCCATGCATAATACTTTCAATGAACAAGACATTACAGCTGTAATATACATTAATAACAAACATTATAATTGTATAATCATATATTTGCTATTGATGTAAATTAAAGCTATCAAGGTATGTTAGGATGTTAAAGTATGCTTTCATGCTGCTTATGAATGGTCTATGAATACATTATGAAGGTGAACTGAATGTTCTAAGGATGCATTATAAAGGCATTATGAAGATACAGGTGATGTAAATGTGTCACATACTTTTCTCATCTCAATTAACATAAAATGGACCTGAAGTTGGAGTTGTAATGATTTCAGACCTTTATTAATCATATGACGGGACACAAAATGCCAGTCTGGTTAAGCTTGCATCAAAAAGTCATCCTGTGGACAAAAACAGCACAGTCTCTGTCTCAGCCCAGGCTTTTCTCGGTAGTCTTGCTCAGGGTGTTTTTTTATGCCAGATCTGAGACATAATCCTTTCTTGCTTGGTCACTGCGCTGAAATCCATAGACTTCAGATGGGGCAGCACCGAAATTACATAACCTCTAAAACCAAGAAGAAAAATGGACATGAGAGAGGAATCTGACATTCATTCGCGAGTGACATTCTACAGGGTGCCAAAAAGGCATCTTTATGGTCAAAACCAAAAATACTCACTGTATTAAAGTTTCTTCTGTTCCAACTTGAGCTCATCTATACATAATGTTGACTGTAGCACAGGCCAGTGTCAATGGCAGCTATTTCTATGAACTACACCATAACTAATGAGCTGGGCTTGCTGAACATCCCCTCGGCTCGTGTTTTGTCCTACCTGTAAGTCTTCTCATTCTCAAATGAGTTTCCGTGCAGTGTCAGTGTGTGGAGGAAAGGCAGCACTCCTAGCTTGTCCACTTCAGAGAGTTTGCAAATGCGATTGCCATGCAGATACAAAACTCGCAGTTCATGCAACTCAGTCAATGCCTGGTAAACAGAGCCAACAGAGTCTGATCTAAGCTAAACATCTGTAAATTCTTTCATGACGTGTTACGTGACATACCTTAATTCAACTCACACAACTGATGCCACTATCATGAATAAAATGTCGTCAAACCTTTTTATCCACATTGATGTCAAAAGCTGACAATTTAGTGCTGTTTTACCCAGCTGTATTGTTTAACATCCTAATGCAGTAGAAAGTGTATGCTGTTAGGCATTCTCCTATGAAGTAAACTCATCCCTGTTTAGTCAACGGTCTCTGAACGCACAGGAGCACTACTCACTTTATCAATTTGAGACATGTAATTGAAGGACAAGTCGAGCCAAGCTAGTTGTGAGGCATCGCCAATAAGGCTGCTGATGGTGATAGTAAACCCAGCTAAATCTGAGATTATATTATTGTTTAGCCTCAAAGCTCGACTGCAAAGCTTTTTGTCGGCATTGAGCTTCAAGGGTCGCAAACCCTTATTGGGTTCTTTGTGCAGCACATCTACAGGACAGAAAAATACATTAGAAGAGAAAAAACAGATCGATACTTTTTAAAGCCACCTAGCCTAACGAGGAAAGGGAGGGGGCAGTATGATGCATTTGCAATTGTTTATTGTGGTCATGTTGCAATTTGTCCAAATCCAAAAATTTTGGACGTTAACGCCGGTTACCTGCAATAGATCTGATACATTTGAATGACAGATCCACTGGCGCCTCATACATTTTCCTGCGCGGGATAACCTGAATGTAAACAATCAAAACAACACAGCGTGCATGAACATGGAGTTGTCTGTTCCCTCAATAGTTTCATGCTTTTAAATACCTTTCATCAACGAACACGTTGGGCAACCAAAATAAGACGAGCCTTTTTTCACATGGTAATTATAACCAGGTAATGTCTCAAACGTTTAGCACCATGTCTCGTCGTTTTACTCACCAAAACTTACCACAACAATCGGTTCCCAAGGAGACGTGTGGGGTTATGGGAAATGTAGTGAAGCGTTCACTGTCGCACTTAGTTGTTCCAGAAGAAAAATCCACCCTGTAGGTTATTCGGTCCTTCTGCCATAATAACCACAATTACAATCATATACCATCATAGAATATAAATATATTAACTCATTATCCAGAATTACAGAATTACAGTATATCTTCGCTTGTCCTGTTATTACGCGATTCAAACCTGGGCTAATCAGAATGAAGCAACGTCACATGACGTCAACAGTTTTTCAAAACAACCACCAATCAAAGAGAGCCGTCGTCAGGCGCGACCAATCGTGTTCAGGGGAAACGCCAGCGCCGAAATTTTAAAAAAGAAATTACAGGGGAAAGCGTTTGTCTAGTCCTCTACCTCGAGGGCGAAATACTTCGCTTTAGTGAGCTGCTGGCAAGTCATATGAAAATAAAAATCGAAACTAAAAGCGAACCCCCGATGGTCTGCGAGTGACTTTAAAGGTACGATATGCTTATTTTATCTAGAATAAAAGGAAGCTAAATCTGTTTCGCCGAGGATGATTAGCCTGGCTAGCTTGGTATGCTAATGTGAGAAGCTAATCACGGTTGTCATAAACGCTGCTGCTAGATGGCACGGAAGTAATCTTAGTGGCTTGTTGACGGCAACTGACAAAGTGGTCATGTAATCCCCGTTATGCCTGCAGTGTATGACAGTGCTTATGTACAATTTTGTGTTTTGAAGTCGAAACCCAAGATGGCCCTTCATAGAAAAAAAGAGGAGGCTTTACTGAACTGGGTAAGTGTTTTTTATTTTAATAAAGTTAGATCTTTTTAATATGCAGTTTGATTATACGATTTTGATAACTGGTTTGAAACATTTCTCTTGCCACTGCGTTTTCATGTTTTCACTGCTGTTTTCAATGTGTCTGTGTTACCCTTGACAGATAAACAGTCTCCATTTGGACAGTCCCGTAGAGCACATTTCCCACTTACAGGATGGTGTCATTCTGGTGAAACTCATACATAAATTGTGAGTAAAATTATGTATGTTGATGCAGAAATAGAATCGATAGCCATGATTTCAATAGGTACGTGTTGAAGGCAATGTGATTTACTGCTGTACATTCCTACAGAAGGAGGCAAGAAACCGGAGTGGATGCTGTCCTGGAACTGCCCCTCCAGGGGCGAATAGACTTTATTTCTGCATTTTTACAAAGTAAGGGACACCTGTCAGTTAAATGTTTTGATTGTTCATTGCTAGCTAGTTGTGCAATTTATACAGACATACCTCAGGTTACGATGGGGTTATGTTCTGATGCAGCTATAAAAGTAGTAAGGTGAAAATGCATTTTAATACAGTATACCTAGCCTGATAAATGTTTTAACCTAGCTAAACATGCTTATAACACTTACATTAGCCTACAGTTGGGCCCAATCATTAACACAAAGCCTATTTTATAATAAAGTTTTGAGTATGTCATGTAATTTATTGAATAAACATACAATGGGAATACCCATCTTAAAGATGAAACATAACACGGACCATCATCAACAGGGCAGCAGCTGTACTTCTATAATCATTGCATAAATGTATTACAAACGTGCCTGCATTCCAGGGGATTGCAGATACAAAGCTGACAGAGGTGCCGTCGTCTCCTGGGACAACATACTAATGGGCAGAAACCTTGATGTCGAGCTGTCAAAGGTAATTTCTTTGTGGACTTAAGTTTTTCCCCAGTTGTGGTGTGTTCAGTACTGGTTATCTCAGTGTTTGATTTTGCAGGTGGTCGTTCTGTTGTTGTACCATTCTGTCATGAACGGATTGCTAGGACTGGACGGACTGAGCTATGACATAGAGGTAAGATGTTAACACGTTTTCTGTATTCTAGATGCAGTACTGTACCCCAGAATGTTCTCACCTGGATGCTCTTTCTCCTAGGTGGAGCTAGCTAATGTACTCCGCTTTGTTTTGAACAATGAAGACAGCCTTTATTTGAGTGATAATTTGGAGCAGATTCTCAAAAAACAGCGTGAGTAATTTCATTTGCAGAACAACTACAATTCTTCATGTGTACAATTTGCTGTTAGCCTTTCAAGTTACTTTTTCCCCTTCAATTTATCTAACTGGATTTTTCCTGTCTCTAGCAATGTTCAATTTCTCCAGTGAATCCAGCTCATCGAGTTTCACCGATGAGGAGTCGCCCGTTTTCTCCAGACGCCGGCGTCCTGGAGTTCAGTTCCTGGAGCTGAAAACTGTGGCATCAAGTTCTGTTGGGTAGCGTTTTGCCTTTTACTTTTTTGTTTTAGCAATTTATGGCTTCATTTAATAATTTGAACAGAGTGAGGTATTTTGTCTGGTGTCTGCCTTTCATGCATTTCATGTTAATTAATGGAGGAATGCGACCCTAGCTTAAAACTTTGTGCTTTACACCCTGCCGCTCACAGAGGTACATCCTGTATTCACAGGTCACCGATTCAGGATGTACTAAACACACCTCAGTTTCAGCTTAGGAAGCTGCAGAAGCAGTTGATCCAGGAAAGGGAGATGAGGGATGATCTGGAACGAGAGCTGGCCAGCAACAGTCAGATCATCGTGGAGAAGGGTATGGTTTTGTGATGCTGTAACTCATCTCAGTGCAGATGTAAACATTCTGGAGAGGACTGACTTGTCACACATTAGGGCTGTTGTCAGAGCAGGATTGGTCTGATATTTGCTCAGGACTTATTCAGTGCCTCTGAGCGTCCCGACATGTACTGTCTACCAGCCCACATAGCACAATACCCAGAATACTGCTGTCTGATGTGTATACTTGTTTGTCCAGAGTGCTTCAAGGTAGACCCCTGGATATTGTGCTTGATCTCTCCTGCCATAGAGATGCAGGTGTGCCAGCTTCAACACAGAGTCCAGAGAATGCTGAGGGACAATGAGGAAAAGGAACAGCAGCCTAAGGAGATTGAGCAGCTGCAGAGTAAAAATGAAGGGTGAGGATGGACTAGAGGACTTGCAACGATGAGGAACTGAGAGCTGCAAGGGGCAACCTGGATGAACCCTCTTTTAATCCATAGGCTCTTGACTCGGTTGCATGATGTTCTGAAGCAGTGCCAGGAACTGAAAACAAACAAGATTCAAATGGAGAAGAAGATTGACGACTTAACAGAAGAAAATGGAGTTCTCTCTGTCCAGGTAAAACATGTACAGCACTTCTTGGAAAAGGCAGTTGGTAAAAGCAGCTTGTTCAGATGGATAATCGTGCGTGTCAGTCAGGCACTAGGATTGTCTCTGATAACCGCATTCCAAGTCCAAATGCAGTATCCCTGATTGTTAAAGATGGTGGGTTTCGTGGCTCCTCCCATTCCAGATGCGAGAGATTCTTTCTCGCTTGTCAAGTGCTGAAGCAGCTGTAGAGAAACTGGGTGCAGAGCAGGAATCTTCCCAGGTGGAATGGGGAAGCAAGCGGGCTCTTCTTGAGAGTGAACTTGGCCAGGCTCTCTCTCAAAAGGTGAGACGTTTATTGGCTGCTTATTTTGGCCTATGTGAAGAGAGTAATTCTTGTCAACATGTTATGATCTATTTGATGTATTTTTGGGAGTTACATTGCTGATTTAACAGCTGGTTGCTTGGTGTTTTTCCTTCTCCAGGAGTACTTGAATGAGCAAATCCAGATTCTGCAGGGAAAGATCTCCATTCTTGACGATGAGCTGAGCAAAGCGAAGGCTGAAACTCTGGGAGGAGGTGAAGTCATGGGTCCCATTATGGAGGTAACTCATTTTGTATTGTATTGGACTACATTAACTCAGATCTTGGAACTGTTGAGTTGGTGTCTTCCAGATGCATGATTTGTGTCTCTTTGTGTTTCTTTTTATAGTGGGAACGACTGAATCAAGAGATTGCTGACTTAACTCACAAGCTCTCTCAGCTTCAGGAAACCATCGCTGAACTGCAAAAGGAAAAAAAACAAATGGAAATTATGTATGAAGCAGAAAAATCCAAATTTGAGGCAGAGAATGCTCGTTTAGAAGAGCTTGTATCTGAGCTGAATCAAACGCTGACTGTCCAGCGGGGCGAGAGGGAGGCATTGGAACAGGCCTTAAGGGAGCAACGAGCGTCACTGGAAGCACAGATCGAGTCCTTAACTGCAGATATTGCATCTCTGACAGAAGCTGTCCAGCAGAGGGAGTTGGCCGTGACCGATTTCAGTCAGAAAGTGGATGCGGAACGGAAGAGGGTGGAGGAGCTGACAGAGGAGATGGAAAATCAGGAACATTTTGCTCAGAAAACAATCCAGGAACTTCACGAGAAGGTAGATCACCTGGGCTGTGTCCTAAATGCAAAGGAGGAGGAAGCACGTTCTAATGCAGAGGAGTGGGCTCGGGATAGGCATGAGATCTGCCGCCAGCAGGAGGCGCTGATGGAGGCCAGGGACACCATTTCCAGGGAAAGGGATGCCATTGCTGCAGAGTATCAACATTTTCGGCAAGAGAAAGGAGAGGTAGTCTGTAAGCTGGAGCAGCAGATTGTGCTACTGGAAGAACAGCAGAGAGTGGAGCAGTCTCTCTTGTCAGAGCTCAGAAGTGAGAAGCAGGAACTTGAGCAGAAAGTTTCATTTTTAGAAGCTACAGTGAATGATCTCAGAGCCAGGTGTCAAGGCTTGAAGTTGGACAGTGAGGCACAAAGAGCCAGCCAGCTGGAAGAAGTGGAGTCTCTGAAGAGTAAGTTGTATGAAGCAGAAAGTACCTTCCAGGTTTATGAAGGGAAGTTAGCTGATCATCAGAGGGTTGTTGAGGAGCACAAAGCTCTCTATGATGAACTCTCCGCTGCAGCAGAATGTGCTAAATGCTTAAGGGATGAGCTGGAAGTGGAGAGAAATAAATACAAAGAGACACTTGCAGCTAAGCTCCAGAGAGAATCCCAAATGACAGAGGAAATGAACGCGCTTGAAGGGAAGACACAGGATATGTCTGTGGAGATGCAGCGCCTGGGCCAGGAACTGAGTAAAGTTCAGCAGGAGAAATTGCAGGTTGAAGCCTGTGTGGCAAAGCTGATGGAGGAGGGCAGAGAAGTGGAAAGGGGACTAACTGCTGCACGCAATCAAGCCTTCCTCACAATCAAGGAAAGAGAAGTGGAAATATCAAAGCTGAGGTTCGAGGCCGAAGCTCTGTCAAGCAAGCTAAATTTGGCAGAGGAGACCAAAGCTACAGAGTTGGCAGAAAAAGAAGGTGAAATGCAGATTCTGGCTAAGGAGGTGGAGCTAATCCAGGTGGAACTGGGGATTATAAAGAAAGATAAAGATGATATGGAACTTGATCTGCAGTCCAGAATTGAGAAGCAACAGGAGCAACTCTTAGCGTTGCACTTTGTGAAGAATGAGTTGGAAGGATCCATAAATCAACGGGAGACTGAAATCGAGGTTTTGCAGGCCAAGCTTTCTAACAAAGATGAAGAACTAAAGGCTCATCAGGATTTTCATCTGCACAAAAAGGTTGAAAGGGAGGAACTGCAAAAACAACTGAAACGAGAAGAAGAGAGATGCTTAATGTACAAACAAGAAATGACTGAAAAGGACAAAGAGGTTCACTCCTTGAAGATGTCATTGGTGACAAAAGAGGAAGAAATTAATTCTTTAATGCAGAGCATCCAGGCTGGGGAAGAGAAGGCCTCTACGGTTCAAGATCTTCAGGAGAAAAAGCTTGAGGAGCAAAAACGAGCCATGTCTACACTTGAAATTAAGTTATCTGATGCTCGGAAACTGTTGGAGGAAAAAGCCTCTTCCATTGAAATGCAGACTAATCAAGTTATGCAGTTACAAAGGGATTTGTCTATTCAACAGGAAAGTGTTATCTATGTGGAGCAGAGATTGAAGGTGTCAGAGGCTGCTCTCATAGACTGCAAATTGGAGAAAGAGGCCCTGAAAAATGAGGTTACCTCCTTGCAAGAACTTATTAAAAAGCTTAAGGAAGAACTTGAAGAGATGAAGAGAGAACATGAGAACCTGAGACTTCAAGTTGTAGAAACTGAGGCTCAGCGTAACAAATCTGAAGAAAGGATTGCTCAACTCCAGGCCCAGCTAAACACAGCATCTGCTCTTGCTTCTGAGAAGGACACTCAGCTGGAATCTCTTCATGCAGAACTGAAAGAGCGGGACAGCTTGAGAATCCAAGCTGCAGAAATGGCGACTCGGCATAAGGACCTGGAAGAGAGCATTGCTCACGTTCAGGCCCAGTTGGGGACAGCATCTGCTCTTGCTTCTGAGAAAGACACTCAGCTGGAATCTCTTCATGCAGAACTGAAAGAGCGGGACAGCTTGAGAATCCAAGCTGCAGAAATGGCGACTCGGCATAAAGAACTGGAAGAGAGCATTGCTCACCTTCAGGCCCAGTTGGGGACAGCATCTGCTCTTGCTTCTGAGAAGGACGCTCAGCTGGAATCACTTCATGCAGAACTGAAAGAGCGGGACAGCTTGAGAATCCAAGCTGCAGAAATGGCGACTCGGCATAAAGAACTGGAAGAGAGCATTGCTCACCTTCAGGCCCAGTTGGGGACAGCATCTGCTCTTGCTTCTGAGAAGGACGCTCAGCTGGAATCACTTCATGCAGAACTGAAAGAGCGGGACAGCTTGAGAATCCAAGCTGCAGAAATGGCGACTCGG
>JAODKM010000035.1:2799904-2810090 GCA_026780845.1 Petrocephalus sullivani | reverse complement strand
CGGCATAAAGAACTGGAAGAGAGCATTGCTCACCTTCAGGCCCAGTTGGGGACAGCATCTGCTCTTGCTTCTGAGAAAGACACTCAGCTGGAATCACTTCATGCAGAACTGAAAGAGCGGGACAGCTTGAGAATCCAAGCTGCAGAAATGGTGACTCGGCATAAGGACCTGGAAGAGAGCATTGCTCAACTTCAGGCCCAGTTGGGGACAGCATCTGCTCTTGCTTCTGAGAAGGAGTCGGAGCTAGACTTGCTGTGTAAAGAGGTAAGAGAGAGAGAGAACCTGAGAATTAGAGCAGCGGAGGCTGAAGAGGCACAGCGTAAGAAAATGGAAGAGCAGGTCACTGAGCTTCAGATGCAGGTCACTGAGAAATCCACTCTGGTTTCTGAGAGGAAATCGCAACTTGACTCACTGCGTAATGAGATGAAAGAGAAGGACCATGTGGCCAAGACTCTGTGTCTGGAGTTGGAATCCACTATAACACAGCTGAAGGAACGGCTTTATACTGCTACCTCTGAAGCTGCTGAACAAAAACAGGTCAATGAAAAATTAAACGAGGACATCCGAAGGCTTGACATCATAAGGCAGGAGTCCGTGGAAAGGGATGCACTCCGGATTCGTGCTATAGAAGCTGAGGCTCTGAACAGGAAAGAAATGGAAGAGACTATAGTGAAGCTCAAGGCGGAGAGTCTTGCCAGCGCTACCAAACTAGAGCAGCTTAATCGGAGGCACAAGCAGCAGCTTTCAGGGCTTAGAGATGAGAATGAGAAGCTGTTGTCCCTGAAGGAGACTATGGTGAAGGAGCAGGAGGTTTCCCAGCAGGTGCAGGTCTCCCTGGAGAGCAAGATGAAGCTTGCTAGGCAGGAGCTGTCTGCACTTCTCCCCTTACGGGAACTTGTAGCAGAGAAAGAGCGGCTCAATAGTGAACTTCAGGAGCAGCTGCAGGTGAAAACTGAGGCACTGGAGCACTACAAAGCTCAGGTCAGTAGCTGACGAATAGCTGATGCCTTAAGAGTCTTGGTCGAGAAGTCCTTTGAAGATGATTGGTGTTTTTGTTCTGATGGACATTTGGTGTGTTTTTTTTCTTTTCTTATCCCCTTTGTTCTCCGTCCTTTTGGTCTAGATTGAGATGGCAAAGACCCACTACAGTGGGAAGAAGCAACAGCTGCTGGAGACACAGGTGAAGGCTCAAACGTTAGAGAGTTCGCTTGAGAGCAGAGATCAGGAGGTGAAGGCACTCAAGGGTGAAATGAAACTGCTGCAGATAGAGCTGGATCAGGCTAAGCTCTTGGGGAAGAACCTGGCCTTAAAGGTGAACAGCCTGCAGGCTCAGGTGGGTTCCATGCAAATGCTGGGCTTTGCACACTGTCATTTGTTCCGTCCTTACCCATACTGCAACTGTCTTTATGGGGCGAGCAGGTTGACTATGCCGACAGGCATCTAAGGGAACATGCAAAACATGAGGAGAACACTACTCTGAAGCTCTGCAAGCCTGCCTCTCAGGAGGAAAGGAGTGAGAAGCAAGCAGACCTCAGCAAGGACAGCCTGGATTTCTGCTTGGACGACTCCCTCAATGCTACCAGGTAACCTATGTCACTTTGGCCCCTCCCACTTTCCACCCTGACGCCGTAGTCGGGTGCCGCTTGAGTAATGTTCACGGGACATGGTGCGACACTGACCTGAGGCCCCCCCCACTGGCTGCCAGGAAGCCGATGGTGCACGAGGAGTCCAGTACGCCGCTGGTGCGCAGCTCGGAGCGTCTGGCTGCGAGGCGGCGAGCACTGGCCGGCGAGTCTATAGAGACCCTATACTTCACACCCCTGGCCCGTGACTGCCCCAAGCGTAAGCTGGAGAGCAGCATCGCATCGCTGGGCGAGCTCGCGATCGACTCTGCCAAGAAAAGCCACTCCGCCCGCCGGCGGACCACACAGGTTATCAACATCACCATGACTAAGGTTAAGGGCACGCACTCTCTCCTTCACCACCCCCATCCTCCCTTGCTTTATGAATAAGTCATGCATGTGTTTAATTGCCAGGAAAGGGCTTGTTCATCACCTTATGGTGTTCCGGTTCTGTTTACTCTGACATCACATTTTTGGCAGCAGGTGTCATGGCAAAAGTGGGTATTTATAGATACCTCCACTTCCCTGGTTCCTGATTTGCCCCCTTTCACTTGTAGAAGTCTCCGGGCAAGGCTGAGGTCGACAGTGAAAACGGCTCATTCTACAGTCTCCACTCAGCCCAGTCGGTCCCCAACATTGCCTCACAGAGAAGTCGTCCAATCTCAATGGAGTTCTTCGAGGAGCCTGTTGGGGGCAGCAGTGACCACCTCCTGAGTTTGCCAGGATACCGCCGCAGCACCACTCACGGCCATGTCCCGCCTCGCAGTGAGTACTTCCTTTGCAGAGGGTGCCCTCTCTCCTTTGTAGTCTGTGTCGTAGTAAATGAATTTGTAAGGGTTTGCTGTGGTCTCTGGGCCATCAGACATCAGCACATTTGGTGTGGGTGCCGAGAATGAACCTGACGTCACAGAGAACTGGAAGCGCATTGCTGAGCTCCAGGCCCGAAATAAAACCTGTCTGCCTCACCTGAAGAGCAGCTACCCTCTGGAGTCCAGGGTAAGAGTGCTGAATGCCCAGCTTCCTGCTGCTCTGAATGGATCATGCTACAAACCTGCATTTGTTACACTAAAGCGTTTGAAAACATGGAGTGGGAGATTCTGATTTGAAGCAGATGGTTAAAGGGCAAGGTCACCCCAAAACTAAGAAGAACAACATGTTTTAGAGGAGATTTTTGCTATCTAGGTTATTCTGCTGGGAGTTGCTTATTTTTTGGATGTATTGCCCATAGAAATGTCCATCTTTTCTCAAATGTAATGGGACCGCGTGGCATTATTTCTGTGGTGATTAAAATGCTGTTGAATTTTTCAAATGTATGTTCTGCTCCTTTAAACGCCACAGGAAGAATGCCATTCATCCCCATTATATTCAAGATAACTTCTATGGCTGATATGTCCAAAACTAAGCAACTCCCAGTAGAACAACCTTGGTGGAAAGATGGCTCTAAAGCCCCTATAAAACATCTTTTTCAGTTTTGGGGTGAACTGTCCTTTTAAATCACACAGCAAAAACTAAATGTAAATGTCCAGTCAGGCTAGTTCTAGTTTGATGAACTGTTGTAAGTTGTGACACATGAAGAGTTTTTCTTTGTGGTGTTAGATGAAGTTTTGACTCCCCATCGTTATTTCCATCCAGCCCAGCATGGGACTGCCACTGTTTAACATCACAGACGAAGATCTGAGGACCGGCGACCCGACGGAGACGATCCGACGAGCCTCTATGCTCCCAGATCAGATACGGGAAAACATTTCTTCCAGACGCTCTACCGTAGTGCCCAGTCAAATTGGTGCCGGGCTGGCATCCCATCGCACCTCTCTGCTTCCTAAGCCAGCCTCTGTTGTTGGACAGAATGTCCTCCCCCAGAAGCGCCGAGCTGAAGACTTCCCATGGCCTGACACACCCGAAGTGAGCTTGGGTGACGGGGGGTGGGGGGGGTGGAGTTCCACCAGGGCGTTGGAGATGCTGATGTTCCCTCTACTTTTTTCACTCCTAGGCTAAGAAGATCTCAAGCTGCTTCCCCCGACCAATAACCCCAAAAGACCGGCGCTTTACTTTGCAGAGCAGTCAGATCAAATCTCCCAACACTCCTGTAAGCTGTCAAGCATGAAATGCCTTTTTCAGTAAAGTAGGCGAATTCCCCGCAGGGTGCATGAAAATGAGCCGGATACGACTGAGGGGGATGTTTTCTTCTTTGAAAAACTGATGCTGGGCTGCCAGTGTTTACTCTGTGCATCACCTTCAGTCTGTCTGTCCCGCAGGCTGAGCGCAGGCAGTCGGTGGTGTTCAGCATTGAGAACACGCCCCACAAAAATGCCAAGAGCAGCATTTTGCAGCGAGGCATCAACAAAATGCGGAGTAGCACCCGCAAGTCCCCTGGCTCCATCAGCAAAATCGCGGGATCCGTCAGCAAGATCCCTCGCTCTGGGAAGTCTCCCCGCACTGACACGTCAAAGCCCCAGCGCCGGTCACCCAGGATCAGCAGCAGCAAGTCCCCAAAAATCACGGCCAGTGCCAAGAAGGTGAGCCAGACCTGAATCACAAATGCAAATATTTTAATTGAACCAGTATAATTTTACATTTAAGAGTATGTTGAGGTTTCTGATGGCGCAGTTCTGAACATACGTGTCTTTGTGTAGCGTGTGGACTGAACGGGCAGATGGAACCGCTGTCAAGGTCTTAAAATCCCTTTGTAATACCCACCTTCTCCACTAGGTGGGGATTCAGGGTCACTGGGCAATGAGGGGTTGTTGATGCAATTAATTTGCACTTTTTATACAATAAATTAAGCACTTAGTCCTTAGATGTCCCCCACCCTGATTTGTCACTCATGATGGTTCATGATGACACTACACCTGTGAGTTGTTTTTTTTTTTTTTTTCTTTCTTATGAGCTGTGGGCAGGGTATGTGCTGTAAATGGTAATTCTGGTGGATTTGTCAGGACTGGTGTGAACTGACGGAGGTAGACCATTAATGTGTGTTCATTTTCCAGATAATGGCTTACCGGTCACGAATGAAGATATGATGGGGGGAAGTGTCCTGGTCTGCCCCGCTGCTTCACACCCCGACAAGAGTCAATCAAACTAAAGAACATTTTATCCTTTAAAGCTTTGAGTAATTATTTTAATTGGTGTGCAATTAATAAAACCGGTCGAGGTTCTATTCATCTTTTTTTTTTTTTTTTTTTTTTTTTTTTTTTCTTTTAAGGATCGGTTTAGCATTCATACACTAATTTTATATTGTTAGTTTTTTAGGAGTAATGCATGTTACAAGTACAACAAGCTGTAAATCTTAGGTGATGGAATTTTTACTTTGCAAGCTTTTGATATGTTAAATTTGAGCTTAATACATTCCCAGGGTTAACATGTACTTCGTGGTGGGGCTGTGAGACATTCAGCAACTTGGGCAAAACAAAGGTTTGATTAGGGAGGGGATTCAGGGCCTGTATTGCACGGCACTGTCTTACTGAGCGGGCTGCTCCTGTTCACATTTCCAGGGTAAGGTACAAGGAAAACGAATGTTCTCCGGCCACTGTTTGTAGTGAACGTGCTTATCGCCCTGTTGTGATTCCTGTAGGTTGTAGATGTACATGAAAGTGTAACCCTAAAGCAATTCCATAAGATGCAGCCAGAACAAAGTTCGATGAGTGTGGAGTAAGGGGGTGGGGTGATGTAAGTGCCCCCCCATTAACTGTGCACGGTACAGTAACCGGAGGCGGAGCCACGGCACTGTTTGCACAGATCTTTTCAGATCACCGCCAGCTGAGAGTGAAATTCTGTACTGTGCTCTGTAGATGCTTGTTTATAATGTAATTATTCAAATTATATTTGTATGTATCCAATTGTCGCTTGCTGGCTTGTCACTTACTCGCTAATGACTTTCCTTTTGAAATAAAGCACTTGAGATTTCGATTCTTGCCTTTTGTTTTCAGGCATTCAGGGCTGGAGAAAGTGAACAAAATAAAGTCATGCAGGGAAGAAACTGGTGACCGAAATCGGGATTACAAATACGGCTAGAAATTACACAGCAATTAGCAGTATGTGTCAGCCACAAAAGTGGTCTGACTGCCTAAGTTCCAAGGAGACCTAGTGGTCAGTGCAGAAAAAAACCGGGTCAGCTCAAACAGCTCAAAGATCATGACGGCATGTGCAGATAACGACAGCCTGCCCTAGTAAACGGCAATAGTGTTTACAAGTATAAACCCTTGACAGGCATCGCCATGACTACAAGATAAAAGACAAAAGTATAGCCTCAACTGACCACAGATCTGAAAGGCAATTTAGTCCCAATGAAAACCATACATCAGGAACTTCACAAAGGTATAATTTATAGCAAAGCTGCTGTTTGGAAACCTCTTGTATCCATAACTGATGCTTAACCAAGGTCCTGTATCATGATGCTGGACTTCTTGCTTCGCTGGATGACTTATTGGATTTTAGGTAGTCCATGTGGAAAGCCAGTTGAGCATTTATTCGATATCCTTAATCAGACGTCAGTTACCTCCACTGGTTTGGTCTTTGTCAGCACTAGTTGGACTTTTCGTCACACTAGTTTGCCATTTTGTCGTACTGGTTGAACAAGAAGTCTTACTAGTTGCTCTTTTTCAGCAGCTAGTTAACCAGTGACCTACAACTTTATATTTTTTATTATTTAACTTGTGAGAGCCAAAATGTGCAGTAGTTAACTAGTGAAGGGCAAAATATGCACTAGTTAACTAGTTAAAGCCTCTTTCAAGGCTTTAACTACCCAGCAAAAATGTAACCCTATACAATCTGATGTGAATAAAGTATAAAGCATGAAAATGTGTGTTTGTAAAACATAAAAGCAGCTCTGCTTCATTGCTTTTTATTTCTTTCCTTTGTTAATTCTTTCTGGAGAACCAACAGGCTCAATGTATGTACCTTTTAGTTCAACCAATGAGCTAGCCTTCACTAGTTAACTAGTTGCTGAAAAAGAGTGACAAGTAAGAGTTTCTGTTCAACTAATATGACAAAATATCCAGCTAGGGCTGACAAAGACCAAACCAGTGGAGGAAAGAACTGATATCAACGGTATCTCGTACATGCTTAAATGGCTTTCCATAACCCCAGTTTAAATTGCATGATATGTGCAAAGTGCATGAACTGTGCAGGCTTACTCATGTCCTCTGAGCACAAGTTGAAATTTAGGACACCCCATTTCCCACCTGCATCGGAAAATAATGGACATGGTTGACTTATAGCATCATTTACGGTTTCACGAGTGCCGGCGGGCCCTGTACGCACTTGCGATTTTGTCTAAGTATATCACACTTTGGAATGGAGCTTTAAGGAGTCGTATGCCTTCAGTAATAACCGATTGTTAAGACATTCCTTGTGTTTCCATTTGGGACTTTTATTTTGAAAAGTGGCGGACCGTCGAAAGCCGCGACAGGAGGAGGGCAGCGCGCCCGATTATCTCGCATTTATTGCGTATAGCAATTGAATAGCCGAGGTGCGTATGTAATTTCGCAAACACCAATCTGTGAATGTGGGATTCCCTTGTTTTTGTAATGCTTTAAATAGTTAATATAGAGAAGATCTGTGAATATTAACTTCATTCCGGTGTTTTGTCAGATCTTCCTACGCTGTCAGAATTTCCTACCGCAGCATAGAATTATAGTGATATCTATCTGTTTTTGCTGCGTTATCAGACGCACCCATCAGAATTTGCTACATCAGTATTTAGTCTGTTTAGATTATTAATCATGGCACTAACCCCTAACCCCTAACCCCTAACCATAACCCTAACCCCTAACCCTTACCGTGCGCTCACGATAAGGAACATCTTCAAGGAACATGCACAAACATGTGGTGGTAGGGAGAATTTATAGGCGTGTATCCTCGAAAAGAGAACAATGGCCGTGCGCATGCGCAGTAGCCGTTGGCAGGACATCTCGATAAGTAGGAAGAAATGACAGAACACCTGGTTCCTTTAAAGAGAAACTAAAGGTTCAAGCAGGCACTGGCGCGATGTAAATGCGGCAATTATATATTTCAGATACATAGTTTTATATTATTGTCATCGTTCTGGCGAAGGGTGGCGCGACATGACTGTGGATGAACTTGCGAACCGGACGAGCCTGTTTTCGTACGGAAGCGTCCGTTTGCCGACATTTTGCTACCGATCCTCTTATGTAGGCAGTGTCTTCCATTTAGCTCGGTGAGGAAACCTTTTATTTGCGATTTTAAAATGTAAGTTTTCCGCATAAGTCATCGACTAGTCGGTTTTGCTGCGGTCACTTTTTCGGGTTTGGATTTAGGGCAGATTTTAATGACTGTTGTAGCCGTATTTCTTAAGGTTGAACGTGGGTGATTACCTCGGTAATGTTTCAGGGTATTTTTTTAAGGGCTAAAAGATTAAAATTTGAAGCTAAATATTCACCTGAATTGGCAATAAATGGTCTAGATTATGCTAACGTTTCACATAATGCAATAAATTAAAGATTTAAACAGCTTGTGAAGGGGGGAGTATCAGTAACGTGATCGCCAAGACCCAGCCCCGGGTCCCGGACGTGGTCTTGCCAACCTTGGCTGTGGTCCTGAGAACGACGGTCCCGCTTCCTTTCTGTCAGTTTTAGGCGACTTGGGGGCGGAAGTGGAGCCTTAAGATGAGCCGCCAGGAAGGCGCCGAGGGTCCGGCGGGGCCCGTACCCGACCAGGAGAGGTGAGGGCGACGCGCCGGTTGTTGTTAGTAAAATTTTACGTTTGAGAAATTGAATATTCTATAACCCAGTCACTCAGGAGCCACATTGTTCTACAGTCATTAAATCACAAGTTTTTGTCTGTCTTTCAATTCATTTAATTCACCAAAAATTGGGGTGCGGGTGAGTGTGCAAGTACCCCAAAAAAATGCTGCATCATTTGCAAACATAAGTCAGTGACCCAGCGAAAATGGTTATGTAACCCAATTTACACCCAGACTTATGTCTGCATTATTTTTTTTTGTAAATTTTTTTGGGGGAAATTCGTAGACGAAAGAAATAACAAAATACTTAACAGAATCTTGGTGTTCTGTGGTTGTGTCCAGGGCCGTCGAGGAGGAGCCTTATTTGGCAGAGAAACCTCCATCTCCGCCATCCAGCTATGGGTCAATGAAAAGCGATGAAGACTGTGACAGTTCTTCTGTGCTCTTGGATGAAGACTTTGCTGCCGCTGCTCCCTTTAGGCATGGTCCCTCGTGCCTGCGTTCTCACATACAATGTGGACATTGTTAATATTGTGTCAAAGTATTTCACTGTTGTGTCATGACATCTCATGAATCTGACCAGGATTAGCTGTTAGGAAATGGATGAGTGCTTGGATGGTTTTACAACAGGATTGTGTGTAGTCTTGTCTCCTACCTTAAAAAATGTGTCCAGAGGTGGATAGTTCAAGCCCAGAAAATTAAAAATCCAGACCAAGATGTTGTTTCATCCAACCAGTTGAGTATAAAGAGTCAGTCACAGAGTACTGAACAGGTTGGTTGTGGACGGGATGATGCTGCATTCATCACAACTCTGATACGGGACAAATCACGTCCCGTATTGATTAAAAATGGGATGCAAAATGTTATTGTAAAATATGGGACAATTTCGTATTTTAAGCGAGTGGTGGTAATCCTACTTGTATCTGTTGTCTTTGCTTTGAAACTGGAATAACTGTGCATTTCAAACTGTGCCCAGATACACTTTTGTAAATATCTGTTGTGTTTGTAAAACAGCATAGGTTTAGTGCAGTCATCGGAACTTCCTGAAGAGGACACTAGGTTGGTGAGTTCGCCTACTGAGGATGCTACGCTGGAGTTGCCATATATATTCAAGGTAATGCTGTCATTATTCTTCGGTAAGGCAGGAAAGTTACTATTTAGTAACTTTAGTAAAGTGCTTATTGGGATGGCAGCGAGTACTCATTGTTTTAAACATTTTGCAAATACATGATCAAACTAAATGTTTCAACTTACATTAAAAGGAATTTTGCGGTAAATTTAAATGGGTGCATTATTTTGGACAATTGCAGGTCTATTTCAATTACCTTAAGTTTTTATAATTTATTATCCCAAATGTTACTATTTCATCACACAAAAATAAGAAATAAAAGAAGTTGTTAAATTAGTTTGAATTTTCATTTTTAGTTCCCTTAGTAAAGCCTGGTAATTTTTTTCCCTTCTTCTAAATTGCAGTCAATCCAAGACACTCTCAAAAATCTCAGTGAGGTGAAATTCCTCCTGTTCAAAGCCTGCCTGATCCAGCACCACGTTGAGCATTTCCAGGGTCAGCTGGACAAAAATGCTGATATCCTGGACACTGTGGACAAGATGCTGGAATGCTGTGGAAAAGGGGGTGCCCTGTATGTAACCCTGCGCGTCCTCCATGACACCAAGGAGCATGACTTGGCTAAGTCATTAGAGAAGAGCTGCATAAGAAGTATGCCCCCCACCAGGAATTAATGTAGATTTAATTTAGACCAGTGTTTCACAATCCAGTCTGCAGGGACCCACAGTTGGTCCATGTCTTTGCTCCCACTGAGAAGAGAATTTCCCCATGGGGATCAATAAAAAGTTTTATATATAT